>JAQISU010000048.1:1000000-1442500 GCA_029339505.1 Unio delphinus | reverse complement strand
TTAAATGATTGAATATACAAAAAAGTGAAATTAAACCAATAACAATTTAAAAACAATTCAATAGTCAAGTGATTACAATTTCCAAAGTACTCTCCTTCCGCTAGACCCTGTGATATCGTATTGCATCACTTGATTAGTAGTGTGAGATAGATTTCCACCTGTCCTTGTATTCGACTCATCTGTGTACTCTTCTTTCCAATACCTACAGTTCCTTCTCATCTTCCTCCCAGATGTCTCCAAATTCCTTCTCTTCATCGACTTCTCCATACTCCTCCTCCTCCTCCATATCTCCTCGCCGACTCTCTCCACCGACAAGACTTTGTCGACTTGATAATTTCGCTTCTGTCTCCCTGTTAGAGACTGGGGTCTCAACTGAACCGGAAGATTTGTCCCCGAAAAATCTTCCTATGAAAACACAAGGACAGTAAAATATTCTCCTTAGCCCTCTCATCTGACACTACACCCATCAGATAAAGGCTATTAAATTGCATTCGTATCGAAATACTCAGACCTTCTTGTATGGTAAAACCACGTCGTAATAATAGCACGGTATCAATTAATTCTCATACATACATCAATAAATTTCGTCACATCAGTACATGTACCGAATCCCATTATGCTAAACAATATCATCACAATCAGACACATTTCTTTACATTACAACTCATACAATGTACACATATATTCAAATATCCATGCTTTGATATATCCATATATTTATATTAACTAATCTTACACACATCAACCATCTTTTCAAATTCACAATTCAAGCATGTGTCAATTCTAACATTTCACGCGAATAAATACACTAGTTTATTACGAAGTAACCTAATAGAGAATTACATAATAAAAACTGACCACATCTAACCATATACATAATTCTCTACATACTCAAGGACATTTCTCAAATACGCATGTAAATTAAACACCACAAAGGTAATTATACGCACAAAACGATACTAGTAATAAAGTATACATACTAAACATAATTAAAATTACAATGCCCTAATATTCTGAAAAAATCGAGCAAATAACTTACTGACCTTTACGAAACTTTGTCTTTCCTTAGAATCTACTCTCTATGTTTTACCGCCAAATTACGAGCAGATTCCCCGGAGTAACATTATAATGCTCAGCAATCTGTCTAGGCGTAACTGACCATTTACTTGCGAGGTACTGGAGTTATCATTCGGATCTAAATTGAAATCAAACCTCTATCTCAATTCCGATTGGGTGTCAACTTAGCGGATTTGTCCACTAAGCTGTCTGTCCACGTAGGGGAGGATTTAGAACATCCCCCGTTAACCTTCGCGGGTTGCTCGGATCTTGGGACTAAGCGGTAACACCTAGGTGGAACGCCTGTGCCGATTCAAGATGTCAGGTCTTCTCTTTGTTATGGTAACCTCGCGTAAGAGATTAACCCTATCCTACGCAAATGTTTAGACATTAAATCATGGCTTGTAATAATACCTTAGTTTACACACGACACACTAACTGGGTCTGCGCAACTATAACACCCGGTGATAAAAATATTAATATCATAGCCGTCCTCGTCGAACAATTTTGCGTTTTGATTAAAATCTTTTAGTACATCGTAGCGTCTATGATCATCTAAGGATGGTTCCACTAAAATGAACTTATCTCACTTGAGCCATCTCATTATCAGATTAAGCAACAATTGCGTCGTACCAGATCCAAATGGATCTATGATAATTGCTCCGATGGAAAATGGTAGCGCTGGATGAAGCTTGGCCTGCTCTTGCTTTCGTGTTGCTGAGAAATCGATGATACTCATGTTATAAAATACTATATATAATATGGATTTATATTGTGTTCGATGCAAAGCATCCAATCCCATAAGTGGATTACCAACAATAATTATAAAAAAAGCGAGCGCTTACAGCCAAGGGTGTGAAATGTGGTACAAAAAGACCAATTTATCTCCCTTGACAAATATCCAACGGCCTTATGTCGTTTTTCAATGTTATAATAAATTCAGCATTGAGATTAAAGTCGCGCTTAGTTTTTTGTCACACTGCTTATAACTAGCTAATTTGCTTTCCTATTGCATTATCGCACAAACTTCGATGTCGCCAGTATTTTGATTATTATTTTTTGTGAAGTCTATGATAGCCCTCCGCAGCTAAGACATTCTTCTGATTCGCGACGCTGCGAGATAAATTAAATGTGACCGTTCAATCCGATCATCAACAATCCAAATATTAGTACCCGAAATAGTCAAACCTTGTGACGAATGAAACGTTATAGCGAATCATTGCGTCCATGGCGTTTTGTCCATCGTTAACGCGGTCTCAACAATACTCACTAAAACTAAAACAATATCATTTAACGCAAGATTTTGTTTATTATCGCAACTTTCAACGTCGATATTTTGCCGTTGAGTATCTGCTGATACGGGTATAAAATTTTCTTATGTAGCAAAACTACTTGTTGAAGTGTATCACGAACTATCTTTCTTATTGCAACTATAAAATCATCTGGTCTCCACATATTCCAAAAATCGTTTATATGTGTTAATATTTTTGTAATAAATATCCTTGATTTCAACGTCAGAAGATTCGAAATATATTTTCTTGTTTATTTTTTCGTTCGCCCCATGATGCATCAGCGCCGATATGTAGTTATTCTAATATTACACTTTTGTATTGATATAAAATAAAATATATCTATGGCGATTCTAACAGTTGCATCAGGAAATCTGTTTATCATCGATAATAAATTGATCGAAACGTTCGCAACCATCGAATATTTTAAGTGAGTGATTTAACGGCGGTGACTCACAATTAATGTAACTCACAATTGTACCTAATTTAATTCCGTCCCATACGTTAACATTATATTGACTTTTAAATGTGTTTCTCTCCGTTGTATTGCCAATTATAAAATCGAGTTCAGGATCGTTTATAATCTTGTACAATGTCGTTTATGATCACATGATCCTCCTTGCGTAAATTTGCCAATTTAATTTCTGCCAAGATCTTTTGCGATATTATTCCCAAAATCAGTTTCTTTTGTTGTGGTAACCAAACTTGTTTCTGCGAACGATATCAATATTTTTGCATCAAGCAAATATCGTAAAGTTCGCTAAAATGTTTTCTAAACCAAACAGCGACAATCGGATGAAGGTTTGTCGATGTAAACTCGAATGACTCGATACAAGTAAATGCAATCAGGTCCAAGGCTCTTCAGTGTCTGTTTATCGCAACTCTGTCCGTCATCTCGTGTGTTGCATGTCCAAATCTATTAAAATACACAGAACACTCTCCCCTTCACTCTTTTCCGATCATGTCGCAAATATTATAACCAAATTGGCATTTTCAAAGAAATATTAACAAAGGTATCTTACCTCTGAAGTATAACTCTGTTATAAGACAGAAATTAAACGTCAATGCCATTGTCCTTACACAAAATATAGGGATATATCTCTTTCGGATAAAGGTAGAGCTTAAACAATTTTTTTTCTAATGAATAATGTTTCGTTGTTTTTTGTTTTTTGTTTTGAAACATTACCTTAATGTTTCTGAATCTGTTAGGTTTCTTCCTTCCTTTAGATTTTTGCAACGGTAATAATTAAGAAAGAAACTAAAAATGCAAACAGTGAATAGGCCACGCACGTTGTGTTTCCTATATTTGGATTTCCGAATATTGATGTGCTTTATATATATATATATATATATATATATATATATATATATATATATATATATATATATATATATATATATATATATATATATATATATATATGTATATATATATATATATATATATATATATATATATATATATATATATATATATATATATATATATATATTTCTGATGTGAAATCATGGATTACATGTAACAAGCTGCAGATGAATGATGATAAAACTGAGATTATTCTGATCACAACACAAAGACTTTCTCATTCACATCCTCATTAATCAAAGACACCAATAGTACAAAAATCTAAATCTTTTTCTTCGGGTTCCACCACGAATATTTTCTGGACGTTTTGTTCCAACATCACTTGTATATATCCAGATGATACAGTTAGTGGATAATGCCGTGAAATTGTGGCAGATATCGTAAATGTCGTAGTACCGAGTACTGAGAACCTGTACATCCCGGTAACCATAGCGCGATGTACCTGTGTATGTATGTATGTATGTATGTATGTATGTATGTATGTATGTATGTATGTATGTATGAATGTATGAATGTATGTATGTATGTATGTATGTATGTATGTATGTATGTATGTATGTATGTATAATCGGAGAAAGAGGGATACTAATTATATTGCATTTAGGCAATATGAATACTATATACAGTAAAAACTGCTATGAGCGACCACTTGTCATTTCCGATCACAATCGTAACGTACGGATCGATCAACGAGCGCGATATCTTGGCAAAATATGCATTTTGACCAAATCGCAATAAACGAAGATAAACTCCAACGACCTTTATTTAATCTCTTTAAAAACGACCGCTCATACCGTTCTAAATTTTAAATTTTTTAATATAAAAAAGGCTTTTTTGTTGCTATGCTTATAGTGTTTTATACTTATTGTCGTAAACCAGACTTAAGTATTTGTAGATTATTTCCTAGTTTGGACCCCTGCTTCGTAAGCTCCCTGCGTTGTTCTCCACTATTCGTATACGGGTGAGCAACGCTGGAAGCGTACCATGCAGGGAACCGGACTAAATGCTCCATCCCTGAGCCTGCTTCCCATCTTTATCGTAGGACCCAACATCCCTATCAACGAACGTATCGCAAGAACAGACAGACTTCACTGACCGATATGTAATCAATTGTTAAAACGACCACTTGATTAGCAACGATTTTTCTGATCCAAACAAACATAAGAGGAATGTTTAAAAAAGGAAAGAATGTACTGTTGCTTCCGGTGATCTATGCTAAAAAGAATGAAGAGTATTGTGAATTAAATCACATTAGTCCTTTATGTTCTCTCACACCTTCACATGCATAGAGTTCCGAATGAATTTCAGTGGTGTTCCGAATAAATTCCAATTGTGAAAGTGCTGACGTACCTATAGCGTGAAACAGAGTTAATGTGGTAGCAGTTTTGATGCATCCTAATAAGATAATCTAAAGTGTCTCTAAGAGAGAGAGAGAGAGAGAGAGAGAGAGAGAGAGAGAGAGAGAGAGAGAGAGAGAGAGAGAGAGAGAGAGAGAGAGAGAGAGAGAGAGAGAGATAAAAGTGTTATGGAACTAGGTGACTGTATGCATAGAAGCACAAACTTACAAGAAAATGTCTTGTATGAAGTTGTTGTATTTTGCTCATGACAAAATGTGTTGCTTCATCTATTGCATAACACTGCCTTATCTGAAACAGCAAAGGTATGCATCTTGATGAGTGCTACAAGTTCAAAGGTATGCATCTTGATGAGTGCTACAAGTTCAAAGTTGATTACTGTGACACATATTTCACGTTGAATTAAGTTTGGTTCGGTTTGATATTTTTTCTGCATTTTGCTGTAACTTTTATATTTTTTGACCGTATACATCTCTCTCGGTAATAAACCCAAGCCTAAAAGGTTTTTTTGATCTATGTCAGCTTACTAGCCTAGGTTAGGCTCCTGTATTTATCACATGTCATGAGCATGTTATATACACACTTTCAATAATAATAATAATAATAATAATAATAATAATAATAATAATAATAATAATAATAATAATAATAATAATAAATAATTAAAAAAATAAATAATTAAATAAATAAATAATTAAATAAATAAATAAATAAATGAATAAATAAATAAATGAATAAATAATAATAATGAGTACTTTGTATAGCGCCTACTCTTTGGAAGCTCTAAGCACTCTACAACATCTATAATGATATGAATACAACAACAAAATATACACCCCACCACCATCCCCAAAAAACCTACAAAAAACACCATGAAATCGGAAAACTAAAACTGATGAAAATATTTAAGGTAGGAAACATTTTCAGGTTTTTAAACTTGTTCTTGCAGTCGAAGAAGGTGAGTTTTAAGAGCACTCTTCAAAGGGATCACTGTATCTTTGTGTCTAACTTCAATGGGCAATTCATTCCACGTTGCTAGGCCTGGTATGCAAAAGAACGTTATCTATATTACTTCGTTTTCATCGTGGGAATAATGAAAATACGATTGTCAGAAGAGGAGCGTAAGTATCTTGCTGGTATATACACATGGGTGAGACCAGATAGGTATGTGAAACGATGCACAGAGAACATATTTTGTGTTTGATTCTTGATTGAATGGATAGCCTTTGCATCATAATATCGTGAAACTTGTTGAATGGAGGCAACCTGATAATTTCTTAATTAGTTTTGTTCAAATCGGTCTATGAGACCTATATGTTACGCTCGTTGACTTTTCAAATATATGTTATACGTTCTTAACTAAAATAATATCGATCTATCGATGATTCTAAAACTGTTTTGTTATATCGACAATGAAGGAGAGTTGAATCATGTTATTTCCCACCAGAGTTGTTACGATTATATTTGAGTTCTCTTCTTTTGCATGTTATGTTTGGTCATTGGTTTAATATGTTAGCGTACCTAACTCTTTATCATGTGAGAATCATACTAAAAAAAGACATTTTTATTTATTGAGTAAACGTCGAAGTTAGGTTAGGTTACACAAGAAAATTAAAATCAGATCTATCAGCATTAATTATAAATACGTGGTTCGAATACCTTTTTGAGACTTAGTCCGGTATGAAGCAGCCTCTGAGCCTTTTAGGATGTCGTTTGGCACCCTAGGGGGTCATTTCAGGTTCCAATTTTAAACCGCTGATTCAGTTATTGTAAACGTGGTAATGATACTAGGATTACGGTTGTCATAGAAATGAAGAAATTACAGTGTGTAAACAATGACTGAATTTCAAGATATCTGATTCCGCATTTGATACGGTCGCACCAGGTTTGATAAATCGCATCACCAAAGACTTTTTTTTGTTCCCAGGTAAGATCCCTAATATAACAAAATAGCATTACACGTGCTGGGTACATCTAGTTTTTTTCTTCTGTCTGCGGCCGTTTTAGAAATCACGGAGATACTTATAGAGGACAACAGTAACGACTATGATGCCGACAAGATCATTAATTAACAACAGACCCAATTTCAATCTTGGTTCTTTGCAACATCGACAACAACCTGAACGAAACTCCTTAAGTTTTAGTATGCTATTCCATTCAGCCACATGTTCGAGATTTACAGCGATGTTCAAAATGTTATTTTATTTTTTTTTTGGGGGGGGGGGGGTAAGCAGACAGCCATGTTAACCTGTAAGGGCAACGCTAGCAATCTAGCAATGCAGTTGGCCTTGTTGCAGGTGGCACTACTGGCAAAATGTTTTGTCAAGATGACCGTTTGTTGTCGCATATGCGTTCTGGAACAGAGTTGTCGCTTCATGTTTTCAGAGATTTTGCCGTACTTTATTGATAAAACGTCAGACTCCTGTGGTAGTGGAGGGTCACTAAACACGACGTAGCTTTAACAATGTGATAAGATGTGTAGCTATATTCCACGTGATCACTACTTTCTGGTTATTGAAAATATACAGCGGGATAAATCTATCATACAAGATATTACTATATTATATGGTTGTTTACAATGACAGAAAGGTAACTGCTTCCCGTTAATATATTTCAAGAGATTTTTCTGAGTTTTACATTTAAATATCAGAAACGAAAGTGAAATTTCAATGGCTACCCAAAATTAAAGTAATCATTTTTCATAATAGGCAAAGACAAAGATTAAAATTAAGAGAAAGAAAATATTGAAAATGTATAGCTACAGTTTACTACAGTGAATGAATTAAATGTGTTATTTAAATAATAAAATGAAAATAATGATCAAACATAATCATAAACCATTATGTACTGTTGAAGCAAACATTTCAGAATTTTAAGTCTTGTTTCGTGCTGCTGCACGGGATAATTGAAGATATCAGTGCAGTTTGAACGAACATCATTTGTATTCTTACAGCTTGCTGCATATGAAAATTAAACCGAACAAACATTCATTATTCCTAAGAAGGACACGGTTAATATATATGATATCACTGTATCAATTGTTTTTCCAGTGACCTCAACGCAAACATCTGGTGAAATAAACATACTTTCTATCCTACATCAAATTGCAAGTTACACACTGCCATTGAGAACCCAAAGTTACATAATTAATTTGACAACGGAAAAGCCAAGTACTCCATTGGACTAAGAGAGATAACTCGGCCTTAACTAAACAGGGCAAAGTGTTAGTCAGCCACAATAGATGCATTTTCAATGTGTATCACATTTATTAAAAAAAATTTTAAAAAATGCAAAATATGATTAAGATAAGAATTAACGTAATCTCAAATGTTGCTAAGAGACGACATTGTAAAGCCTGAAAGACCACGACAACTCACACAATGCACCAATCACAGCTCTTGTTTATTTCTGAACCTCCGCCCACCTGGAATTGCACCCTTATACCATACTTCCTATAGCGTAGTGGTAAACTTCACAAGTACCGGTGCTTTTTAAAAACTGAGGGACGAGGATACTAGGTTGTAAGGGATTGTCGAATTTCGGTCAAAAGGTATAACTATCAATGTAAGTATTCGGATTGAATGGGTACAAAAGGTATAACTATCAATGTAAGTATCTGGATTGAATGGGTACAAAAGGTATAACTATCAATGTAAGTATCTGGATTGAATGGGTACAAAAGGTATAACTATCAATGTAAGTATCTGGATTGAATAGGTACAAAAGGTATAACTATCAATGTAAGTATCTGGATTGAATAGGTACAAAAGGTATAACTATCAATGTAAGTATCTGGATTGAATGGGTTGTAAATGGGTACATTTCACTATGCATCATTAATTCGCTAAATATTTTATAGTACACATTTTAAGAGCAGAAGATATACAAACAATAAAGGTAGTATGGCCTATCCATAATGGAATAATAACACAGATGCACTGGATTGTCATTGTCTGTGCAATTTTGCGATCACAAATGTCAGAAGGCGGTCATCATGGCAAAGTCAGCTAAGATTGACTCTGTTTACACCTATGCCAACACGTGATTAGCTTTTTCACCTGTAAAGTCACCAGATGATATTGATTGGACCATGATGAGTGTTTAAACATGTATAATTATCTTGGGATATCTGTATCACAAATTACTTAAAGTCATATCGGTACTAAGTTACCATTGGATATGATATTAAGCATTCTTTAGTTGTATCTCACTTCCCGCCACCTTTCCCTTTCTTCTAAACCCGGAAAAGATCAATGTTGAGGATTTCAGGCACAAGCTCAACAACATAAACCTAAGTAAACGTTTTTATAATTCAATTAATATACAGTCTATTGTCAGGTTGTGTGAGAAACAATTTGCTAACAATTCCAGCCTCATGTTTATACATGTCTTCTGATAGAATTCGTAATTCAAAGTGCTTTGGGTAATGTCAATATATACTATATAATATTACAACGTTAGACCGATTCTACAACAAAGAAAGTACATGTACATGACTTTGTTATTGCGTTACGGTCAAATTCGTGGTTACTTCAATTAAATATTGGATCGGTGGTGAGAAACTATGTTTTGTTATCAGCAGTACGTGGACAGGGAGACCCTATACTTCACTCCGAGAGCAAAGTGGGCACTTGTAAAAACGAGCGGGAAAGACGGTTCTAGGAAATTCGGACGATATTTGGAGAAAATGCTTCTGAGGAAGCTTTCAGGGGATAATGGACGCCACCCGAAACGTAGAGAGTTGGTACGTGGAGGGCCGAGAGAATATGCAGCGGTGCGAAGATGAAGGGCCGGACACGTACACAAGGGTACTGAACGTACTGACAAGCAGAGCAGGGAGAACGGAAACAAGGGTATTGTAAGTACCAACAAAGGAATACAAGGCGGAAGTTACAGGTGAGCAACATAGAAGGGACACGGGATAGAAACGCTCACAACTTTACTTTCGCATGAAGAAATAGTTGGTAATTGAATGCGAAGCATTTGCATTGAAGAATTGTTCTGTAATTGTTGGAAACCGTGATATAGTTTATTAAATTGTTATATATTTTACCTTATTAATTTTATATTTTATACGCTTAGACAATACTCTTACTTAATTGCTGGCATGGATCTATTTAACCTTTTAATTGTCCGCCCTTCTCTGAGGTTAGTAATAAATTCGTAAGGGGCACGTGGCATAACACAATAAACATTTTTCATAAAAATACATCATCTGTGTGAAATTCTTTATTTTACGTAGTTCATGTCAGAGACTATTGTCGTGAAAATTTGAACAAACAGAACAGTAAGGCCTCTGTATTTCCTTGAAGTTGGTATACTGGCCATCTAGCCATTGTTGGGAATTGCTCCCCAGAAGTAACGGTTTTTACTTTTAATATCTTTGGCGACGGATATTACGAAAAGAGACATAATTTCGATACACAATTACCCAACCGGACAATAGACCCAAGTTCATGAGAAAAACTACATTCACTCCAAGCTTCCTCAAACTCCATTTAATTTATAAAATATACCTTTAGATGATCATATTCCTTCTAGGTAGAGTAAATCGGAAGTTTCCAAAGGAAGTGTTCCAATGAACATGGTCAATTGCAATTTTTGCAAAAGCACATGTTAACGCCCTCTTACGAAGAATTTTACTTCAAATTAAATTCAGAATTATATATCAGCATGAGTTAAGTAGTTCATCAAAACAAAGAACCCATTAGCACGGTAAACTGCCTGGTGGGATATTTTAATACTGAACTCCTAATATGCGTCTGTCAGGCTGGTTAGCGATGGATAATACCCAAAATTGGATATTAAATCTCATATCTAGCGCCTATAGCGAGTAGTGAGTGTCGCTGATGTTTGCAGTGTGACAGTTTATAGGGATGTTTAACACTGGGGCATCATGCCGCAGACATGTAGCATGAGGTCCCACCTAGTCACATTATCCTGACACCACGCCAACCAGTCATAACAATAATCTTTGTTACTGCTGCGCGCCAAGCGAGGCAGCTGTTAGAGCCATTTTTTTTAAAGTCGTTGGTATGACTCGACCGGGTGCAGACCTGTGACCTCCCGCATCCGAGGCAGACACTAGGCCACTAGAGCGGTCGAAACGAGATCCCATTCTTGGCGGGATTCAACAATCTCTAAATCTTAGAAGAACATCGCCTGGCCATTTCCGTCAGGTTGTGAAATAACCTCGTAAGAAGTTGTATGAATACACATCAATTCGATATGACTGGTGAGTCCCGTCTGGCAGAGTTCAGAACATATATAAAAACAGTAAAGGCCGAGTATTATTTCCAATTGTAACTTTTGTCTCCTTTCGCCGCCTTATTTATCCATATGAAAAAAGTAGTGCAAAATCTAGTTCTTAGTGACGACGAATTATATCTGAGGTTTTTTCGTCGACATGACGTTAAAAGCCGAGGATGTTCCAAATGGACTAAATTGTGTTAGTACTCAGTATGACACATATCCGGCAGCAGCTCTCCTTTGACCATACGCCTCCAAAACCTGTCCCCTCCCAGACCATTATGAATACGAGGGAAAAGCTACGATGTGTTCCGATTGCACAACCATATGCCTAATCAGGTAAACGCAGCGAGTCAGCTCATTCAGCAACAGTGATTGAAACACAAACATGTTTTTAATAAAGAATTATATTTTTCTTTGCTTTTCTTTGTACTTAACCGGTAAAGAAAACTTTAAATTTACCCACTGCAGCAATAACAATCATTGTCTTGTCAGAAGGATTCGCGCATTTAATAATACGTAAATAAAAGGTTATTTATATTGGATAAATAGAGTTAAAACTAACTCCTACCAATACGTTTTTCGTTGGTTAATGTGTACTCCGTCAAGCCTTTAAACGTATATATATATATATATATATATATATATATATATATATATATATATATATATATATATATATTTCTGTATATGAAAAATAAATCATACAAAACATGAGGCAGGGAATACGTATTATACTACCTGATTGCACTCGCAATGCAGACTTCCATCTGGCAGATGCATTGAATCCGAAGTTGAAAGGCAAACATATCTCTTATTTATTGCTAATTCTAATCTGTGTCCTAATAACTGATATTTTAGCATGATCATGTGTCCGTTTGTCTGATGAGATACAGTCATACATAAAGAACATGGCACTAATAGGGTGTACATAAAAATGCCTTTGAAGTACTGCTTTTCTTTAATCTCACGAATATCAGACTAAACATGTTCTCTTCTGCTAACTAATATCCACGACCTATACACGACCTTCTATCTCGAAGTAAATGTATTATAGAAAGCTTCCTCCACGTCTTGTTGACGCAAATCTACATCGACCTACACTGCAAGCCTACGTTGAAGATAAGCTGTACAGGCATACCTTAGGTTTCAAGACTATTGCAGGTTTTACTCTGTGCATGAAGGCATGCATTGTATTGGCAATGAAAATTCATTATTCATTCGCAAGATACTATTTCAGTATATTAAATCAATAACCGTTGTGCAAATTTGTTTTGTACGAAATACTTTCACACAATCATCTATCAGTTCATGTAAATATCTTTAAAAATTACGGTATTTTATATCAGACATATTACGGCACACTGCTGGATCTTTTCCTGTTACAGACTTCATGTAAGCTGATTCCCACAGCGTAATTTTCCTGTGCGAATTCATTGTGCAAGTCTTCAATGCCCTTTCTTCAGTCACTCTCTTTGTTTTACTATATATTATTTACAATACTTTGCTTGGTATTAGTTGAGTTCATTATGCAATGTTATACCATATCATGCTTTAGATGACGTTAAAACAAAACACTTCCATTGTAAATTTAACATTAGATGTTCGAAAACAATAACATTCTGCCTTATTGTTCAACAGCTAGTTTGTTCATTAACTTTGCATGGATAATGTTGTTTGCTTACAAAGAAATTAACTCTTAGCCATTGGTGTTTATAATTCATAAAACTCTTACTAAACTTTTATGTCAGGTACTTCTAATTACATTATAAATTACTTTACCAAAATGTAAATAATAATATTCCAACAGGCTTACTTTAAAATCTTCAGAATCCCAATTGGGAATGAAGTCGATCAGCCGTGAAATGAATATAATTATACAGTTATTTCTCTCACAAAGATGATCATCTGAATAATTTAATATTCCTGTCAAAATCGAAAATAAGATACCGTTTTAAATAACTCCTAACAAACATGGCATTAGGACACACACGTGAAAGGAAGGAATTCCCGATTATAGGTTTCTCAGACCATTTATAATGAGATTATTTAGTATGTCATCATCTCTTTATAAAGAGCGGTTGTATTATGTAATATCAGGATTTAGCTTCATGATCCTAATCTTAAAGCAATTTGTGTTAAAAGTGTCCCACATTTTGACGACTTGAAATGGAGTTTGATTGTGATAATCAGCATCTTGAGGATGTACACATACATTAAGCAAACCAAGGAATCTTATTAATGTTTTCGCTGACTTAGACGCAGTTTATATCATAGCCAGCTGTTTGGATAAAATGAGTATTGGCAAATATTTCTAACTGCATTGTTTCTCTTTAAATCCTTTTTTTCTTGGAAAATGTTAGAAGTGAGGCAAATTTTAATGTTGTTTTAAAGATAGATATAGTTATCATTATCATTTGATTTGTGTATTTTCATTATATGGGCACATGTGATAATATAAATATTTTTGTCTTAAAACTATGGAATTAATGTATCTGCCAAATGGTAATCTGGATTGCGAGTGGCATTACATAGCAATAAGTATTCATATTCTAATGTATTGCATGAATTAATTCAGTATATACAGAAATTTATATACAATTTCTAAGGACTCAACGAACACATAGTAACCAACGAAATACTTATTGGTCGGAGTCATTGTGTAACCCTATTTATCACTCTTAATTGGTTAGAGGAAACTCAGCTATATCATCTACATAATTACACGTGTGACTCTTTCTGATGAGACAAGAAGAATTATTGCGTGCACTGGTTGAATATAAAGTTTTGTTTACATGTTGGGTACAATAAAAGCAAATTGAACTCGAAGCTCTTTATTGAAGGACTCACTTCGTTTGGCTGATTAGTTATATGGTT
This sequence comes from Unio delphinus, assembly GCA_029339505.1. Taxonomy (NCBI): domain Eukaryota; kingdom Metazoa; phylum Mollusca; class Bivalvia; order Unionida; family Unionidae; genus Unio; species Unio delphinus. The sequence goes on along the minus strand of JAQISU010000048.1, from coordinate 1,428,308 downwards.
GGGGAAATCGGAGCACATGGTAGGTTTTGAATGGACAGGCGAGGTCCGGTTTTCTTCGAGGACGGTATTTGCCGGATCCTGCTTGTCCAAGAGTGATGCATACACCGCATTGTTTTTAAAATAAATCATCAAATATTTAAGTTTGCAATAAAATATTGATCCAGTTTGTTTTGATGATGCTGGGAAATATACATACAGGATACAAATGATTAAAATGTGAAGTTTGTGGTACAGTGTTTATAGAGAGCAGTAATTTGAAGCACCCGACGCGAAGTTACGGGTTTTTTTTTTTAATTTAAAAAGGCACTAACCTGTAGAAAATAAATGACGTCGAATGACAAAATTAACTCAGATTACCGCCATGACCTGTTTTGACATATGACACATCGCAGTTTCATTACATGAACGATAAAATCATTACATACATGTCTCTACTTTGATAAGTCGTTATATGAACAATATAACCAAAATTAATGGCATTTACATCTGTCTCGTTATACGAGCTATATATATATATATATATATATATATATATATATATATATATATATATATGTGTGTGTGTGTGTGTGTGTGTGTGTGTGTGTGTGTGTGTGTGTGTGTGTACTTGTATTTATTGGTCTGGTGATCAGACGGATTTCACGTCAGTTTCAAAAGCCTTTCGTTGAAATCATCCTTTAAGGTTTTTATCATTGAGTTACTTATTATTGATAGTTCCATGTTAGGAACATTATAATTTTTCTTATCTTTTGCTTATAATGGTGTCAAACTTGATTATATTTAAATTGAGTTAATAAATAAACATCTTATTAACGCAATTGCTTTCGGTGTCATCACTAATCCAGTCTCAATCCGGCTTATCCTGTGACAAATTGAGTCAGCATTTCTGAATATTTTTTTTCGATATGGAATGAATCGGTAGCGACTCTAATCGCGGTTTTAGGAAATTTGTTTTTTTGTCGATAATAAATTTATCGAAACCTACTAGTAAACTGTGGTGACTCGCCTTCAATGTTACCAACAGTTGTACCTAATTTAGTTCCGTTAGACAAGTAAGCGTTTTTTCCCACTTACAAACATACTTCTCTTCGTTGCATTAGCAAATATAAAATTAAGTTCAGCATCGTCCATAATTAATCTTATATAGTGTCCTTTATGACCATATCGTCCTTCTTGAGTAAATTTACCGATTATTCTTCTGCAAAGATCTTTTGCGGGTTTATTTTCAAAACCGGCTATATCAAGAGTTTCATCATCGGAATATTTCTTTTGTTGTGGTGACAAAACTTCTTCTGAGGACGATATGATACAATCGCTTCACTTATTTCATGAAACAGCAGTATTTGTGTGTTGATCATATATCGTAACAATACAATCGATACCCACTTCTTTTCTGAAAAGTGTCTACTGAACCAGATATAACAAATTGGATGCAGACCTTTAGCAAACTCAAATGACTCTATACAAACAAATCTTCAAGTTAAAATCCAGTAAAGATCCGTTTATCGCAAGTCTGGTGAGCTCGTGTGTTGGATGTCCAAATCTTTTAAAATATCCATGAATGTCACCCATTCCAGTAACACTTCCTGGATATCACGCTGCCAAATCCACTGGAATAACATCTTTATAATCGTATTTAGTGTTCCACGGCGCGCCGTGTCCATATTCTCAGCACTCTAGCTGTATCTCTTCAAGAAAATTTAAATCATGTTGGTTTCCACAAAGATTTTTCTTGCTTGTAAAGTGAGCAGCAGCTGACTGAACGCTAAAACAATTATTCAGTAATTGTTCAATATTGTCATTCTGCGAAAATGTCTGTGCAAAGTTTTCCATTTCTTCGTGGAGAGATTTTGAACGATAAATGTCTTCACTATGTCGTACAAATTGATCAGTTTTTATTATTGGAACTTGAAAACAACCACACAGATACAGGATCGCTTTTACAAATATCTTTAATGAATTTTTTTATATCACCGTCATAAATTTAACAACTTGATTTCAGGAAGTAGTGCTGGTTCATTAATCCGCGAATGCGAACTGTGATCAATAATTTCAATCGAAGCTTGAATTTATATTTCGATTCGTACAAAATCTCTCCGGTTATCGTTTTTATTATTATAAGAAACTTTAGTTTCTTTTCTAGATCAGCAATGTTTTTGAAAGACGCTCCGGCGTCTTTAACTATTTCTTTCCACGAGTTTTATCTTTTTACGTCTAACGTCCGTTAAACCGTTTCCAAGTATCCCATTTGTAAAATGTTCCGTTACTCGTTCGTCTAGACAATTTCTTTTCGAAAAATTCATTGGTTTTAGATCATCAACGCTTAGTTTATCATCCAGTGGATATATGCCATAAATAACAGCAGATTATAAACTGGAATATAACGATGAGTTTTTGTCGCACAACGCGATGGAGCGCTGTTTTCAACTTCTTCAACGGAGACTTGAATTGCCTCGAAATCATATACGATCGTATTTGGGATGACAAACTTCTTTCGGTACATCATATTCCAGTTTTATAGCGTATAAGGTAACCTGTGTAGAGCCGTCGTTATCATCGCCGGTTAAATTAATTATAACACCGAAAAAGTATCTCCGAAGAAGATCCCGCCGTTTGGCTACTCAAAAATTTATTTGAGGAGTTATCAAAAATCTTGAACAGAGCACCTGCCGAGTTGAACCCGTTAACATCTCGACAACAGTCAGAGTATGGCTCTGCCGATATTTGTCATATTTGCGAGAAAGGATTTCACGGCGATGATGACGTTAGAAATGTTATCGAATATTGTAGAATTACCCGAAATTATCGCGGTGCAGCTCATAATATCTGCGCTGAAAAATTTAACAAATTGTCTTTTATCCCAGTTATTGCACACAATTTCAGAGGATACAATAGACATTTTATTATACCCGCGTTAGCAGATCCCGCTGTTAAAAAAAATTATAGGGAACCGCGCCATAGAAGGGACTCCGACGAACGCCGAGAAGTTTATGTCGTTGACTCTCGGCGGTAGACTAAGATTCTTCGATAGCGTTCAGTTTATGCCCTCGTCGTTGGATCAGTTAGCGAAGAACTTTACTTGTTTTCCTTCGTTGACCGAACACTTCTCTGATAAAGAAAATTCGATGAAACTCCCGTATGAGTATCTCGATGGATTTGACAAACTTGAAGAAACCTCATTCCCCGGTCATGACAAGTTCTATTCTAAGTTATCCATCGGAAATGTTTCCGTCGAAGAATACAACAGAGCTGTTAAAACCTATTAAAAAAATTCTCCAGCAACTCAATCGGCGATTATCTCGACATATACCTGATCCAGGACGTTTTCCTCCTCGATGACGTTTTCAAGGAGTTCAAGGGTAATAGCGTAAAGGGTAATAAACTTGACCCCTGTTGGTACTTCTCATCGCCTGGTCTTGCCTGGGATTCAATGTTGAAAAAAACCTAAGATAGATCTTGAGCTTATAACAGACCCTGATATGTTCACTTTCATCGAGAATGGAACGCGAGGTGGGATTAGTGTAATCGTCAAGAAGTTCGCTAGGGCAAATAATAAGTAATAAATAATAAAATAGTTACAATTGGTTGATCTCAAATAGGGTTATACGGTAATTTTTGTTCCTTGGCAATCATTGGAGTCATTAATGGCATTCACAGTGAAAGTTTGGTAGTGTTAGTTTACCATCATCGCCTACAAGTCGTCAGATTGCATCATCGTTTGTAGCTTTTCTTACAAACACTACTGTATTTTTGGTTCCAAAAGAAGCTAACATTTCTACAAAATCCGAAGATCTGAGATAGTGGACTTGGACATGAAAATCTTCTATTATCATCTATTAACATTAATCGGAGTGTAAAGAATCCTAAGTTGATATCATCATTCATGTATATTACTGCAGGTGTTTCTGCTGTTCCTGGAGCGTTTCTTGCATTACCAATAGTTACGTTTCTATTATCAGGATTATTAGAAAACATAATTGATGGACTAGCTGTTCTTGAATAATCATCTTAAATACTTGCTAGGCTAATTGTCGTTGTAGCAACATCTACGTCTTTTTTAATTATTTCAATATTTCTTCCATCAATCATATATGCAGCTCCATGAAACAAAGCCATAATTCCATTATTAACAAAACCAAACCTAACAACTTAGTTATATAAAGATTCATCCTTTTTACAAAGCCCACCTTCTACTTCAATAAAAATTCAGCGGGTAAGAAATATCTACTTGTATCCTGAACTTGAATTTCCATACGTCCACGTTGAGGGGCCCCGAGTGACCGAGTGGTCTAAAGCGATTTCCGTTACACTGCCGTCTCACCTCTGTGTGCGTGGGTTCGAGTCTAAGATTCGGCTAATGTAGTTATGTGAGAAAGCTTGCCAGTAGCTTCTCGTGGGTCGGTGGCTCTTTCCGGGGGTTTCCCGGGTTCTTCCACCACCAATAATACTGGTCGCCATGCTGATTTGGTTGTCGTGCACCATAAAAAAAAGATTGATAATCTGTGAGTAATGGCGCATCCGTGTCGAATGCTGGATCAGATACACGTTTACAATTTTTATTATAATTGTTATCGTCTAACACGAAGCCCACTTCCTGCTATGAGACTTGAATTTATTTTATTTTTTCACCGGTCAACTCTGCTAGTTTCTGATTTGAGGCCTTTTTTTATTACTTTACTAAGATTTGCATATGATACTTCAGTGCTGGATAATTTTACTCGTGACGGTGGCTGTGGATTTCGTAGATTAATCGTACTAGGCCATCTTTGATTGCTGTACATGCTTTCATTCCCAATTGTTTTGCAATTCATATTGATTTTTGAGCAGTTCATTTTTTTTTCAAAAGTCCATCAACGTATATCGCTTTGTATACTAATAATCGCGAATTCATCACTCTGACCATGATCGGCACACGTTGAGCATTGTGTGTGGTCATTATTTGTTATTTATTATTTAATCACTGTGATAGTCACCAGCAATTTTACTGATGAGAGAACAATAAGCATGAATATCCATGACACTATCTGTAAATGATCGTTGACAAATATCAGCTGATTCAGTAATAATTTCTGTAGAATTATTTCCAGCACGTTTTCCGCCAATCGGAATTTATAAATCGTTCATCGTCAGAAAGAATAATGTTAGAACAAGACATAAGACTATTTCCTGGAATAGAAAAGCTACTTCCAGTAGTACCGGGAGGCTTAACATCACCAGAGCCTTCACTGCATTTTTATACATTATTAAAAAAAATTATTAAAGTCTTTATCATTTTCATGTGCCTAACAGCAAAATATACTATACCACGCCACTTTTCAGGTGATATGTTAGCAACATATTCGCGTTTTGTATATTTTGATCGTTCGTTATATCCTGCTGCAGCAGTATTTAACATATTTTTACTAGTATCGTTAAGACTTTTTTCAGTAAATATATCTTTCATGTTATTTTTGTACTGAGGAGACTGTAGTTTTTGAGGAGACGATCGTTTAGTAGGTGATGTAGAATGTGGAACTGTCGATGAATCAATTTCTGTCTGTTTTACATGTACTTTTAGTTTATCTACTTTTGCAGAGATCTTAAAAAAAAGCCTAAATCACCCGTACCAATACCACCCTTTTTATGATGAATTTTAAAAATCAGTATCGTGATAATGGCATGGATTCCTTAAAGGTATGAAAGTAAGTCAAATTTGGATATGCATACAAAGTGGAATACCTGAGCTAAACAGCAGTATCAAATTTATTACGCTAAGCAAAACTTCAGGTCGCAGCCAGTATACCCTGCTGTATGCATTTGCTGTACTCAGTCCCATTTACCCATCAGATTACCCATTAGGCAGAGTAGGCAACTGCCTATGGGCCCTGCGACTTTTATGGGCCCCATTAGGGGCCCCCATGAGACCGTGACCGTGGGTCTGGGGCCCCAAAAGTTTGACTGCCTATGGGCCTCCACGGTGCTTAATCCGGCGCTGGCTGTACTGTACTATAGTTTGAGCTATATACGATCATACATAGTGGAACAAATTCATTAAAATCTGAAGATTCTTATAAAATGTTAAAGCAGATTACATATGTGAAGACTCGCAGGAGGATAAATACCACAGACAAGCCATTTAAGTATCAAGTTGGTCCTGACGTTTTTACGGAAGCTAGTGATTCGAAAAGTCATCAATGGATCATTCGGGAGATAAACCATTCAAATGTGAAGTTTGTAATAAAATGTTTGGAATCGTTGGTTCCTTGAAGACACATAAAATTACATACTGGAGCTAAGCTATTCAATTGTAACGTTTGTAATAAAACGTTTAGAATGAGTAGTGATTTAAAAATTCATACGAGGATACATACTGGAGATAAACCATTTAAATGTGATGATTGTGATAAGATGTTTAGGCAGAGTGGTCAGTTACAGAAGCACAGAAGGATACATACTGGAGATAAACCATTCAAATGTACAATTTGTCATGAAGTATTTAAGGAAAATAGTGAGTTGAAAAGTCACAGATGGAAACATTCTGGAGATAAACCATTTAAATGTAACTTTTGTGGTAAAAATTGTAGGAGGAGTAGTGAGTTGAAAATTCACATGATGATACATACTGGAGATAAACCTTTCAAATGTGAAGTTTGTGACAAAATGTTTGGACACTTTAACTCTCTGAAGACACACATGATGATACATACTGGGGATAAACCATTCAAATGTGACATTTGTGATAAAAGTTTTAGGCAGATTAGCCATTTGAACATTCACAGGAGGATACATACTGCAGATAACCCATTCAAATGTGAAGTTTGTCATGAAATATTTAGTTTAAGTAGTGATTTAAAAAGTCATCGATGGAGTCATTCTGGAGAGAAACCATTAAAATGTGTAGTTTGCTATAAAATGTTTGGACACGTTACATCCTTGAAGACACACATGATGATACATACTGGAGATAAACCATTCAAATGTGAATATTGTAATAAAATGTTTCGACAGAATAGTCATTTGAAGAAGCACAGAAAGATACATACTGGAGATGAACCATTCGAATGTGAAGTTTGCCATGAAATATTTCAGGAAAGTGGTGCTTTGAAAGATCACAGTTGGGAACATACCGGAGATAAACCATACAAATGTGGTATTTGTGATAAAATGTTCCATTGGTGTGGGTCTTTGAGGACACACATGAAGGTACATACACTGGTGACAGACCTTTCAAAAGTCTAGTTTCTAATAAAATGAATAGCCAGAGTTGTAGTTTTAATTGGCATATTATACAGGAAAAGGTTTCGGCATGGCATTTAGTTGCTGTTGTTATAGGGTTTACTGCCATTTTTTTTCCATTTAGTTGCATTTACCTGAGTAGTTCTATTTGTATCTTAATTACTTTGATTGATATGAATTGTGTTGTTGTGTGTTTAATCTATATGCTATTACAGTCATGCTCTTTACTAATATGTTTAGTGAGAATGCTCCGAGTACATGTACTAATTAAGGGTGAAATGAAATGATTAAATAATGTATTGATACTTATTCTATATTGATACCCATATTGATACAAGAGGTGAAGAATCAATACAAGATGCTTAAATTACCCTCTACAAATTATTTTACTCAGAGGCAATCGTGAATAATTATTCGTCATTCGTGTTTTCATTCTTTAAATGGAGAATTCATTTGAGACAGGCATAGCAGTAACATGCACTTATTTCTGTCAGTTATGTATATTTAATTTGTATTAATTATTGGCTTTTCATAATGGTTATATACTATATTCATCTGTATTTTGTACTTAACTTTGTCAAAAATCAAGTTAATGGTCTTCCTGACTTGTGACATTTATTTTGTGAAGAACTTTATACATAGCTAATGTTTCTCAATGATTGTGGATTAAATATTCAGATCATTATCAGCAGTGGTAAACATGTTTATTTGGGTCTAGGTCTGGGCAGGTATGGGGATGATTACAATTTTAATCATACTTGTTGATTTCAGAACTTCTGTACAGTGTATCATAATCTACCATACATATAATTGTTCTTCTTTGGCAGTGTAATCACATAGTGTATTCATGATTACAAATGATTACAACCAAAAAAATCACTAATTATATTCTTTATAGTTGTAAGCATATTAAAAGTTTCCATAGACAAATGATTTTTTATTATTATATAGAAAATATACTGTCTATAAAAAAGTATTATTTTAGGTGACCACTTGTTAATTCCAAAATTCTTGTTCAGTTAGCAACTCTTTCATCAGCAGTGAAGCAACATCAAATAAATATACTTTACTTGGAATGTCAGGTTTGTACAGTTTAGGTGAAAAGTGTAGGAGGCCCATATAAAAAGACTTGTTGTGTGGCTCTTTTTCATTTTCAGTAAATATTTACAGAGGATATGGAAAGGTGTAATCACTCGTATTAGACACACTTTTTTTCTTGGATGCAGAAAATCACTTAGTCTGGAGTCCTCTGTACACATGCAAATGGATGGCAACAAAATTCATTGACCTGCCAGGTTTGCTTTAGGCTTTAGCCATCTTCTGAGTAAGCAAATGACTTGATCAGTTAACTGTGCTGATGTTTACAATGGTAAACTTCAGTAGCTGACAAACATCCTGATGGGCATGATGAAACAGCTGGGCGGCAAATTGACTTTGCTGGCTTCTGGGTGGAAAAATGTGCTGATATTTACAATCATTGAATTCAGAGGCAGAATGACCAATGGATGTACATGTTAGTCATTTATAAGAGTACATCAAAAGAACATGATGAAACAGCTGGGTGGCAAATTCAAAGACTTTGCTGGCTTCTGGGTGGAAAAATGTGCTGATATTTATAATGATTGAATTCAGAGGCAGAATGACCAATGGATATACATGTTAGTCAAAGACAACATACGAGCCCCCGTAAAGATAAATAAAGAATTTAATCAAAAATCAAGAGAAGAACGACACAGTAAATTACAACTTCTTTCCTTCTGAATACCCTTAGTTCAGAAGCACTTTAAAACCGAAGTTTAAAATGATAGATACATTAATTAAATTTCAAACACTAATAAAATAGATAAATTTAGCCATTAATAGCTGATAGCAGAAATGACCTGTTCATCGACTGGTTGAACGTGGGATTATCATAACTCTGATTTCTAAATTCTTTGTCCTCCTTTGGATCTCAACCTCCTTGTTATTTCTCCAAACAAACTATTTTCCTTTGAAAAGATAAGGGTAAAATACCCTAAGTATCTCGTTAGGTTTTGAGAGTTGAGAATGTCCGTCCGTCTTTCTGGTTCGAACATCAGATCTTACTATCAGTGATAAACTTTATACGGCTAGCAAATACTACACAAGTCTTCAGATCAATACAGCTATACCATTAATTATCGACATCAGAATTTGGGGAAGTCACATATATTCCCGTAAATCATTACGTAAAGTGAGGCAATAAATCATAGCTAATAATCAATATTCACTAATATGATAAATTCAAAATTAATGTAGCACTTTCCACTCATAAATGTACACAGCGGGTTTTCTACAACACCCATTAACCTACCTACGTATATAAGGTGAAAAATGCTAATTCAGAATTCAAAGTACATTACTAAATCAATGTATTAACCGAACTATCCATACCAAATCAACACGTCATGCATCTGTAACGAAGAAACATCATATAAATTACATCATGATAAATGTGAACGATTCCTACAAAATCAACAGATCATGCATCTGTAACGAAGAAACATCATATAAATTACATCATGATAAATGTGAATTTGAGTTAAATACCTTGTGTTTTTGGCGTCTTACAATCGTTCAAAATTCAGTTTTTCCTATAACCACAACTTTACGGACGTCTTTTCCAAAAGTACGTCTGGAGTCTTTACTATGTATTAACTTCCTCTCTTACAGAGGTCCCTCCCAGACTGATTAAAATTCATTCGTTCGGAGACTATATTTCCCCCCACGAATCAGGGATCGACCCACCCCTGATTCCACATGTGACCAATCGGAATAAACGCTATTCCTACAGACATTTGGAAAACTGCTTAACCATGTGCCAAAAATGCCACCTGGGGTTGAAATAACGCCCTACCATTTGTCTCAAATCACTTTTGACAGCTTTACATGTGAATTTCTCTTTTTCTAACCTGTCATACACCTAGTTCGTTTTTACTATAAACATAGGGCCAGTGTGACCTGAGTTAGGAAAACATTACTCCTTGCAGCTCTACTCCAAGACAACAGTTAATTGTTGGCTAGACTAAGAATTAATTAATGGATTTCACTGACCAAAAATTTGGCACTTGACAGTATCCATGTTCCATGGTTTTGTGCGAGGTGATTACGTTTTTCATTGACAAACAGATGTGGCTCATCTGGAACTTGCCTCATTTCCAACTATGGCTCATCCTGGGGAAATCCTAATCATGCAAGTAAATTAGCCAGTTCTGCATCTCTTGATATCATAATCCCCCAGTCTTTTGCGGTATGCATACTTATAATAAAATTCATGTATCTAATTGCTTATTTGGCCTTGAAGGTTTTGTATAATTATTTTTACTGTCAGGATCGTTAACTGCAATCACTTCAATCTTGGATATTATTTCATTGACTTCTGTCTTTTTCGACGTCATCAACGTCGACAACCTTGTTTTAGTTTTGTAGATGGCACAGGCAATATTTTCCACCTTCATTATACCTCCAAGCAGATCCACAATTTGTGTATAGCTATTTATGCGATTTTTATATATTGTTGGTGTGCCTAACTCCATGCTTTTCCAATTGATTGTTTCAGACGGTATATAGGGTTGTAAGGGCTACTAAAGTGAAAATTATTTAATTGCTTAAACCTTCACTGTACAATATTTTTACATATTTTCATAATTTCCAAATTCGGGATAGCGTGTAGCGAACAAAACGTTTTTCACCAAGTGCAGAAACCGCGGATTACCATCAACTAGCTTTTATTGCCCCAATAGAATTTTATTCAAGTCAGCATTTAGCCAAATTACTACATGCTGACCAGTATAAAGTATTACACCAGCTTGTAAATCACCAGTTCATGTATAATAACATCCGATAATTTGAAACGTCTTGCACTGCTTATATATAAACTCCATAGTTTTGGTGTTTTTTATATGTAAATCTCTACATAGAACTCCCGACACTACATCGGCCGCTCACACTATAGCACGCGTGCCCAAAGTGGCACGTATGCTGATATGAAACAAATTATTCATCTTGCTAAATCACTGAAATCTCAACTTAGTATAATTGCTACTGAAAACATATTTTAGAAAGACTTAACTGATATGGAAGAAGTCCTATCGACCTACCCTATCCTATTCAATCTTATTTTGTACATATAATTTACTGACTTACTGTTTTCGCTAGGGGGCGCGGGTGCACAATAAATTTTAAACAAGATACGTTCGTATTTTGAACGAGATCTCGCTAGCTCTCGTCTGCAATGTTGTTGATTTTGAAAATTATTACAAATAATCTTTTAAATATAAGCCTAAAATGTCGTTCTCAAAGCCAAAGCAGACTAAGCTTGCCGAAGAAGGAAGTGGCCGAGATTTCCAAGAGTGGTGGATTCAAAGATATGGAATGATCAACAAACGGAATAGGGCCTTTTGTGTCATGTGTTCGGAAAGTGTTGTTTGTCGAACGTCTTCAGTTAAACGTCATTATGAGAGCAATCACAGCTGGCTTCTTGGCAAAAGCGAAGATGAACAAAAAGAACATATATCGCGTAAGATAAAAAAACTAAACTTACAAACCAGTTCTTTTGCCAAGTTTGTTAACAGTACATCTAATTTAGTGGCTACGAGTTTTGAAGTTTCAAAACTCATAGCTAGGCATGGCAAGCCTTTCAGCGATGGTGATTATATAAAGGAATCGTGGTTAGAATGTGCATCTTATTTGTTTTAAGACTTTCAAAAGAAAAACAAAATTATTCAGAGAATAAAGGATTTGCCAATTAGTCGAAATACGGTCAGAGAGAGAGAGAGAGAGAGAGTTATTACATTGAATGCTAATATTGAAGAACAAGTAAAAAAAGAATATTAATTCATGTCACGCCTACTCTATTTGATTTCATGAAAGTATTGATGTGACATCGTCCGTTAGGTTGGCCATCGCTGCTAGATATCACAAAGATAACGAAATGCATGAAGAAACAATAAAATTATCATCTTTATCGACAACAACAACAACAGGTGCAGGTTTATGTGAAACTGTTGTGACTGAACTTAGATATGCAGGTGTAGATATAACCAAAATAGTTTCTGTAACAACTGATGGTGCTCCAAGCATGACTGGAAAAGACACAGGTTTTGTTACATTATTTAGAAGACATGTTGGGCACCCACTGTTAACCATTCACTGCATTGTTCACCAGGAAGCCCTATGTGCAAAATCCGGCTTAAAGGAATTTGAAGTCATTATGAAATATGTCACAAAAACTGTAAATTTCATTACTGCACGTGCTTTAAATAACAGAACATTTGCACAGCTGTTAAATGAAGTTCAATCAGCTTACTCTGGTTTACTAATGTATAATAATGTACGTTGGCTTAGTAGAGGTTGGGTTTTGGAACGTTTTGTAGAATGCCTTGATGAAATTCGAATGTTTATGGATGATAACAAACAGAAATGCTCATAATTAACTGATGTTGACTGGCTCAGCAGACTAATGTTCTTTACAGATTTCTCATTACATCTAAATGAACTTAATACTAAGTTGCAAGGGTGCAGAAAAACTGTTGATGAGGCATTTGAGATTGTGAAAGCATTTGAAAAGAAGCTGAAGATTTACAAACGTGATCTAGAGAACGAAGAGTTTCACTATTTTAAGATACTTGAAAAATTTTACGCTCATCTAGAAATTCAAGAAACTGTTGTCAAAGATTCTCAGATGAAGCTGTTTTTCGAGATAATTGATGCAACTCTTGAACAATTTTCGTCGCGTTTTGAGCAGTTCAAAAAATTCGAAGATACTGCAAAATTTTTAAAATATCCAGATACAATCGATTTTGAAAATCAAGATCTGGCCATGTTTTCTCGGATGGAATTACACGATTTTGAAATGCAACTTGTTGAGTTACAGTCCAGTGCAATGTGGAAACAAAAGTTTGTTGACTTGCGAGTGCGACTAGAAATAATTGAACGTGAGCGGTTAAATGGATCATTAGAACCTCAGATATCGGCCGAAAATGAGGATCTCAAAGTCTGGAATGACCTGCCTGGAACTTTCAACTCTCTGATAAAAGTAGCAAGGGCGAGTTTGTCAATTTTCTCGTCTACTTACTCATGTGAATCGTTATTTTCAACAATGAATTACATAAAATCGAATACCAGAAATTGCTTGACTGATGATTTGAGTGCAGCTTGTGTATCTTTGAAGAATACAAAATATACTCCAGATATCAAGCTGTTATCGTCTACCACACAGCAGCAAAAGTCACATTTATTGACTTGTCTATGACTCCTTTATCGTAAGCTAGGCTTAAGTCAGGAAACAACAATAAACGCTTTATACTGTAATTATAATTTTAAGCTTTATTTTGTCATAATAAAACATTTTTAACAGCTACTGGCGTATGTAGTACCGGTTGAAGAAAAACAGCAGAGCATAATTATATTTATTTATGGTAATTTTATTATGGCATTATATATATATAATACCATTCAAAAATCACCCTACGTTTCGGCATAAAGTAAGCACATTTAGTGTTGGCTGGGACTTTGCCCCACACCCCACCAGAATAGCTACGTCACTGGTAGGCCTCTTTGGCACGCAGCAATAATGATATTTGTGAAACTGAAAATATTGGCACACGATCTAATAAGGGTTCGCCACCCCTGCACTATAGTGTTTTAGAAATTTCTCATACAAAAGTATAAGCGACGATGATGCTTTGATATATTATATGCTGAAGGCATTTCTTTAATTAATTTTCTCTTGACCAAGATCACGAAGGTCTCTGCTGTCTTCCCCTGTCACCTTCCTCGTCTCCACTGTCTTTATTAAATAGTTTAATCGCCTTCAATGGGTGTATCACTTTCTTCAGGGTCATTAATGGTCATTCACACCAGTGACTTAGTTTAAGTTTTATTGCACGATATCAAGCAGTAACGTTGTATTTTGCTACATTCTTCGATATTTTCGTCGAGTCAGCTGAAACGTGTCTCATGAGTTAAGTTATAAAGGTGCTCCGGATATTTGAAAAACTATACATTTTATGAGGATTTTTGACGAATCAATATGAAGCACTTTTAGGCCAAACAGATATTTAATTTATGTCTTTGCACCAGCACAAAAACTGTTTCGCCATTGTATTCCTGCGTCAGCCACAGATGTAGATTTTTGTACTATCCAGCATGTTTGTTGAACGGTGATGTTTTCGACATTTTATATTACACTCGGTAATTGTTAAACATATTATTCTCATATAAAATGAAACTGTCGCCTGGTGGAGGTGATTTTGTCGACATTATTTTAAATTTCGTTTTGCAGGCAAGTTGTTATCTTAAGATTTCGCACACCAATTTCATACAGTCAACACGAATGTTTTCGTCAGTATTGATCTTGGCTCGGTGTATTTTCAGCCTCAAATGAGTCCTTATGGTTCCGATATATATCCCTAATTATATTCGTAATAGACTGCCTCGCAAAGAGTTACGCGTGTCTGGTAGGTAGCCTAGTTGATACTGATCTTTTAATTTCGACTGCATCTCAACCTGCGCTCGACATCTACCAGGTGAACACAAAATATAATTAAAATAGAAAAATAAAAATATAATTTTCTGATAGTATGAATCGAACCTGAACTGTCTCATTCATGCTTGTAGCACATTAACCGATTCGGCTACGCAGAAATTTACCATAATCAATTTTTTAAAAACTCTCCAACTACCATTGGTAGTTTACTTGAAAAGTTACTTTTGGTGCTGTGTATTGACAACTTGTTTACATGCAGTGGAAAGACAAATGTTGCTAGTGCTGTTGGTATTGGTGATTACAAAGGCATTATGTTTAAATGTTCGTTAAACAACAAATGCAAGTTTCATTTGTACAATTCAGTCAGTTACTTGTACAAAATTATCTCTTCAGCAGTAGGCAATGTTCATGTTGCAAGAGTTATCGCTAATGATGTGATAGCAACTGCGTTGTCATCAAGCTCAATCTTGCACATCGTTAAAAAATCATTAAATCTTATATGATGCTACTTCATATGAATTTATCACACCCATAAATATGTTTATCACACATTCATTCCTATCAAAATCAGCCTTTGAGAACCACTAAGCCTGACGAATTTATCGGCTAAATCTACAAAATACACCGCAGCCAAAACGGCCGAAAATATACTAAATGGCCAGTTCCACGCACTAAAATTTTTCACAGTTCATCTTTTTTTGCAATTAAATTTCACCTGTTCATCGCAAATGATGGTTCTCTTTAATGCAAGTATGAGTTAGTTTTGAACGTTTACTTTTGTGAAATTCATTGTTATGCTAGTTAATATATTTTCAGTGTTGTCAGCGTTCACTGGTACTTGTACAATCTTCAATCATGCCTTGAAACCTTGATTACGACTTAAAGGGCGTTAATGCTTGACGGACAGGAAATAATACAAAATGTTTATAAAATTTGCTACTGATAGTGTTGATACGGACAAGTGATGATACTTAAATTGTATAACGACAATCAGCTTGTGTCACCGGTTGTAGAATATTGCTCGGCAGTCAGACCTGTTTTGCGTCCCCGAAAGCAATGATTGGTCAGAAATAATTTATATGAAATTTGAATGTCTACAGATATCTATTAGCAGTAATAGCGTACATATTTACAGATCACCACCAAATTACTGTTTTGAAATAGTATTTTAAAAAATCAGAGTAAGAAGCTAACATATAATTATAACAACAACAAAAAAGAAAAGTCAATGAATTTGTATTTCTTTATTATCAAAATAGACTAAACTGACATTTAAGGTACAATAATCTGAATCAATTCAATTCAATAAAATTCGATTCACTGTAATCAATTCAGGATTAAAACAAAAATAACATTTTGGCATATTAAATATATTATATATAGTTATCTCCGTCCACACTAAGAATGTAAGGCTTGCTTGCAAAATATGTATACTCTATGCTACCCTTCTCTTGCTGAATGATAATAGAGTTGTGACAACCAACATATACCGGTAATACTATTTTGTGTATTATAATATATTACACATAATCATGTATTCATGCTCTAATTTCCTTTACTTTAACATTTTATCACAATTTCATGGAGTCAAAAACAAAAAAGTCTTGAACTGAAGCCAGCCCGCACATTATTTTTACGGGGGTGGCGTGGGGACAAAAATGTGGCAGTTAGCCATTAAATTATAAGGATGTAGCCTAAAACAGGTTTAGAGGTGAAATCGGGGGGGGGGGGGGGGGGGAGGGGTCACCCAATGCCCCTATTTCTGAGCGTCCATGACTGAAGCATTTCTTTAAACTTATTATTACAGTTATATAAAATAGCACACCCTATCAATTGCAGTATGTTGAACGGTAATAAGAGTCTGGTCTCTAACTGGTATTTAGCACTGGACAACAATGGTTTTGCTTTTTCCGGGGGGAGGGGGTAGTGATTGCTACAGTGTATTATCACGAGTATTTGGACTCATGACTATAAACCCACCATTTATGCCTGGATCGGACAGGGGGTATTTCAAGGTTTCAAGATCCCTTGGCTACAAATAAATATACAAGGAAAACGTACACACAAACACCCTGCACGGTGATCTGCACTATAAATGGGAATGTCAATCAATGTGAGCCTGCTATTACAGCAATGACACTTGGTCAGGCGTTGGGAAATTAACATTAGGTCTCCATTTTTGTGTGATTCTGTGGACAAGGGGGAATCCAATGTTTAAAAAAAACACACAAGTCCACAGGTTTAACACGATGGATTGATTTGACTTGTGACTGAAATCATTCAAGGGTATGCAGACTAATTAAACATTAGAAATTAACATTAGCTACTATGTGTATGGGATTCTGGCGATAGTGAAAAATTAACATAAAGCCACCATGTTTGGAATATATAGCGGATAAATGTATTGTCTAAAAATGTATTTAAATTCTTTTCCATTTGTGGTCAGTCAGTCTCGTTCGAAATTCTAACAAGTTGGTTCTCATTACATGGGAATATGTAGTTTCTGAATGAAACAATACATCATAGTTTTCTCAGAACTGAGAGATAGAGAGATGAAGTCTACATATTTTAAAAATCAGAATGGCTCTTTTTCACAGCCAGCCTAGGTAGAGGTGTGTGTGTGTGTGTGTGTGTGTGTGTGTGTGTGTGAAACAGATATCATGTTCAATGTTCACAATCTGAATTGTCATATTTTCCAGCTAATTTATGACAAATCTGAGATACTATCTAAAGTGATCTAATTTATAAACGTCACAAACGTTATCTATTGAATTATCATACATTATTTCATTCACATAAAATAAACAAGATTTTTGTTTTTATAAACTGACAGACTTTAGTAACTAAGTTGAACAAAGAGTGTTTTCCCTCTGAGATAGATTATATCATTAGCTAAAATTACTTATACGTTGAGGTTGTGAGTGATTATAGCATCAGCTATAATTAATTACAATGTTAGGTTATGAGCAACGTTCCCACTAAGCTGCGCGCGCGTAGTACAGCTGCTCCGGCATCCCGCGCTTCTGAATTGTCAATTTGTGCTCATCAAACGTTAAATTTTGCTCGTCTCCGTTAGCGCAGTGCAGCGAGCACTGCGCGCACATCTACCATTCGCTTAGCGGGAACGTTGGTTGTGAGTTTATGCACGTTTTGATAACAGCAGTGAGTTAAAAGGAGGGCGAATTTAACACGGAAACAGACAGACAGACAGAGACAGTTTAACATGGAGTGGTTGTGGATCTGAGATATTGAGGGAGAAAATTTAATATGCAACATGTGGGTGTCTCTACTAGTTGTCTGGATGTAATCTAAGACTAAGTGAGTGAGAGACAGACAAAGAGACAGAAGTAGAGTTTCATCATGGAGGGGTTGGGTATCTGAGAGAGAGAGAGAGAGAGAGAGAGAGAGAGAGAGAGAGAGAGAGAGAGAGAGAGAGAGAGAGAGAGTAAGTTTGAATATTTAAGTTCATACTACAAACAGAAATACAAGACACTTCCATTTTGCGGTTATTTTTTCTGTAATGTTTTGCGTCAGTACATTTTCTGGTAGGAAACAAAGGTGATGTTATCCGAGAAAAAAACCCAACAACAACAACAAACCCACACGACGAAAACAGGAAATACAAAGGACTCAGTATTATATCTTTGTAACGATTATTACACTTCTACGGACATTTTAACATACTTCCATACTCTCTCTCTCTCTCTCTCTCTCTCTCTCTCTCTCTCTCTCTCTCTCTCTCTCTCTCTCTCCAAATGAACCTCTTTCTCCATACTTTCGTGTAAATGACTCAACTCTGTCCACTGAATTGTGTGTGCTATTGATTAACACTCGAATAGCCTCTTCTAAATCTACAAAATTGGTACCGTCTGATTTTCCAAAGTGCACCTGGCTAAACACATTTTCTGTTGTATGGTAATATTTTTTAATTTCCATGATTACTAAATATGAACTTCTCTTTCAGGTAGAAAGATGATGAAAGAGTTCTTAATCTATCTACGCCCCTGGTGTTGCAGTAGCGGTGGGGTTTAAACCCAACAAAATCAGAAGGGGTATAGAGCCACTAAATACCCAATTTGGACAGTGATGAAATAAAAGGTTCTCGAATGCACTTATTACTAGTACGATGAGCTCCACAAAAGTTACGATGGTGAATTTCAGTCTCTTGTGAACATTGAAAATTAAAGAAATGGTCAAACCCACACTGTGATCCTTTTCTTTTTCTTGTTGTCGTTCAATACTTCTTTGTGTTCATTGACATACCTCTGAATATAACAAAACGACATTTTTGGGTGACTAAATTCTGCGTAGGCCTAAGTTGCTGGGTCTGTTTTCATGGAAACGTAACATTGTAACATTATTTGTCGTTTTTATCTAAACTCTGGATGATGAATTAGGTTATACTGTTTGGATTTATGTATTGTATTCTGTTGACCCCAAAATGGTCTTTGTTAATAAATCCACTCATCTTATATTCACCGGTATTTCTAAATGCTGCATCCATGTAACCAGTGCAAAAATTCGAATGGCAGCTTGGGTTGATATATTGACAATGAAAAGAAAGAAGGACGGATGCATTACTGTATATATAAAATTACATGGTGGAATCCTAATTAATCAGCACGTTACCTATTGGCAAAATGCGAAGTACTTTCGTTGTTTCTTAACATCAGAATACCATTGTAAAAGTATTTGAATGAGAATAGTGTTTGTTAGGAACATTTGTTTACTATGACCGCAAAGTCTAAATTCATTAAAGAACGTCTAATGATACTAGCGAACAACTGACACCAGATTGCAAAATGGGTTTATTATAAACTTGAATAAGTCTAGCATGAACAGTACCCAAAAATGAACGTCAAAATTTTTTCTCAACAAAATCAATAGAGTGTGACATATGGGTCACCGAGTCTTCTTTTACAACAAGAGTGTTGTCTTTATCAAGATTCATACTCTTCGTAGTTGTTGTTGTTCTAGGCATGAGAGTACACCAAAAACCCAGAAACTAAAGTATGTCCTAATATATATATATATATATATATATATATATATATATATATATATATATATATATATATATATATATATATATATGTGTGTGTGTGTGTGTGTGTGTGTGTGTGTGTGTGTGTGTGTGTGTGTGAGAGAGAGAGAGAGAGAGAGAGAGAGAGAGAGAGAGAGAGAGGCACATCATTTTTTTAAATGCATAAATGTTCTAGAATTATTGTACCAATCATACAGACAGATAAGAAAGAAACAAAGGAAATTTAAACCACCCAAGCAAGCATTTAATACACTGAATAGTACTACATTCCCTAGCAAAGATATTACTTTGACTAGATATTTGAAATAAACTATAAACTGTCTTTACACGGACCAGAAAACGCTAGATAGCCCTATAATCTGCCTCACTGCAGACGTCGTAAGAAATTTCTTAATTGCTTCTAGAATCTAGTCGATCTCGAGTTAATCAAGCTGTATACGATTCCACAGATGATGCGACGTTTATATATATATATATATATATATATATATATATATATATATATATATATATATATATATATATATATATATATATACTGATCTAATGAGCACAGCAGCAGAGGGGGCACGAACTCGTGTGCATACTTGTTGAAAAACACCGAGGGGATATATAAAGTAACAAAAATAAACTAACCCAATTAGAGAAACTCTCAGATAGTTAGAGGCTTCGATTTGGCGTTATTGACCTTAACATGACCCGGCCAGGGATCGAACCCATGACCTACCGCTTCTGCGGCGAACGCTCTAATTACTAGGCCACTGGAACGGTTGGTAATACTGATAATGTACCTGTGTGTGTGTGTGTGTGTGAGAGAGAGAGAGAGAGAGAGAGAGAGAGAGAGAGAGAGAGAGAGAGAGAGAGTTAATTGTCTTATGCTTGCCTAAATTATCAAACCAATATCATGACTAGTAAGCAACGGATGTGTGACAGTTTATAGTGAACTGTCCCTTTCGCTTCTTTAGCTTAATTACGTCAATAAATAGTGTTTGAGAGAACTGTTTGTTTGATTTGGATGTTTAACGTAGCTTTAACAATTTTGCAGTCATATCGCTACGATCTCTGCAGTGAGGCAATTTATAGTGATGTCTAGCACTGGGGCATCATGCCGCTGACACGTAGCATGATGTCCAACACAGTTACATTATCCTGACACCAGGCCGACCAGTCCTAACACTAACGTCTTAATGCTGAGTGCCAAGCGAGGCAGCTGTTAGTATCATTTTTTAAAGTCTTTTGTATGACTCGGCCGGCGATGAAACCCACGACCTCCCGCTCCCGCGGCGGACGCTCAAAGCACTGGACCACCGGAGCGATTTGAAAGAATTATGATCTGCGCAACAACAGATCGTATTTTGGCGCGCGCTAAGTCTCCATGGTATGCAAACAATACGTCACAGAGTTGCGACATCAACCAATCAATGATGCCAAACGGAAGTCGCGCGCTCATAGCAACGTTTCAACGCCTTTTCAAATCAGTCTGCAGCTTTTACGTTGTTAGAGTTAGTTGAGTTTTTGTTTTTGTTTCTGTTTAGTTTCAATTATTTTTAAATACAGTTTGCACCATGTCATTAGAAGAACTTTGGAACAAATTGAAAACCGCAACTGATTGCAAGTCTTTACTAAAAAAATATTTGACTCCAGAAATTTACGAAAAGTTGAAGGGCAAGAAAACAAAATGTGGTGGAACGCTGAAAGAATGTATTCAGTCCGGTAAGATCCATTTGTATAGTTACAACGTTAACTTGTGCTATATTATTAGATTTATTATGATCAATTTTCAACACCTCGAACGTTAAAGAAATATTGGTACCCGGTACTGTAAATTGTAATTTGTGTAAACGTACGTCAAAAATTAGTTAAGAATGTTCACCAAAGAGTGTCAATGTTTTAAACATACGTAACGAAACGCATGTTATAGGTTGCTTGCACCGTGCATTGGTAAATTGGGTAAGAAGACGTCCTCTCAGGTTTCGACAATATTGCATCACGGCAACAAGGTTTCTAATGGATCGACTATTATTTTGTTATTTTTTCCAATAGGAGCGAAGTATTTACCGACCATGATATTTGTTGTTTCTATTGTCACAACTAAATTGATGATACCATTAGGTTTTATATACATTAATTTTGATGAAAATAAAAAAAAAAAATTAAAGCATTCAAGTGGCCGGAAATATATTTGTAAAGAGTTCCAGCCCCCCCCCCCCCCCAATACTGATTGGACGACTAAAATCACATGTTCAACGCAGACAGCTATGTTCCCTATACACCAGTCTAATCTGGGCACTGGTATTATAGTTTTTCGGTTACAGTCGATAGAAGAGTCTTATGACACGATTAAGTACAACTTCAAAATATTTTATCTAAGAATGTTTTGCTGTATGAACTACAGTCATGTTTATGGGGATGTCATGTACTGTTTCATTCATCTTTTTGTAGCATAATAATAAGGTTTGACCATCACAGGTACTTGATTCACGGAGAACCAATGATAGAAACAAATGAGGCATACTCATCTTTACTAAGCCAAAGATTTGTGACCATCGCCATTTTGCCAATATTAGTAGATTTAATTTGCTACACCATGCCAGTAGCATAGCCATAGCTTTCTTTTTTAACACCATAAATTATTGAAACCTAACTACCCAGTTTTATCAAGAATATCTGAGACGTGGATCATTTTAAAACTGGTATTGAGACTCAATTTGAGTATTACCGCTTAATCAAAATAGATAGCGAGCAGAGTTAAGTTATATTTTTACTTTTGAGATTAGATTTCAAGTTTATACTGGAAAATTATTTCCTGTCTGAGTCAAATATAAAGGTTTTAATTGGCAGCACTACATGTAGACTGTCCCAATATCCTGATCTTTTGGGACAGTGTTGTCGTCGGACCAGTGACGGCCAATTTAACTTTTATGTGAACGCGTGCTTTACGTCACTGCCAATCGGTAATTTTTAGACGAAGAAAAGAAATAAACGCAAAAAAGAACAAATACTTGCTTCAAATTCAACAGGTAAGCTGAAAAAAAAGAAAAATATTAACCCTATTCCCATTGTTTATTTACTGTTATGGAGAGGGGTCATGACCTTTGACACGGCTTTGTCTAGCACTGATATTTTGCAGCTGTCACATCGAAAGATACATTATTTGCCCACTAGTACAAACATAACTACATGTCTTACCTTCAATCCTTCCACATGCTGAAATAAATAATGAAACTTGTCACGTTTTTATCTTATAAATTCCATTATCACGATTCATATAGTTATGTTGTCTGCTTCTGTAACATGGTATCCTCATGTACTAATTGCATCATTTCCTGTGCTATATTTTTTTTAATTATAATATTTAATACTGAGTATTGTCCCTTTTCAAATCTAACTTGTATCATCTAAGTTTTTCCCCTTGCACATAATATGCGCAAAATTACCATAGTAATCAAATCAGTAACTTTAACAAATTTTACTAAAATACTTTTTTGCAAACTCGCAGATACATTCACATGCAAACAATATTTATCCGAATAACACTGGATTGACTTACACATGAATTTTTCTTTCCATCTATGCCTATGAACAGAATGCAAAAATTGGCAGAGCTATGAATTGGATGAGCTTAAAGCTGCTATTTCTGAAGTCAAGAGAGGCATATTGACAGTAACTCAAGTTTCCTAGGATTTCGGGATCTCTCGGAAAACTTTTGACAATCATGTATGAGGTTTATATAATAAACTTAGATTTGGACCTGAGAGGATGATAACTGAGGAAGATGAGACTGCATTGGTCCACTACCTGGAATATATGACCTGAAAAGTCTTTCAATTCACAAAAAAAATCATGTCTTGAATAAAGCCAACTTTCCTGCAGTTTTAAATCGTGCATTTGATCAATTCTGTTCACCGGTAAGAATAAAGGAAGCGTTCAGAAAAGCAGGAATGTACCCAGTCAATTCAGATGCTATTGACAAAACTAAGCTGAAAAAATAGTACTTTGTAAAGTCAACATCTAAAAATGTACTATACACTTCAGCCACAAAAGTAACAGTTTAGGGTTGTGGATACAATAACCATATGTTTTCTGGCAGTAACCCTCTAGTGAAAGAAGACCTGATTCTACCATCACTCTCTGATATATTTCCTCCAGTACCAGCCAAACCTCAGGCAGCCAAAAGGATGCATGTTGCAGAAGCCAGGGTCATAACAACAGATGATTTTTGTTAGAAGGATGGAGATGAGAAAAGGAGAAAGCTGGAACTTGAGAGAAGAGAAAGGAAAGAGAGAAAAGGAAAAAGAAGCAGAAAAGGCAAATAAATCAAAATTGAAAGAAATAAGAGTAAAGCACTGGACTTGAATCAAAATGAAAAATAAATTTTTGGGCAGAAGCTGTATCATATCAGAATGACAATTTGTAGCATGTGGTACCATAAGGTCTGTGTCGGCATTGAAGATGCTGATGATGCTGTTGAATCCTATTTCATCTATGAAAACTGCTGTGTAAAAATGTGAAGTGATAATTAGATCTTAATTATAATAAAATATATTTTTTCATAAATAATGAGACATTAAATAAAGATGAATGGAAACATGACTGCAGGTTAATAAATTTGCATTCTTAAAGCAGGTAAAGTCTCATGCTGAGATCATTTTAATCTTGTAACAGAAAATATTGTTCAATTGCTATTTTATTTGTCAATGTAATGTTTCAGAAGCAAATATCACTAATTGAATTTTGTTAATGTTTGCTTAGTAATGTTTGTACCTAAATTGTTGCTAGTTTTACAGTGTTTCTTTCTTTGAAAAATATTACCTATTCAAGTTATAATTTGACTTGTTATTTTTGTTCTTGTCAGCAAATAGGGGAAAGAGAGGAACAATTTCAGAATGAAATAAGTATTGAAGCATGGAATAGTATGTAATAAATCAAATGTCTATAATAATAATATGTGAGGATAAAGGCATAATATGTAAGGATATAAGCATAATTACAATGTAATGTTTCCAAATATGAAAGAATCAGGAATAAATATATGGAAAAATTACACATATTGTTAGCAATGCATAATTATAAAATATTTTATTCTTTAACTGAAATTGTTTATTATTATCTTATAAATGCGAATTTCGAACCTTATTTAAAAGACTTCTAAAAGGTAAAAATAAGATAATATATGACAAATGTGAAATAAAAATATCTTTTTAAAACAAACAATGTGAGGGGAAGGAACACAGATGGGATTTTGTTATCAATGTTTGATACAAGATGGTGATCTAAGATATCTAGGTTTTAAAAAAATATCATGGAACCTCTTATTTCATGCCCAAAAACTTTATATACCCTCTTTACCAAACTGTTCCATGGTCAAAAGCGCATGCGCAATGACCATATTGCACTATCTTGAGAGAGATTTGTAAATGGTGCAGAGATAACGCATTTATCTACAGTTTTATATAATTTGTTAAATCATGAAGTGAGAAAGTAGATAACACTTATATTTACTCCAATTGGCAATAAATTTATCATATGTAATAGGCTGAATTTGATAGCAATATATTTCAGATTTCCATTATGTCTTAGGTTCGTAATATGCCCTGGTTTGTGGTCGTAAGAAATGGATTTCATATCGGTAATTTTAAGACTGAACAGGTAAAAAACAAATTAAAAGTTGGTCATCACTGGTCCGATGCCCTTTAGTTTTGAAGAAAGTTCAAATAACTTGATAATCCTTGATTGATGATAACATTTTTGTATTCATTTTATTTCAGTCTATCCTTTTTTGGTTTCAAATATTAATTTAAACCTGACAGGTTGGAATAGTGTGTACCGGTACTCTTCTAATGTTCTAAAAAGTAGACTAGAACTACATTCGTGTGTACTGAACAGTGAACTGGAAATACTAATTGTGATGAGATTTTATCAGGCCCAACTTTTGTGGGCCATTAGTTTAATAAAACATATTTGCATGCTACACCTGTTTAAACTTTATACATGAAGTTTTATTTTGTTGAGTTTCCATGCAAACAAGAAATGTGACATCTGTCAGAAAGTGTCTTGTGCTGGTATTCCACAAGTTGCAGTTTTTGGTCCAAGTGTTCTTTAGAAACCAAAACTAAATTTGCTATATCTTCCTTAATTATAGGAATTTTTCAATGGAGTCAAAACCTAATTGTAATACAAGATAAGACCTGTCTAAAACTATGTTTGAAATTGTAAAATATTGATCAATTAAATTTAAATGGAAATTTAAATAAATGTTTAACTTTATAAACTAACTTTTATTGAAAAATTAACTTTCATAAACGTTTTAAAACTCAGTTTGACAAAGTTGGCCAATGACTGTATTTAAAACAAATGGTAGTTTGTGTCTTTATCACTGATAAAATTTTTCCTAGGGGTAGTGAAGCAACATATAGCTCATTGTGATTTATGCCTGTCCAAGTGCATATAGGTGTACACACTAAAGAAGCAATAACAGGTGCTATGGTCCACACTTTTTGAGTCGGGTACATAATCAGTTTGTAAAACTAATAGCGCACTCAGATTTAAACCTCTGATGGGACCACTACCATGTTTTATAGCAATGTTGCATTCATTTCAATTTTGATAACTACAAAAGGCAACAATGGGATAAGAAAATAGTTTCTAGACAGGCTCTGCCTTACTGAACAATGGTGCTAATCTCATCAAGACCTAAGCCATGTCTTTTTATGTTCAGATTACCCTTGTTTGTTGCACCAGTTACACTTGTATCTCAAGATGTTGGCATGTATGCATAATTGTGTAAATGGTGTTGGTTGATGTTTTACTCCTGCATTTTTTTGACCTTGACCCAACTTGTTTTATATTTTTATATCTGGAATTCACACTTGAAAAAAAAAATGGCTCCTTTTCAGGCTGTGAGAACTTGAGCAGCTCAGTGGGAATTTACGCCTGTGATCCTGAAGCATATGATACCTTTTCTGATGTCTTGCATCCAGTCCTGAAAGATTACCACAAGGTGAAGGAACTGAAACATCCGGCCGCAAACTTTGGTGATGTGTCCAAGCTTGATTTTGGTGATCTTGACCCCAGCGGCAAGTACATTGTCTCCACTCGAGTTCGAGTTGGCCGAACCCATCAAGGCTTTGGATTCCCCCCAGTTTGCACCAAACAGGTTGGTATACAAATAATTTATAAATAATTTGACATTATTGAGTTCATAGCATGTGAAAGAATTTATAAAATACAATGAATCATATTTATATGCAACTAGATGCTCACATCAATTGATGTCAACTCCTTATAGTGGTATAATAGTGTAACAAGTGTTCATAGGATTTGGGCTGAATACAAAGTTTTTAAATACCATTAATTTATCAAAGAGAGAGGTGGAAATATAATGCAATATTTACATCACTCCCACAATTGCAAATCCTAGAAAAAATTAATATCATAAAATTCAAATAATTTTGTTTAGTTTATTTTTAAAAAAACTGAGTTAAGTTGTTTCTTGATGAACAAAGTTATTGTCAGTGTTACATTTTACACCTTGTGTACAAAACATTTTGGTAAGGAAAATATGAAGAAAAACTGGAATTGTTTGGTGATCCTGAACCCATCATAGCAATGAAAATTCCAGAAAACATTACAAAATATGTGGTCTTAAACAAGTGTATATTGTATAATGAGCACTATTATATGCAATGAGGGGATAACTTGTGAATTAATGTATGATGCTGTTATGTGTTCAGCACAAGAAAGGTTATACATGAAGGATGGTTTATAGAAAACAGCTATAACATGGCAAGATTTCTTTTAGACTATGGGCTCTTTACTAAATAATGTTAATATTTTTTAAAACCAGAAACAAGTCAGTGAAACTTTGGATACGAGCCATAATATGTCATACAAAAACATGATTATTTTACTTTCACCAACCACAACCCTCATGTCATGGCTGTGTTTCATAAAACATTCTATTATGTTGCCACAACATCTTTCATTCCAATGATCAAGGCAGTTATGTAGAACTGGAAATTTGCAAAGTCAGTTTTTCACAAATATGAACCATTTAAAATGTGTCAAACTTGTCTTTAAAGTCGCATATATTTGTATTGAAAATTTTCAGAAGTAAATATTCAGTTAAAAGTAATGTAAATAAAAAAAACAACATGCCTTACTGTATTTAAAAAAACAACCTTCAGTGCAATTTTTTTAAATCTGCAATATTGTTATGTACTTATTGTGTATGTAGTATGGAAAAACTTATGTTGTTTATAATGATGAAAACATAATAAAAATCCATTCAAAATGTCATAGGTTACAATTTTATTAAATTTACTCTTATGAGAATTGAAGAAACAGAAGAACAGATTCTTACTAGAAAGTCAGCAGCAGTTCAATTTGTTCCATATTTTTAAATTCTAATTGTTTTATTGTGTGGTCCATTTCCAGGAATGCTGTAAAATTTCATATGCTTATGGTCAAATTTATCATCATCAGTAGTTTCTTGAACTCCACTACACTCATGCATTCAAATACTTGAGATATGGGAAGGTGAATGTTTAGGACTGACAACAATTGCTCAAAGAACGAAGATAAACAGCACAAGACACATTTATTGACATAACACTAATAATGCACACAATCCCACTAATACTACCTTGTGATGATAATAAAATGAGTAATGAAATGACAATAAAATGTGATTTAAGTCCTGTTTTTCAGCTCTCTTTCAATTGTACAGTCCTGCTATTGCAATATAATTGGAAAACTTCCGCTTCACTGGCCTGAGCGCTTGAAGTTCATTCTGTGGAGTCAATGTGCACTTCCATCTCCGACTGCTTTATATTATCAAAACATATCAATATATGCAAAACAACCGGCTTTTCACAAAGCATGGGTGTCTTGTAGGAAATTGTTCTTTTCCTTGAACTTGTAATGTCGGTATTACTCAGTAGGTACGTATCCACTCTTAGCAAACGTCTCCATTAAAACTGTCATTTTGATGGTTTTTTGTCACAAAAAGCTGAGTCAGAAATACCAGATAGCTAATCATCATCTCACTCAGTTCATTTTGATCACGATCCCCAATAACAGAGCCCCAGATACACTGAATATTTGCATAAATATGCAATTGAAATAATGGGCGACCCAATTAAAATACAAATAAAGTAACAAAATGCAGATAGAATCCCTTTTAAGTCTTTATTTAAATAATGTGTATATCATCTGTTTTCTATCCTTGCATTTTCATCTTCCTCCATTTTATGTAACAGATTGTTCTGGTTTCTGTAATTATACTGCGTATTGCTATATAGAACTGTTTTTATTTTGCAAATCAGTCAAATGTGATGTCACTACCTTTTGACGCTTTGTGGTTTTATTCCATTAACCAACCCCTGCTGCCTCGATAACTTATCGCACTTTACCTCCCTCAACTTCCGAGTGCCTGAATAGCGTGGCTGAGTTTACCTAGCTTGTATCCCAAGTGCCAAGTTCGTGTGGTAGTTTTTGTCTAATTATGCAGGCAGTTTATTTAATAAAATGTTAGCTTACATAAATAGAGTGAACATTGCTGAACAAAGGGAACAAAATTTTACTTTGATAGTGTCAAAAATAGTGGAAATATTTGGATTTGAAAATGAAGAAAGCTACGAGGATCAGCTGCTGGAAGTAGACTTTTACTTGACAGACTGAAGAAGTATTCACACAAAGTTATGTTTGCAAGAGAGATAACAAGTGGAATTTCTTTGTACATAAAATGGAGTGAATTTCATGTGTTGAAAGTGTTAATTATTCAGTGTGAATTCATCATGGATTTTTATGGATTATTCATATCAAGAGAAACAAATTGGTAAGAAATAAGAAAATCACTTTATCTTTTTGCATCAGTTTTATTTCTGCATGTAGCACAAAATTTATATCATTTTTGTACATAATCTTATCGAGAACTGCTGTGTCAGATTTTAGCTTTAATAATTAAAGGAACATAAATAAGAAAATAAGTTTTTACTCTTATCTCTCCAAAAAAGTCTGCAAGCCAAGTATTCTCAGCAAGTCTGAGTGATACAGGCACTGGTAAGGCTAACACTGCTCTAGGTGATCTCTGCAAGTTTGCTGTAGGGGACTAATAATAAATGCTTTATTTATAGAGGGTGACTCGTTAGTCAAGGACTATTCTCCCTTGTGGCCCTCTTAATGCGAGTATAACAAATGCACATTGTGTGAAGAAAGCAATAATTAGTGCTTAATTTAGCATGTTAGTATTAAAATACTAGATTCCATTATCTATTAGAAACACATGCATGCTCATGATATCTCTTCTTAAATACTCTAATATTTTCAGCCGATTTTACATGTAGTGGAAGCTTATTCCACAGATCTGTACCAGAGTATTGAAAACTATTTTTGAATTGCGCTGTTCTTGGTTTTGGTACTAGAAGGTTTCCATGTGATATTGATCTCAACTGGTATTGTGTTGAAAAAGGTCTGGATAAGTCCTGAAGATACTCTGGTGCAGTTCCATTAAGACATTTATATAAAGGAACTGGCTTGTGAAAATTTATCCTGTCATATATTATTGGGAACCGTTTGAGTTCTGTAAATAATGCTTTTGAGGGATGATCAACAGATGTATCTAAAATTACATGTGCTGTTCGTTTCTGGAGTTTATAAATCCTGTCAATCTCAGATTTAGCACAGTTTCCCCATACATTATAACAATAATCCATTGTTGGAAGAATATATGACTTGTAGTATAGATTGCGAGTTTCCATAGGTAAATATTTCTTGATTCTGCTGAGAAGGGCAATTTTGGATGACAGTGTTTTACAAAGCTTATCAATATGGTCATTCCATAATAAATTATGATCTATGGACATACCTACAAGCCTTTCATGTTTGACATTTTCTAATGGATGATTATTTATTGCAAGAGATAGTTTTGGGTTCCCTAACTTGTGTTGCTTTTGTGTTGTCCCCAGAATCATACATTTTGTTTTACCTTCATTAATTACCATCCTATTTTGTTGTGCCCAGTTTTGGACTCTAATAAGGTCTGAGTTTAATCTTGTTTCGATAACTTCATTATCAGAACTAGATGTATACAAGGTTGCATTATCTGCAAACAAATCTTTTTATTTGTGAATTCATTATTTAATGGTAGATCATTGATATAGATAAGGAAGAGGAGAGGGCCCAAAACTGAGCCTTGAGGGACTCCTGAATAAATAGTGCGAGTTTGAGAGCTAATATTGCCAATGCTTACTTGGTTTAGGTATGATCTAAACCAGTTTAAAGAAGGATTGTCAAATCTGTAACAGTTCAACTTTTGCAGAAGATTTTCAGGAGTAACAAAGCATATCAACACATTGCTTTTATGGGGCTATGCCAATAGTTACAGTAGTTAGCTAATGTTACAATCAACATTAGGAAATATTAAATAGTCCACTAAGACCCTCTGCAATGTTCAAGTTGTTTGTGTATTATAGGGCTAAATTCTTGTTATTTCAGGTACTATGGTATATGTATTAGTTTTAGAAGTGAAGATATGTTTGTGTATAAATTTTCTAAATTCTTCCCAAAAATGTTTTAATAGTATGTCTATGATAAAGGAGTTCTTCATTAGTCACTGTTCAATTTAGAAACAGAGATTTTGAGTAAGTATGGTATTGTCAGCACCATACTCAAATACAAGGTGTCAAGTTACAGTTCAGCTGAGAAACTGAAACAATGAAGTCAGGAGGACATTTACAAGATGTGTTTGTAAAGCTAATTAAAATCAATTATAGCAAGTTTACCTTATTACTTAAACATTCAAATTAGGAACCATTTGTAAGGACATTTGAATCTCTTAGTAGGTATTAAGTGATTAAAATGAAGTTGGGTAGTTATTGTTTAGTTTTTAATATATTTGCTCCTTAGGATACAATTTACAAGTAATTTCCTATTTAGTATAATATTTTGGAAATTCTTGCATACAGTATAATTAGAAAATGAGTGTATTAATAGCAGATATATGACTTTATTTTAGATTACATAATTTTGATTTTGTGCATTTTTATATGTAGGTTATAGTTAGATTTGCACCTAAAACAATTAAACTAGCTGTTTAGCTTTAGGAATAACTTTTAGGGCATGCTCTCTCTGAAGTCCCCTAGTATTGTTTAAAAAGCCAGGTATAACATAGTGCAGGGGCATTCATAATGAGGAGTCAGCAGGAAGAACTAGAGGTGTTAGATATCCATTAAAATTTGAAAAGAAAAGCTCTTGCTTGTGACTAATCCCCCAAAGCACAGAAACACCAAAGGGGCGCTACTAGATGTGAATGCAAAAAGGTTGACAAGCACTGCAACAGTGATACTAAGTATTACAAGATAAAAATTTGTTTAACCACCACCAGCACACATTCATTTTTATAATGAGGTTGACCTATTATAATCACACCATTGGCCCCTTGTTTGTAAAACCTGGTTGAAACACTGCATATGTAATTTTATGAGCTTTAAGGAATACAATATCAACCTGAATGCATTAGTGACAAATTACAAACAATGGCAGATTGTGCAAAAACATTCTGATATATACTTTAAGCAGTATAAGTGTTGTAAATTGTAGTTGAAAGTCTTATATTTTTCATTTTGGTCATGGGTTTCATAGCAGTGCTTTATTTGGAATTCAATAAAATGAAAGGTTCTGTAAGAAATAAAGACATACTTGAGACCAGATTTATGGGGTGCATTTTGGAAATGTAAAGAATTGCAGAAGAAATGTTCAGCCCTTAATTTTAATCCCTTTCACCTCTTGCCATCAAAACTGCTGTTGTAGACATCAGTGAATTTGACGCATATAAATATATCTAAGGAACCAATTTTAAGAATTTATAGGCCAATTGCCACCCTAAATCATCCTCAGGAAAGTAATAGAAATAAATCTGTGGGGACTTCTGCATTATGCTATCTCATTTATGATTTTTCATACAGCATCGTCTTGACATGGAAAAGAAAACTGTTGAGGCCTTAAAGACATTGCCAGGAGATTTGGCTGGTACATATTACCCCCTTGTTGGTATGACCAAGGAAACCCAGAAACAGCTCACTGATGATCACTTCCTCTTCAATGATAGTGATAAGTATGACTTTGAGTCAAATCATTTGATCATTTTATAATTTATGTAAAGAAAGATTTTCAAATATGTTTGTTACTTTATTGGGTTATGTTCATACAAAGAGAAAAAGGGCACATATGTTGTTGATTAAAACCCTGAGTGTGTTTAGTTCACAAGTGGGTTAAATTTAATAATATAAGTAATATATGTAATAACTTTAACACATTAACTACGTTCACATAGCAAGAGGTTGTTTCCTACCAGCAAGCTCTGTAGCATCGAGGTCATGTATGATACGCTAAAATGGGTGGTATTATAGAAAGGTAGACAGGTTTAGTTCTACAGTTTTACAAAGTAATCTGGAAGTTTTAGTTCCACAACAAAATACTGAGGGAAAAACCTAATTTTTGTTACCCATTTTTTTTTCACCCAGAATTTCCCATTTTTCAGAATCTGTTGTGTCCAGGATAATATGGGCATTTTTAAAAAAAATAGTGGTCTCCATAAAAAAAATGATGGGTTTGTTAGGAAAAAACAAAAGAGGGAACTCCCAACTTTTTCCCTTTGGCTTATACATGAGCATAAAAACAAAAGGAAAACATTGTTTTTAACACAACTAGGTATTATGCTAATGGAAAAGTGCTTGGAAGTCAATGTATTAAGATGTATTCAGAAATAGTCCCTAAAATGTGTTTCATACCCAAATTTCATGCAAAAACCTCCAGGGTTTAATTTGTTAAAGAAGAAGCTTATTTGGTCACTGACCAATCTTCCATGAGACCTTCTACAATGATATATATATATATATATATATATATATATATATATATATATATATATATATATATATATATATATATATATATATATATATATATATAATGCACACTTTTGACAAGATGCAGTGTCTTTAGACAACAAATGCAACTAAAACCTAGACAAAAAGTTAATATACTGCTACAATAAAATATGCACCACACTTCAAATATGATTCTGTACAGGATTCATACAAATAACATTAGTGAATATGTATAGAAACATAGATGAGTATCTGATGACAATGTTGTGAAAGGTAGAAGTAATGATTTAACAAAATTATACAAATGGATGTCACTGTAGATGTAGACTAAGAAGCTTTTTGAAAGCTTTACACGAGTCAGCTAAGTTAACTTTATATGAGGTGATTTGGAATTCCGTAGTTTAATTCCAGAGAAAGCAAAACTCTTCTTATAAAACTCTAAATTTGCTTTAATGAATACAATCTGCTGATTTGTCATCTCAATCATTGGGTGAAACAACATTACAGAGTCATTTTTTGATGTTGTATTTAAATCGTTAAAAAGGAAGCAAAACGCTACAGCCAATCTACAGTCCCTGGCAAAATGCAACACTCTTGAGGTTACTCACCAACATAATAACTTGGTGACTTCAAATTTTATCTCTTGGTTTATATGATTGGTTAATGCACATATATTTTTTCTGCAGGCCATAAAATTTTCCATATTAACAAGCTAAATTGTGACGTATCAACCTTGAAAATTGAGCCTAATTTGGAATGCATGTCTGCAGTCACTGATTGTTTAGTATTCTTGAAACTCAAAAATGACCGTGGGTATATTTCGAGTTCATAAACCAGTCTGCTGACCATACATGGGGAAATATGGCCTTTAATGCCTCAATACGGAATTAAGTCTTTGTTGTGGAAAACCACATTCATCTTGGATGCTTTTGATTTCTTTTTAAACAAGCAAAATTCACAAACCTCAATTCTTTATCAAATGTTGGCATTATGAGATGCATATATCTCTCTCTCTATCTCTCTCTCTCTCTCTCTCTCTCTCTCTCTCTCTCTCAGAAAAACAAAAATTGTATATAATTTTAAATTTGTATTTATTATGTAAATAACTGATAATTATTTTTTCTCCTTTCAGCAGATTGTCATTGAAACAAATAATATGATAATTCTTTCAAAAACTTTATGCTTCAAGTTAATATTACAAGATTTACGAAGACTATATTTGATGGTGCATACAAATTGTCAGTAAATAGCATTTACAAGTACATGTACTTGACATCAACTATTTTTCTGTATTAAGGTAGTGTGTAAATAACTTTGCCATCAGCAATTACTATCTATTTAACAGGATTTTACTAAATGGAATTATGTATGCAGTTTTCCATTCCCTGACAAACCGACTGCATAGCTAATTGAGTGTATAATCATTTAAATAATTTTATTTATGCAATAAACAGTTCATTTGTTTATCTAACATGTATAATATTTGTAAAAATTTGACAATGGGAAAAAAGACATTTGAAGAAAAAGTAACATTTCATATTCTGCCTTGGTCAATAAATCAGTTTTTTTTAAATACAAAATATATTTATAAATTGTTCATAGTTTATTTAAACATAGAGAAACATTAGAATAATATATTTTATTAATGTATCAGCTAAATACAAGTAATTCAAGTTCTTAGCAATTTGCAACACTGAAAATGTATATTATTTTAAGTAAAGTGTATTATCAGATGCATTAACATTGGACAGTGTAGTTTCTAATACTGAACATGATTTATTCACAACATGTTCAACATTTCAGGAAGTACTAATCTCACGCAGAACTACCAACTTTCATTACTAATTATTGCATTTAAGATTTTGCAAGCTTGCAGACTTTGAAAATTTTCCTTTACAAGCTTGTACGAGCACCGTTAGTAGCTAGCTTGTCCTAAGTTTGCTGGAAGCTTGTCATATGCATTCCTTTTGGTTTTGGTTGTTAATATGTATATGAATTTTGGAGTGAAAAACTAATATTTTACATTCAGATAGAAGTAAACATGTTTCATTTCACTGGTGATGATTTGAATATTTAATCTATTCTCATTGTGAAATATTCGTGATGCATTATGTTGTGTGGTGTGGTTGCTTTTTGCCTTACTTTTTAATAGAACTGCAATGTTGGTTGTTTTTTTTTAATTAAGTTTTTTTAATATTTAGTGATTTTATATATATATATATATATATATATATATATATATATATATATATATATATATATATATATATATATATATGAGAGAGAGAGAGAGAGAGAGAGAGAGAGTTGCACACACAATTGTGAGGTTTGCGATGATCTAGGGAACATCATTTTCAAACTTGATCTATGACATTAAATTTTTAATCCTGTGGTTTAAAATTAGTTGTGGCCTGCATTAAGCAAGAAGAGAATCCAAAATGTCCTAAATAAATGAAAATTTTTACTTACAGTATTGTCTGTTATGATTTGATTGAACATTTTTGTTTTTAAAGATTCAAAGACAAAAACAACTGAGACATCAATAACTTTGTCAGTCTGTTTAATGCATCCCATAATTTCAAACAAGCTCATATACTCTAATTATATATAACAATACAATGCTGTTAATCAGAAAATAAGGACATTATGAAATGATACACTTTGTGTAAACTTAAACATCATATGACAATGTGTAACATGTATGCATTGAAAAGACCATACTATTGTCATGTAATTGGGTTGATACTGTCAATAGAAATTTCATTTTGGATGGCTCTCTGCAACTCTCACACACACATACACACAAACGCACAAGTAATTGGTCGATTCATTGAATTTTTTATTTTGGTTACCTAATTGCATGCAGAAATATGCATTTAGACCCAGGTATTAATAAATATGCTTTCTTAGTTTTTACTATTTTACTATTTCTCATGCCAAATCTATTTAAAACTTACAGATATTTCCAATCAGGTAAGTGTATAAGGGAGACCCATGCCATACATAGATGGAGGGTAAAAAGCACTGAAACGTATACCGGTACCTGGGAAACAAATGAAAGAAATATGTTTTTGACACCACTACCCATCTCACCCTGGACCCATTTTGCATCCACTTTCTTGCTTAGATTTTATTTTGTAGAGATTATTGTTGTGTCCCGTGTTATTATAGGTGTCTGAAGTCTGCTGGAGGTTATAATGATTGGCCTATTGGTCGTGGAATATTCTTCAACAAGGAGAAGAACTTCCTAGTTTGGGTAAATGAGGAGGATCACCTGAGAATCATCTCCATGCAAAAGGGTGGAAACCTGGCTGAGGTCTACAAGAGATTGGTTAATGTAAGCTAAACATCAGAACATTTATTTTACATTCTATTGCCCCTTTAGGAGCCTTATGATCACACAAGATGGAATCAGCCATGTAATAAGTCCCTTTTTATTTGTTCACTTTGAATTAGAAATATTGAAACTAGACTTTTCAATATTGGATGCAGATGACTTTTTGTTGAATGGACGATTTTAGGGACCCATTGGCGACTGGTAAGAAATTATCAATCATTCAATGAAAATAACAAAGTTTTGTGGGTTTTTTTTTGTATGCCTTGATGCTTTTAGAGTTGTAGAGTGTGCAGATACTTTGGTACTTGTAGAAAGTACCATAACAAGCATTGTTCATTGAGTGTGATCTCTTATGCAGTTTATGTTGCATGTCTGACAAATCTTAATCTTTTTACCACATGAGCACTCTTTTTCAACATATACCTGCAATTTGCCATTAGTGGATGTCCATCTATGTCTATTTGTACTAGCAATGTCCAGATTTTGTTTAACCTATTTGGAGGGTGGGGGACAGTGATCTGCCACTGAGATACTGTGTGCAACACTGATCGTAACTCCACCTTCTAACTTCATAAATACATCTTTTTTTATTCTTGTTTCACTTTTTAAGGACAATATAAATGATAAAAACATGTTTTGAGATGTATGTGTAAAAACGATCTATAATTAGTAACACAAGAAACTACAAATACTGTCAAGCTCTAAATATATACTAATATCAAAATGTAATTATTGCCAATAAAGCATTACTTAATCTATTCA
The DNA here is from genome assembly GCA_029339505.1 of Unio delphinus. Taxonomy (NCBI): domain Eukaryota; kingdom Metazoa; phylum Mollusca; class Bivalvia; order Unionida; family Unionidae; genus Unio; species Unio delphinus. The sequence continues at coordinate 1,390,554 of JAQISU010000048.1, read as the reverse complement.
TAGACAGTGAAAATAAGATTTAAAGTATGTATACAAGTGCCTTCATTCCAACCAAAGATGGATCTGTTACAATTGGGTGATATTATCAGTTGTTGTCTTTTTGTGATGCAACCAATACAAGATCATTTCACATATCCAAGTAATTACAGATATACAATTTAGTTTGCATTATATTGTGTAAGTAATCATCTTTATTTCTACAGGCTATAAAAACCCTGGAAAAGAAGTTAACCTTTGCCCGTCATGACAAATTAGGATACCTGACTTTTTGCCCAACCAACGTTGGCACAACTTTGAGAGCTAGTGTACATGTAAAAGTCCCCAAGCTGTCAGCCCAGGCTAACTTTAAGGAGATCTGTGAGAAATTCAATCTGCAGCCCAGAGGTATGCATACATGCTAACCATTACGCTTTTGGCGTAATCATTACGCTTTTTGTCACTAAATTACGCATTACGCTTAAACGTATATGGATTACGCTTTTTCGGTACATCAACCTCCCCAAAAAAAAAAATTATTTGATTTCTCGTTATTATTAAAGTTCCATTAATCCCACAGACCGTATTTTAGAATAGACGGCTTTTACGTAACTACAATATAAGAGTACGCTAGACCGTGGACTTTCGTAACGATACGATACGATAGTGTGTTTTTTATAGTTATAACCGTCCACTAGGGACATTTGTATAACTTTTATAGCTACCCTGTCGGTAGCCATTTAGGTGGGAGGGGTTGTTAATCCCTCCCTTAAAAGTGCTTAAATGCACTATAAATTAAGGCGTTCCCCTGAATTACTAAAAAGTAACTATCAGGGGAAATGAAAGCCTATATTGGGGGTGGGTAGGAATAGTACCCACACACACCCACCCCTATCATCCAATCGAGCAACTGTAAGGTAGCGAGGGGAAATGCTTCCTCATTTCGCTAGTAATTTAGTGAGCGGAAACGGCAAAGGTGGAAAAGGTCCAGGTCCAGGAGGGCGTTGACACAGCAGCACACACCAGAGCACGCAGACAGCAAGACAGCACAGCAAAGGACGCAGCCCACACCTGAAAAAACAAGGTCATACTAAAGGTCAAATTCAGTCCAGTTATACTAATGGACAAATTAACATCCAATAATGTGTTAGCCACCTGTGCAATTATCCAAATATTTAAGTTGAAGAATTATTATTTACAGTCCTATCATTCAAATAAAACTAGTACATAAGCGTACATATAATAAGTCCCTAACAAATTTAGAAAATTAAAAATGTCTGAGCGACATATAATAGTGTAGTCAATGTTAGGTATTTTTGGTCTTAAATTTGCTGGAGGCGGTACCAATAAGGTCAAATTAGCTTTTTAGGGCCACGGAAAGTTGTTCAAAGAGGGGTACTCGTAACCAAATGAGTCCCCTATTATTCAGGCGAATGAAAAGATAAATGGCAAATATCTTTTCGTTGTACTGCTTTATCCGAGTAGTCCGATGCTGGCGACACATCAGAAAACCGCTGTAACGGCATCAAAATGCTGGCTATCTAAGGTAGTATTTCGCTGACTTGATGATATCATCCTACGGCAGCCTGCGGGTTACTCAATACTTTGATATCACCAGTCAGCGCGCCCTAGGTCCGCCACATTGCTTAGTTTTCCATGGCTGGTTGCAATGTGGTTCCAGTACTTCAATGTAGGAGCAAGTCCACTTTCAGTGTCCGCCATTTTTCTTCACCCCGTGGGTATGGTGGGCTGCCCAGTTTCCATAAGTCTTCGTCGTCTGCCACTTGTTAAAGGGACTTATAACTTCTCCGAAATATTTCCGCTGTGTAGTCCACCGCTCCACATCGTGATGTTTCTCTTCATAGTGAAGTGAGTTGATGCTGTGTTGAACCGTCCTTAGCTGTAAAGCCCGGGAAAATGTGCTTTCGCACCCGTCGTGACGTCATCAGGTCGCCTAGTATCATGTTCTATTTATAGCTAACCTGGTTCTACTGTTGACCTCAATTCTATTTATATTTATTTATATGTGTAGTGAGGAGATAGCAGACTGGTTTTCCAAATTTAATATTTACTCGCAGATTCCATATTCTAATTCATATTTCTTGCAGCACCAGTCTAAATATATTTTAGCGCTTTAAAAGTATATTTTATTTTACTCTATGCATTTATGTGAGCAAAAATATCCACTTTCAAAAATTTCCCAGATAAATTAGAAAAAGGCAACCGAAAACCCCCGAAACAAACTCTAACAGAATCCTCTAAATATTAAGAACAAAAAAAAAAAAAAAGTACAGCATCACGTGACATCTATTTCCGGCTGTGTCGAATGTTTTTTTTAGCGCGAAACGTCTTAAGAAGGTTTGTAGTCGATGTGTGTAAAGCTAAAAGTGCTACATATGAAAACTTGAAACAGTAAAGGATGAGCAGGGCAAATAATCGTTGTTTATTGAAATTTTAGCATGTTATATGTGGATTACGCTTTTTCCGCATGGATTCCGCTTTTTTACCACATGGATTACGCCAATTCCTCGTCAGGGGTTGGCATGTATGGGTATGACATAATAATGACAATTTATCAGTTTGTGAAATAAGAACTACAAAGTTTTCTTATAGAAATTTTGTGAATTCACTATTTTTCATGGAATGCCAAAATTGTGGTTGATGTAAACAATAAAATTTAATTTTTTACCAATTATAAATGCAGCATATAAACCTTAATGTCATTTGACACCATTACGAAATAAAGCAAAAAAAAATAACCAAAGTGCCCTCTGAAGGATTTGAAATAAAACTAAATTTGACAATTTTCATTGGGTTCGTTAATTTTCACATTTGAAGTTCATTAATACAAAACTTTACACCCTCTTTCTCATTTCTTAAATTATACCCAGTGTTGTTGGTTTCACTACATTTACAGACATGTCAATTCTTCTTGATGTGACAGTAAGTCTTTCAAAAATGACCTTTAATATTCACTGCTGGAGAATATCATGCCAAATTAGCACATGCATCCTATGAAATCATCATTTATTATATTTCTATAACATGGATGTTATTGATTTCTCAGTGACACAAAAACATGAAGCAGTCAAACATCTCATCCAGCACTTCCAAATTCTATCAGAATGATAATAAGAGCTCAGCCTGGAAGTGGAAAGACGCAGTTATTACTTCCCTTAATAATGTGATGATTCAAGTGGGATAAGTTTAGTTGCACCATCTGTAGATGATCAGAGATGCTATGATGTGCTTAAAGATTGTATTGAGAACGCAAAAGTATTAAATGAAGAAGGTGATATTATTAATTTTATAACCGATATTGATGAAGCACCAAGTGTTGATGAACTTAATTGATTTATTAATAATTTAGTTGTCTATGATGATGTAATGCTTGACAAACAATAAAATCTGGCAAGAATATTTTCTTGAGGCAGAGATAAAAATACTCATATAATTATAACTCAGCGATACATGCAGATACCTAAAGTGTTCAGAGATAACTGTAATATTTTAGCTGTATTTAACAGAACTGCTTCACATACACTTATAAATATTCATAAGACTTGGTGTTCAGAAGATATAACTAAGTTTAAAAACTTCTCATCATGTGTGCAAGCTACCCCACATGGATTTATAACAATAAAGTTACATGATCCTAGCATACATGCCAACCATTGAGCTTTTGGCGTAATCATTATGCTTTTTTCACTAAATTACGCGTTACACTTAAACGTATATGGATTACGCTTTTTCAGTATATCCACCTCTCAAAAAAATTAATTATTTGTTTTCTCGTTATTATTAACATTCCATTAATCCCACAGACTAGTTTAGAAAAGACGTCTTTTACATAACTATACTATAAGAATACGCTTGACTGTGGACTTTCCTAACAGTATCATGTTCTATTTATAGCTAACCTGGTTCTACTGTCAACCTCAAATTCTATTTATAGCATCTGTATGCTTAGTGAGGAGAGAGCAGACTGGTTATCTAAATTAAATCTTTATGCACAGATTCCATGTTCTAATTCATATTTCCTGCAGAACCAGTCTAAAAATATTTTGACGCTAAAAAGTATTTTTATTTTAGTCTATGCATTTATGTGAGCAAAAATATCTCCTTTCAAAAATTTCCCAGATAAATCAGAAAAAAAGCAACCAATAAACCCCGAAACAAAATATAACAGAATTCTCTAAATATTAAGGCAGGAGTGCAGCATCACGTGACATCTATTTCTGACCGTGTGGAAAGAAGTTTAATATTTAGCGCTAAAAGTCTTAAGATGGTTTCTAGACAATGTGTTCAAAGCTAAAAGTGCTACCTATGAAAACTTGAAACAGTAAGGATGTTAAAAGACGAGAGGGGCAAATAATCGTTGTTTATTGAAATTTTAGCAAGTTATATGCGGATTCCGCTTTTATGCCTGGATTCCGCTTTTTGACCACTTGGATTATGCTTTTTCCTCATCAGGGGTTGGCATGTTGTAACGTAGTCGAGCCGACCCTTTGAGATTAGGTTGGGTTTTGAAGAAATAACAAACACGTTTGTTCAAATACAAATTATATTATAAAAAAAAAAAAATCATGATAGATATATATATATATATATATATATAATGAGCACACGATACACACACAAATGAATCTATGGTTGTACACTGCTGTACTATTTTTCTATAGTTATACACTACTGTATTATTTCTATAGATATACACTACTGTATCTATGGTTGTACACTGCTGTACTATTTTTCTATAGTTATACACTACTGTATTATTTCTATAGATATACACTACTGTATCTATGGTTGTACACTGCTGTACTATTTTTCTATAGTTATACACTACTGTATTATTTCTATAGATATACACTACTGTATTATATATGTCCCGTCATATACTACCAACGTAGCATGATATTGACTATTGATACGATATCAATATCATAAGGGTTAATTGACAATAAACATACTACTTGTGTCACACACGCAAAATATAATCAATGAAAACCCAATAATATTATCAAATTGACTTAACACGCTATTCGTGCTTTACATAATGAAGCAAATGTAGGGTTTTATTGACTGACGAACACGCTATTCGTGTTTTACAAAATAAAGCAAACGTAGGGTTTTATTGACTGACGAACACGCTATTCGTGTTTTACAAAATAAAGCAGTCAATAAAACAAACCACGTGTGTTAACAATACACTTCCCTCCGGTGTGACAGTAATTCATTGTCCGTCTCCATTCCACCGGTCAACATTGGTCTTGAATACAAATCTATTCACACGACCGGCGAGCTGAATATAAAAATAGACAGTTTCCCAAATAATAAAAAATGAATTAACACAATACATAATAAAATAACACAATACATAATAAAATAAACGTGCTGTTACGAAACTGAATATTCACCTGAAACAAGAAACCAAAATGGAATGTATTTAACTCACCCAACTTTTTGGCTCTAAAAATCCGACAAATGGTAACGTTTAGAGGTCTGCTCTAATGTCCACTGTGTCTTAAAAAGACCCTGCACTGTACTTATATATTAGTTGGCCGTACTTGTAAAAAAGTAATTCGCGTGAATTATCCGCGCGGCACGTGCAACTCGCTGTATAGGACAATTCACGTTGAGGAGTATGGTGTACCCTCTTCGCCATATCGGATATTGCGTAACGAGCTTAAAAATAATCCATGAAATACAGAACGTCGACAAACACATTATATGACAAAATTAAGGTTTAAAATATAGCTTAGAGGAGTATAGTGTATCCTCCATGCCATATCGGGCATTTCGTAACACACCTCCCCCCTAAAAAAAGTATATTTACTTTAAAAACCACGAAATTACACGATATGGATAACCAGATAATCAATGTCTACTGAGATAATCCGCACCTACATTTTCCGTACCTTTGATTGCCTCGATTCGGAATCTGTAAGGTTGTAACAACAAGGCCCATCGCATCAACCGTGAATTATTAATCTTTGCCTTATTGAGGTAAAGTAGAGGCTGATGATCTGTTTCCAGATTGAACTCTCGGCCCTGGAGGTAGGTTTGGAATTTATCTATTCCCCACACCACTGCTAAACACTCTTTCTCTATTACCGAGAAATTCTTCTCTCTTGGAAGTAATTTCCTGCTGGCGTAGGCGACTGGGAGCTTGATTCCATCTTGTTCCTGTAATAGAACCGCCCCTAGTCCCAACTCTGAAGCATCGGTTCTCAAAATGAATGTTTTGTTCAGTTCGGGCAATTTAAGTACGGGGGCTTCTGTTAGCAATTTTTTTAAAGTGTTAAAAGCCCTGTCTTGATTATCTTCCCACTGAACTTTGTTTGGCTGACCCTTTTTGGTTAGGTCCGTTAAAGGACTGGCTATGGCTGCAAAGTTAGGGATGAATTTTCGATAATACCCTGCCAACCCGATAAATGACCTAACCTGCTTCTTTGACGTGGGTGGCAATGAATCCCTGATTGCTGCAATTTTCTTGGGGTCGGGTCTCAACTCGTTTACCCTCCCAACTACGTGTCCCAAACACTCTAAACTCCTATACCCCACGTTGCATTTAGTAGGTTTTACGGTCAACTTAGCTTTACGTAATCGATCTAGAACTTGAGCAATGTCACGTAAATGCTCTTCCCACGTATCACTAAATATAAAGATGTCGTCAATGTAGGTTTCGACATGCTGCAATCCCTGCATCACTTTACGCATTAGTCTTACAGCGCAAGCCCCGGCGTTTACCAACCCGAACGGTAGAACACGAAATTGGTACAATCCACTTCCGGTGGCGAATGCCGTCATTTCCTTTGTTTCCTCCGACAAGGGTATCTGCCAATATCCCATTGTCAGATCCAGTCTCGTGACATATTTGTGCCCCGCCATACGGACGAAAATACTTTCAATGTCCGGTATGGGTTCGGCATCAAATACCGTACGCGCGTTCAATTGGCGGAAGTCGATGCAGAATCTGTTTGTGCCGTCACTCTTTTTCACTAGAACGACGGGTGATGCATACGGTGAGCACGACTTCTCTATCACTCCTAATTTAAGCATTTCTTCAACTTCCTTTTCGATGACATCTTTGGATGCATGAGGCATTGGGTACCCCTTAACTCGAAATGGTTCATGCGATGTAAGTTTAATCCTATGCTCTAGCACGTCTGTCATACCAGGTTTGTTCGAGAACACATCGGGATAGTCATTGATGAGATCCTGAGCCTGCTTTCTCTGTTTCTCAGTCAGATCGGGACTCGTATTGAATACCGTCTTTCCCATGTCGCACTCCAGTAACCCACTCAAATTAAGACCTGGAACTGACTCTTGTTCCTCATCCTCCTCAATGATGGCTACCCCGACCACGTTTAAAATTCCTTGGTCTGGCTTTGCATTTGTACGTTCGTAGTAACGTTTCAATAGATTAGCATGAAACATACGGGACTTTCCACCTACATCGATGGTATAATCCATGCCTCCCTTTTCATCTATGATGGTATATGGACCTTTCCATTGTAACATCAATTTGTTTCTCTCGGTTGGAAGGAGAACCAAAACTCTGTCATCCTTTTTAAATTTCCGATCACGCGCTTTTGAATTATAGTAGCGAGCTGCGCGACTACTAGCTTGCCTTAACGTTTCATGGGCTATTGCACAAGTCTCTCTCAACTTGTCCTTCAAATCACATACATACTGATATGTCGTTCGAATCTCGTCATCTGTTTCGTGATCTGACCATAATTGTCTCAAAATTTTCATTGGCCCTCGCACCGTTCTTCCGTATAAAAGTTCAAATGGTGAAAACCCTAGACTCTCCTGAGGAACCTCTCGATATGCAAATAATACTGCGTGGAGATATCTATCCCAATCGTTCGGACGCTCTGCACACATCCGTCGCAACATTTGTTTGAGTGTTCCATTGAACTTCTCAACCAGCCCGTTGCACATTGGGTGATATGGAGTTGTCCATAGTTGTTTGATTGATAGAAGCCTACTAACTTCTGCCATGAGTTCTGATGTGAACTGTGACCCACAGTCTGTCAGTATCTCTTCCGGAATCCCTAATCTACTGAACATTTCTACCAGGGCTTCGGCTACTCGCTCAGTTTCGATGGATGGTAGAGCGACGGCTTCCGGATACCTGGTTGCATAATCAACCATGGTCAAGATGTACCTATTCTTGCGGTCTGTAAGAGGTGATAATGGACCAACAATATCTATCGCCACGCGTTTGAACGGAGTTTCGATTAAAGGCATTTTACCGATAGGTACGCGTTTCACTTTCCCTTTGTACTGCGTTTTCTGACAAATGTCGCACGATCTGCAATACCTAGTTACGTCACCGTGAACCCCTGGCCAATGAAATTCTGCACATACACGGTCTTTAGTTTTTGTAGAACTCAGGTGACCCCCCATCGTCGACTCGTGTGCTAACTTCAACACATGCGGTCTATAGTTCCGAGGCACTACTACCTGTGTAAACCGTCGACCTTCACGAGTAGTATGCTCCCTATGCAAGACATTATTGAGATATTTGAATCTGTAGCTACCCCCACCTTTACATTTCATGACTTCCCCTGACGCGGCTTTATTTCTGATTATTGACAACGACTCGTCTTCATTTTGCTCTTCAATTAGTGCCTTTTTATCTATCATCGGTATGGCATCAGGTACTTTTAGTTTTGGCAAGGGCTTCTTACTCTTAGATGTATGTGACCTAGTTTCAGCAGCCATGGAAGTTGGAACATCGGCCACTGCTTTGGCTGGCACAACAAAATTCGCTACCCCTTCTATATTACCTACAATCAGATCATACAGAGGTTGCTTTACACAGCATGCTGTCACTGTGCCTGTCAAATAAGGTGTTTTGATATGAACGCATGCAGTCGGCACTTGTACTGCGGTATTATCCATCAATCTGACAGATACTGTTCCCCCAAGGTATTGATCCGGCCTTACCAAACTTTGCTTAACAACCACTGTATTACATCCCGTGTCTCTAAGTACTGAGGCCCTAACCCCATTCACTAATCCCTCACACTGTATTGATACGTTTGATGCATTTTGATTGGAGCCATTCCTATTGCTCTCTACACAAGCTGAAGAGCCTACCATATACGATACACCTACCGCCTTTGGTAAATCCTTTTTACGCTTCGGACATGCGCTAGACATATGACCCCACTCCCCGCAACTGAAACATTGTTTTCTCTGTCTATCTTGACTTTTAGGTCCCCTCTGATCTAACCTAACTAAATCACCCTTTTGGTTTTGAGGTAAACCCCTCCCAAAATTTGTTTTATCTGAATTGACCTGCTTACTTTCCTTAGGACCCCTCGTGTCCCGGACTATCACATTCACAACCCCTCCATGCGCATCAGCGAATATATCTGCTTGTTTTGCCATCTCGCTTGACTTATTAATGGTTTTCTCTTTTAAATATTGGAATAGTTCCTTACTACATACTGCAAGCAATTGATCTCTGACAAGAAAATCACATACTGCTTCGTAAGTTTTTGCGACTCCCCCGCAAGCTAACCAACGGAATAGGTAATTAGATATCCGGTATACAAATTGATCAAAGTTTTCTCCCTTTTCTGGCTTACTAGATCGGAATTTTTCCCTGAAACCCTTTTCAGTAAGTTCAAACCTTTTCAGTAATGCATCCTTTAACAAATCGTAATTAGATGCCTCTGCACTTGGTATCCTTGAGTACACTTCTAAAGCCCTACCTTTCAATAAAGTGCTAAGGTGTAATGCCCAATCTTCTTTTCGGAGATTTTGCGCAGTAGCATATCTTTCAAATCTCAACAGGTAACTATCTAAGTCATCTTTATATTCTTCAAATGCTGGGAGTTGTGGTTTTTTGAATTTACTCGATTGAAATACCCTATCGTTCTCTAGTCTAGACCTTTCTAACTCCAGCTTTTCCCTTTCGATCCGCGCACTAACTTCTAATTTCTCGCGCTCTGCTTCCTGTTCACGTTGAAACCTTTCCTGTTCACGTTGAAACCTTTCCTTTTCGACGCGTGTCTTTAGTTCTAGTTTTTCGCGTTCTGCCTCTCGTTCGATGCGTGCGTTTAATTCTAGTTTTTCGCGTTCTGCCTCTATTCTTTCTTTTTCAATGCGTGAGTTTAATTCTAGTTTTTCGCGTTCTGCCTCTCGTTCTGCCTGTATTCTTTCTTTTTCAACCTCTCGTTCTAGTTCTAGTTTTTGGCGTTCTGCCTGTATTCTTTCTCTTTCAACCTCTCGTTCTAGTTCTAGTTTTTCGCGTTCTGCCTGTATTCTTTCTTTTTCAATGCGTGCGTTTAATTCTAGTTTTTCACGTTCTGCCTCCCTTTCTTCGGCGCGTCGATCTCGTTCTCTATTTTGTTCGTCCTTGATAAACTGCTGTAAAGCTTCCCCCTCATAACCCAATTGCTTACCAAGCTCTAACAATTCCCTAGTGGACGACATGATTTTAGATAAACGTTCGCTTCAAACGAGCGTCACTAAATTAACTTGTTTATCTAAGGGAAGATCAAATTCAGTTTCGTTTACAATGAAATGTAAAATAGTATTTCTCAAAACCCTCCTGTCTCAAAGGCTTTCCCCGATACTTGTTGGATATGAAAGCTCAAACTAACAATCCAAAAGTTTGCTCGGATAGAAAGTACAATCCCACCGCTGCCACCAAAATTGTAACGTAGTCGAGCCGACCCTTTGAGATTAGGTTGGGTTTTGAAGAAATAACAAACACGTTTGTTCAAATACAAATTATATTATAAAAAAAAAAAAATCATGATAGATATATATATATATATAATGAGCACACGATACACACACAAATGAATCTATGGTTGTACACTGCTGTACTATTTTTCTATAGTTATACACTACTGTATTATTTCTATAGATATACACTACTGTATCTATGGTTGTACACTGCTGTACTATTTTTCTATAGTTATACACTACTGTATTATTTCTATAGATATACACTACTGTATCTATGGTTGTACACTGCTGTACTATTTTTCTATAGTTATACACTACTGTATTATTTCTATAGATATACACTACTGTATTATATATGTCCCGTCATATACTACCAACGTAGCATGATATTGACTATTGATACGATATCAATATCATAAGGGTTAATTGACAATAAACATACTACTTGTGTCACACACGCAAAATATAATCAATGAAAACCCAATAATATTATCAAATTGACTTAACACGCTATTCGTGCTTTACATAATGAAGCAAACGTAGGGTTTTATTGACTGACGAACACGCTATTCGTGTTTTACAAAATAAAGCAAACGTAGGGTTTTATTGACTGACGAACACGCTATTCGTGTTTTACAAAATAAAGCAGTCAATAAAACAAACCACGTGTGTTAACAATACACTTCCCTCCGGTGTGACAGTAATTCATTGTCCGTCTCCATTCCACCGGTCAACATTGGTCTTGAATACACATCTATTCACACGACCGGCGAGCTGAATATAAAAATAGACAGTTTCCCAAATAATAAAAAATGAATTAACACAATACATAATAAAATAACACAATACATAATAAAATAAACGTGCTGTTACGAAACTGAATATTCACCTGAAACAAGAAACCAAAATGGAATGTATTTAACTCACCCAACTTTTTGGCTCTAAAAATCCGACAAATGGTAACGTTTAGAGGTCTGCTCTAATGTCCACTGTGTCTTAAAAAGACCCTGCACTGTACTTATATATTAGTTGGCCGTACTTGTAAAAAAGTAATTCGCGTGAATTATCCGCGCGGCACGTGCAACTCGCTGTATAGGACAATTCACGTTGAGGAGTATGGTGTACCCTCTTCGCCATATCGGATATTGCGTAACGAGCTTAAAAATAATCCATGAAATACAGAACGTCGACAAACACATTATATGACAAAATTAATGTTTAAAATATAGCTTAGAGGAGTATAGTGTATCCTCCATGCCATATCGGGCATTTCGTAACACATGTATGTCCTAGGTTGTAATATCCTATAGGTGTTGATAACATTTTTGGTTAATAAACAGCAAGTTTGTCTGTTATAATAATGATCTAATTACACATTTACGGAAGCAGAGAGGGTGCAACCTCAATGAAATATCCGAAGGTAAACAAACGAACATACAAAATTGGAGAGGAAGGAAAAAAAACATGATCAAGTAACAAAATAAACCAACCAATCAGAGGAACGTTCTTTCAATTAAAGGCTTCGGATTGGCATTATTGACCTAATATAATTTCAACAAAAGGTCTGTTCACCCTCTCTGCTGGTACTTGCCTGAACACATTTAAAACGTTTTTCATACACTGTTGAATTTGTCATATTTCTTAGCATTGGGACACAGCACATTTCCTATATTTTGCCATGAAATTAGAGGAAATGCAAGAAATGTCCTTTGAAAACATCCTGAATAATTCAGTAACAATTAAACATAACAAAAATCAAAATACTTAATATTTTGTCTGCTGAAATTATTTATTATGGTCCATCTTTCCATCTTATCTCTCCTGTGGCAATGTTTAGCAAGTTTTCATCAGACTCAGAAATCATGAACACTTTTTATTTCTTTATTACGTATAACATCACAGAAAATACTTGGCCTTATATGCGCCATATTCCAGCAACAAGGTAGTCAATTATAAGGTTGTTCTGTACATGTCTCCGTTGTTCTTGAACAATGGATCTGCTATGTATCATCATCACACTGGCTGTTATACTGGTGGAACATTTCTAGTCACCAGTACAATTGTTCTCGCTGATTTCTCTAATGCGTTAAACACATATACATACTGTGTGTGTATGTGTAGGGGTAATTAAATTTTTCTTTAAAAATAAATAAATCATTCATGTAATTTTCAATAGCAGTTGATTTCAACTATAAAATGATATGATGGTCTTTCAAACTGTATTTAGGGACTACCCTATATGTAGAATCACATGTAATCCAATTAATTTGCCATTTTTGTCTTGTCACTTAATGTAGTGTATGATGCAAATTAATTGCTGCAACTAACCAACAATGATTTGTAACTAAACAACCCACAATATTTAATAGATTGCCATGAATTTTGGCAGTGTTATGATCATCAACCTCAGATGTATATATCCCTTTAAAAAATATCTTTGGTTATTTCCATTTGTTTCCTGAAGCTAAATGCTTTACAATAAAGAATTTCTTGAATGAAACTTGTTTTTTTTACATATATAATTGCTGTGAAATTATAAATTGATGGTCATAATAAACAGATTGACACATTTTTGCTCTGCTGACTTAATTTTAATACAATATTGCCCTTTTTGACATAGAGCTGAATGCAGTTTATCAAAGTATTTGTGACTAACTACTTGTGCTGTTTTAGTGAAACTTTGCACCTATTATAATCATCATCAGAATATATGCATGTTGAGTATTCATTGGCCTTGCAATATATTTAGAAGAGTTACGTCCGTTTGTTTTTTTTCTTCTAAAACTAAAGACTCGTCTCCAATAAGGTTGGTATAAATTCATGTGAGGAAAGTATTCAGCTTTAATTATTTTAGGTTTAGTCTAGCTGTTTTTTCTTCCAGGTGTTGATGGTGAGCATACTGCAAGTGTTGGCGGAGTTTATGACATTTCCAACAAAAGGAGACTTGGCCTGAGTGAAATTGAAGCAGTGCAAGAGATGAGACGTGGTATTGAGGAAATTATCCGCCTGGAGAAATCCCTTGAAAAATAATTGTTCCAGAAGTCTTATCAATTCAGTGCTAATTCTAAATTGTTTTCTTTTCTCCCAAAGTCCTGCAAATTCTGTATTAATTGAACAATATTTCCGAATGTTATTTTTTTGTTGGCTCCCTTTTTTATTTGCTGCAGACTCAATTTAACAGTTGCATCTCTTCTGTACCTGTGAATCTCTCTATCACTAAGTTTAGGTTATCTTTTTATATTAGGTAAGTTTTATATATATTTATTTTTCTGTGATCAATAAACTTTAAAAGTACTATGGTTTTTCTTTTTCCTAACATTCTGTGCACCGTAGCAAAAACTAAACGTGTTCAGTTATCTATATACCCAGCTTCATTTATTGTCTGTCCATCACATCAATCAGTGGCCTGGCTTTCCTATGTTGCTAGGAAAAGACGTTGGATGTATGTATTGCCCATCTGACATTCCCTCATGCAGTGGTTGTTATGACATAATAACTGACATCTCAGCAACGTAATGCAGTGGTATTTATGACATAATAACTGACATCTCAGCAACGTAATAAGTTTTTTCATTTTATTTGAGATTTTTTCATCATCTTTTTTCCATCAAACATTCACGACTAATTTTAAAATATAAATCTAGTAGCAGTAATACATTACTTGCATCTACTGTATTGCATGCCTTAACCAAGAAAATGTAGAGAATTCTTAATAGGTAAAGATAAATTATGCATAGTGTAAATGGTAAAGTGATTTACATTAGAAGGATTAAAAGCAGGCCTTCAGGTGCAATATATGTCACAGCATTGACAACAAATTACACGTAAATTAGGAACCCACACTACATATTCTAACACAAAAATATTAATAACAATTTCCGTTTGTTGTTACACTATATGATAGGGTCCACGAGTGGCTGAGTGGTCTAAAGCACTCTCCGTTATGGATCACTGCCATCTCACCTGTCTGCGTGGGTTCGAGTCTCAGATTTGGCCAATGTGGATATGTGAAAAAGCTTGCTGGTAGCTTCTCGTGGGTTTGTGGTTCTTCCTCCACCATTAATACTATCCGCAATGTATAGCCTATTGTGTGCTGAAAAATGGCGATATAACCATACAACAACAGTATATGATACTGTGGGTTTACTATCGCATTGGTTTACAGTTTTTGACAAGTTATCTGATGGTGTGTACCTGTGGATTAAAATTTTAATAACAATAAGTGTGCAGTTTTATACTTTAAAAGCACAATCCATTTGATGTGAATGTATCCTCCAAATGAATGGAGAATTGTCAGTATGATACAATCCACTCATGAACCTGACCTGGGATATGTAGAGATTGGTAAGCTATTTGAAGGACACTGCTGCATGGATGGAAAATTTGCTTGTACAGTTATTTCTGATCTTTTTGTTATACAATCTTTTCTATATTTCAAAATTCTATGCGTTCAACCTTTTCTGATATTTGGATTTGGTTTTTTTTTGTGATCCCATTCTATGTGTTTCTTCATAATATCAGAAGTCACAAATGATCCTGAAAAGAGGCAGAAACATCATAAAGAGTTGTCCACAAGGACGTCGGCAGATAATACCTGTTTCCTACCCCCTTCCACCCTTGTGAAAAGTGACCAATTCTGCTGAAATTCAAACATAAATCTAAACCATTTAGATGTAAGCAGTGTAGATTTGACTTTGTTAGGTGGAGTGTGTTGCACTTATTGAGCAACTGCAGTAAGCAATATATTTCCTAGTTGTGTTTTGAAGAACAATGCTTCAGATATGATCACTTAGGTCTCTTCCACCATGCTTAATGGTGATGACTTCTCATGACTTTGCATCTCGCTAATTTCAGTTAATGTTTTGAAAGTTCATATTTTGCATTTTAATGAACTTTAGTCTACCTTACTTTAGTTTTAAATTATGACTTCTGGGAAGAATTTAATGTAATTTTTGTCATTGAAATCTCTTTGTCTGTAATAGTACAAGTACATTCAGATGGTCACCTTGGCGTTTTAATCCTTAATTTCATATTATGACAAGGCTGGTTATAAAATTTCAGTATTAAATTGAAGAGCAATAAATGGTGATGTTAAAAAGATGATCATTTATATATATATATATATATATATATATATATATATATATATATATATATATATGTGTGTGTGTGTGTGTGTGTGTTGCCTGAAATGCTCTTTGCTCTTTAGGTGAACATGAACTTTAAATATAATTTAATATTCACTAATGTAATCTTTGACGAGCAGAACTGTGCGCATTGATATGGGAACAGTCTGGAAATGGGTAAACATAAAATAAAGTATTTATGGGTTTGGCTGACCAGGATTTGGTTAATAATGTAAGTTATGTTTTAGGAAAAGAATATTCTGAGAGCTTAAGCTAGTTGTAAATGAAAAAAAAATAGAGACATTGTTTTATTGATGGAATTTCAGTCATTTAGCAGTCTTAAGTTTGGAACATTAATTACTAAAAATACCACCTGCCTCATTGGTGCGGAATTAAAAGCATGTTTCAAACACATGCAGGTCCAGAAAATGTAATGACTCGTATCCTTTCTTCTACACGAAACTGACATCCACGTTTCATCTATACTGAAATATATGAGTGAGATCATAAGCACACAAAATGTCTAAGATTTTGAATTTTTAATCATATGGTGTTTTCACAGCTTTACTATGGTAACTGAATTAGTATTGTGAGTCCTACAAGGTCCAGATTGTAAAATGAGGCCTTGATTGGGGGGAGGAAGGGCCTCAAGATAGACACGTTTTTTTGGGAGGAGGAAGGGCAGTCGACATCCTTCTGCTCAGCATGATCTTGGACTAAATACTTTGCAGTGCTTGTGAATTTAACTTTCACTCAAAGACAAGAAAAGCATCTCGAATTGAAAGATTTAGAGTTCTAATTTGTTGAACATTCACTTATTGACAACTTCTGGTTGCTTTTTCTACAGATCTCTACATGCACACAATTCGTATATTTCAATCATAGATGACTTCAGATACCTTACTCTTAATACGGTGATTAGATAAATACTTGTAACAGGTGACTTTAACTTTAGTATGTTAAATCTACTCTCGGGTAAAAATAATGAAATCCCTATGTCAAGAGCTTTCCATTCACCAATGCATTAATAAGCAACCTCATTTAACTTAAAACTCATCAATGCTGCCAGATCTTTTACTTTTACTGAACGATGAAACTTTTTCTCTCAGCGTAGTTGGAGATCCTTTCGTAAATATTTCATTTCACTGCCCTTTATTATGGAATAATTAAGTACAGAAAACAGACGCATGGTTATATGGCCAGGGGAACTATAATCTCCCAAGACATAGAACATCCACTATCAGCTGGGATTAATTGAAATGTGATGATATTGACAAATATGCATTAATAATAATAATACTGACTATGTGGCCAAAATATTCCAAACAGAACTCTTGAAGTTAAACCGTCAAAAACTCTTTGGATAACAAAGATAACCAAAAGGCAATACTAAGGAAGCCTATCGAAAAACCAATTAATGTAGCTTACCTTCTCACTGGACTAGATTTTGTTCCCTGTGGATCAAAACAATATCAAACAGCTATTTCTGACAATCCTTTTTTTTTTTTCATTATGGGAAAGTCCAAGCTGTCAAAATATACAACACGTTATTGATGTCAACCGGAATTACAACTGAAGAGACATTTCACTGTATTCTGTGTGTGCGACTAATTAACTCTTACACCAGTTTGGTTAATATTTCAGCCGATCTCTAAGAGGAGCAGCCTCCAGACTCTTCGGGAAAATATTGTACAATTTTTAAGAAAGTGTAACCCTTCCATTGTATCAAACTACAGACAAAACTCTCCTGTCATTACTATCGACAAAGTCTTTGAAAGATTAGTTTTAAACATGTATATCTTATTTTCTTAAATACAAAGTGAAAACTCAAAAGACACTTCTTATATTGTGAATTAAATTCAAAATGTCCTATAGCAGGTTTAAAAGTATTGAATGTTCTGAATGTATTCAAATAGTCTCGAATATACTGATCTACCACAATTATATAATCCAGAACGTATTTGAATGAGTTCTCAATGATCCCAAGTAGTATTTTAGTCTAAAAGGTCAATGATACTTTGTAATTCCTATGAATAATTTATACCTGAACACAACTGCAAAGACTACAAAATAACAAACAAAAAACAAAGACAGCTCCCATCAAAATAAAATAAGATAAAGACAGCAAAAAATATACGCAAACTTACTTTTTTTTAAAAATAAAATAACTTGTTCAACTCTATTTTACATATCTGATTCTAAATGATGTTAGTAATATTACTATAACTTGCAAATTGTACACAATTCCCAATCCGAACAAAGTTAAGATAAGTCTTTATTGCAACTCGCTTCTTCCTGCAGCCATTTTAGAGAATGGAATACATTTTCTATGGAGACTCATAAAGTGATTCCATTAACATCTTCTAAAGCACAATAAATAATTGTGACACTCGGTTTCCTAGATTATTTTTTTGTGTTTGGTAGAAGGAAATTCTAAGTTTGTCATGCCCGACATAAATTCACTTAATCAACATTTATTTAAAAAGAATATAATCGGATGAACTCTTTGTTGAATTTCTTGCCCTTTGTTACATAGAACAAAGCGTCAAATTCTTTCAACCCTTCACAGCTTATTCTAATTTAACTTTAAATACCTTCTTGCATGGGAATACGACGCTTCCATATGAAGTTAACATATATATTTTTATATTTGAATCATACATTTATGGAAAAGTCAGAACATTTTACTTCAGCGCACCTGTTGCTACCAAGCATGATATTCTTTGGGACATGGCCTGTAAATAGCAAATTCCCTTTTTCTGCAAAGACTCCATCTAGAAGGAAGTAGTGTTCAATTATCAATTTATATCGCATTTTTCTTTATTATTTTAGGTTGTTCCTAATATTATTTTTCCTGCCTATCGTCTCAACTTTTTAAATATATATATCCTTGCCTTTTACCTACTTGATGATTCAGGAAAAAAAAGTCGTCCTCTCCTCCTGACCTCGTATTAGCTAGACTGAGTGTTACGGCTATTGGATTTAAATTATTTATTTTTTAATTGTTAAATCCAAATTTGTCATTTAGGGTTTAATATTCATTAATTGAGAGATTTTTCTGGTAAATTCAGGCTGACCTACACTCTAATTGTAAACAGGTTTTGACCTTGGCTTGTTGATCTAATTCTTGACCTTGCTTTGGACATTGTCAACAAGCCTCTAAAACTATTAATTAATTTTAAGGACAACTTTTTATTTTAGTAATTCGTGGCTTATTTTCTTCTGGATCATTTTATTATTACGTGACTAGGTGAAGGTAGACTCTTCCTCTGACTTTCTATCAATTTCTAGAAAATCACGTGATCACTTGTTTACTTCAGAAAAACAGTTATATATAGCTGTGTTTTGGAAGCTAACATTAGTAGAATCTCTGGGCTGAAAAAGTTAATAGTTGTGTTTGAGTTATAATTATCTTGTTCTGGACTTTGCGTCAATTTGTTGGAAAAGAAGAATTATTCTATTTATTTGGAAAAAGGACATGTTTCATAATTTCATCTGGATGATATTAAATCAAGAACTGCATCACGTGACATTGTCAGCCATTTTGGATTACATCATCAAAATTCGAACCTGGAACTATTAGAACATTTATTTATCAGGACTTGCAATTCCATTAGTGGATTATTTTGTGAATTCTATATTTGTTGGATTTGATTCTCTAAAACCGTAAGTTTATTTATTTTATGAAAATAATTGTACTTAATAAAATCATTGTTAAAGTTTTACAAGCTTGTTAGTTTTCACTCTTTCTGTGTTGCAGCTTATTCGAGCCTAAGCACGTAACATAGAATTGGGGGCTCGTCCAGGATTGAGATTGAAATAAATTAGAATTTAAATTTGAATTTCCCCTAGTTTTTGAAAAATTTTAATCTTTAGTGAGACTAACACGCTTGTATCAAAATGACATCTAAGGTAGAAATATTTCTTTCTAATCTTACCCAGGAGCAATTAGATCTTTTCAAAAAAGATGAGTTGGTTCAACTTGCCAAAAAATACGATCTTTCCGAAGTGAAGGCTTCTTTAACGAAACAAGATATCAAAAAAATTTTGGTCCAGTATTTGGTAGAACAGGATCTTTTGGAACAATGTGCTTTGATTCCAGTCAGTAAGTCTGCATCAGACTCTGACATAAAATTAAAGGAATTAGAATTAAAATTCAAGATGGAATTAGAGTTGAAGAAGCTGGAATTTCAGGAAAGGGAGAAAGAAAAGCAATTACAATATGAAAAAGAGGAGAAAGAAAAGCAAATTGAATTACAAAAAGAGCAGATGCGGATTGATAAAGAGAGAGAGAGAGGAGAAAGAAAGACAATTGCTGAAAAAGAGGAGAGAGAGAGACAAAAAAGGGAGAAAGAAAGACAATTACAATCTGAATTAGAGTTTAAGAAACTGGAATTTCAGGAAAGGGAGAAAGAAAAACAATTACAATTTGAAAAAGAGGAGAGAGAGAGACAATTACAATATGACAGAGAGAAGGAAGAAAGGCAATTTCAAATTAAAATGAAAGAAATAGAGCTGGCAAGTGAGAATCACCATCATACTTCAAATCAAAATTTTGAGTTAGCAAGGAATATTAGATTAGTGCCCCCTTTCAAAGAAAAAGAAGTAGACAAATATTTTATTCTTTTTGAAAAAGTGGCAGAAAATTTAAAGTGGCCAAGAGAGAATTTGGACTCAGTTACTACAATGTGTACTTACTGGTAAGGCTAGCGAGATTTACACTTCACTGTCTGTTCATCAAAGTAGTGACTATGATGTAGTTAAAGAATGCATTTTAAGAGGTTATCAGTTAGTTCCTGAAGCTTATAGGCAAAAATTTAGAAATTACAGAAAAGAAGCTGGACAAACTCGTGTCGAATTTGCTAGACAAAAAGAGCAGTTGTTTGATAGATGGTGTTTAGCCAAGAAAGTCGAGCAAGATAATCAAAATCTCAAGCAAATTATATTAATTGAAGAGTTCAAAAACTGTGTCCATAATGATGTTAAAACTTATCTTGATGAGCATCAGATTGAAACCTTGGAAAATGCTGCTCGAGCTGCTGACGAATATTCTTCGACACATAAAGTTCATTTTGTTAACAAGACTTCTACTCAACAATGTTCTGGCAGAAAAGAATTTCCGCCTAATTCAAGCCCTTCTAAAACTCAAACTAACACAACTTTCAAAAATCAGACTTCAGAGAAGTTTGATTCTAGATCATTGTCTTTTCCGACGTGTAACTTTTGCAAGAAAAAGGACACGTTATTTCTGATTGCTACAAATTGAAAAAAAGGCATCAGAATCAAGACAGACCTGTTCCAAATGCTCTTATTTACAAGAGGTCAAGGTCACAGTCATGTATTGAAAGCAATATATTTGTTGGGTCTAATAAATCCCAGTCTGATTTTGATATGAAGAATTATGAACCATTCATATCGAAGGGTTCTATATCACTCTTGGTTGATTCGGCCAATCCCACCCCTATTAAAATTTTAAGGGACACAGGAGCCTCTCAGTCTTTTATTATCAGGTACTTTGCCTTTATCTGAGAAGTCTTCTTCTAATGAAAGTGTTCTTGTTCAGGGAGTAGAGTGCGGCTTTGTTAATATTCCTCTCCATTGTGTAAATTTGTAATCAGACTTAGTGTCAGGACCTGTGACAATCGGAACAGTCTTGGTTTTACCCGTTGAGGGGATAGATTTATTGCTAGGCAACGACTTAGCTGGGGACAAGGTTGTGGTTAATCCACTTGTAACTGACAAGCCTAATTTAGATCAGAAAGTTGATGCAATTGAAAAAGAAATCCCTGATATATTTCGAGCTTGTACAGTTACTAGAGCTATGGTAAAGAAAGCTCTTGAGAATGAAGTTGAAAAGGGCAGTATTCCCTTCGTTGACACATGCGTGGGTCAGGTTTATGATGTTATAGAAGGCAGCATTCCTTCAACTGATGCTTGTATAGGTCAGGTTTTTGATGAGGTCACATTTACTTCTTGATTTAGATCAATCAAAAGGTATTGATCATAGTGATCCTCTTTTGACAACTCATTCTCTTTATTCTAATCAGGGTGATGATCTTGAGAATGATGTTACAGAAGACAGCATTCCTTCAACTGACATTTGTATAGGTCAGGGTTTTGATGAGATCACTTTTACTCTTGGTTTAGATCAATCAGAAGGTATTGATCATAGTGATCCTCTTTTAATAACTCATTCTCTTAATCAGGGTGATAAACGACAGTCACTTGTCGTCGAACAGGAAAAAGATCCTGAGATCTCCTGTTTGTTTCAAAGGATCATAAATGAGACTGAAGTTACTGAAGTTCCTGTCTGTTATTTCATTAAAAATGAAATTCTTATGAGAAAATGGAGACCTCCCGAGGTACCTGTTGGTGATGAATGGTCAATGAACTATCAAATAGTACGGTAGTTCCAAAACCTTACAGACAGGAAATACTTGATCTGGCCCATGAAACTCCTTTGGCTGGTCATATAGGGATTAATAAAATGTATCACAAGATCTTGACTCACTTCTATTTGCCAAAAATCAAAAGTGATGTTGTCAAATAATGTAGATCTTGTCATACTTGTCAAATGGTAGGAAAACCCAATCAGAAGATACTTAAGGCTCATCTGCAACCTATTCCTGCGTTTGATGAAACATTCAGTAGAATTATGGTAGATTGTGTAGATTCTTTACCCAAGACCAAGTCAAGTAATCAATTAAAGTTAAAAATGAAACTATGGTTTGAAAGAACTGAAAGGGAGTGAACTTTTGAGTCTGATAATGGAGTTGTGTTACTCTTGTTCATTCTTCTAACTTTTCTTCAAATTAGATATTACGGCCCTTACAAAGTTAAGAAAAAAATTAATTAGTTAAATTATAGTATTAATGCTCCTGTGATTTTAATTAATTATAGGAGTACCAGTGTATTGAAAGAAATAGCCATGTTAAATATGTAATTAATTTAGTTGTTCCTGTCCCATATAGTGAATAAATATCATTGGATTTTACTGATATAGGAGCGACAAATTGTTGGAATTCAGAAATTATAAAAAATCTAGACCAGAAACTTTCACATTTGCAAGTGCTAGAAAGAAATGAACTGAAAGTTATTATTATTATATGAGCACTTATGTCCAGATATTCTTACAAGGACAAACAAAATTTTCATGACGTTGAGATTGAGAATTCCATGCAGGATGAGTCCACTCAAACAGGAATACTTGAAAAAGGAAATTCAATATTAGATGGAGAATGATTTTATTAAGTCCAGTAAAAGTGATTGGAGTTCACCATGCATATTTGTTTCAAAACCAGATAAAACTCTCCGTATGTGTACTGATTATAGGAAGGTGAACAGAGTGACAAAAACAGATTCATTCCCATTAACAAGAATTGACTATTCTATTGATAAAATTGGGAATGCCAAGTACGTCACCAAATTCTGACCTTCTGAAAAGGTTTTGGCAGATTCCACTATGGAAAGAGCAAAGGCAAACTCAACATTGTGACTCCAAAAGGACTCTACCAATATAAAGAAAATCCATTTCAACGTCTCATAAAAATGTTCATTTCTGGTCAAGAGATTTGTGACGTCATCATCTACAACGACACCTGGAGAGAACATCTAGCAACAATTACAAAATTCTTTGACAGACTCACTAATGCATGTCTGACTTAATTTATTTAAAAGTGAGTTCTGCCTTGCTAGAGTGGCTTTCTTAGGACATTTAGTGGGACATTGACAAGTTAAAAGGTTGAGGCTATTTCTTGATAATATAATTGCAGACACTCTTTCCCATGTATAATAATTTATTATATTGTGTAATTTAATACTAGTTCTTTTAACTTCAGATGTAAATTGGTTTGTGATAAAAAGAAAGTTTTATCATATAAACCTTTCTTTTTATTTTATGGATTTAAATTATTTATTTTTTAATTGTTAAATCCAAATTTGTCATTTAGGGTTTAATATTCATTAATTGAGAGATTTTTTGGTAAATTCAGGCTGACCTACACTCTAATTGTAAACAGGTTTTGACCTTGGCTTGTTGATCTAATTCCTGACCTTGCTTTGGACATTGTCAAGAAGCCTCTAAAACTATTGGTTAATTTTAAGGACAACTTTTTATTTTTAGTAATTCGTGGCTTATTTTCTTCTGGATCATTTTATTATTACGTGACTAGGTGAAGGTAGACTCTTCCTCTGACTTTCTATCAATTTCTAGAAAATCACGTGATCACTTGTTTACTTCAGAAAAACAGTTGTATATAGCTGTGTTTTGGAAGCTAACATTAGTAGAATCTCTGGGCTGTAAAGTTAATAGTTGTGTTTGAGTTATAATTATCTTGTTCTAGACTTTGCGTCAATTTGTTGGAAAAGAAGAATTATTCTATTTATTTGGAAAAAGGACATATGTTTCATAATTTCATCTGGATGATATTAAATCAAGAACTGCATCACGTGACATTGTCAGCCATTTTGGATTACATCGTCAAGATTCGAACCTGGAACTATTAGAACATTTATTTATCAGGACTTGCAATTCCATTAGTGGATTATTTTGTGAATTCTATATTTGTTGGATTTGATTCTCTAAACTGTAAGTTTATTTATTTTTTATGAAAATAATTGTACTTAATAAAATCATTGTTAAAGTTTTACAAGCTTGTTAGTTTTCACTCTTTCTGTGTTGCTGCTTATTCGAGCCTAAGCACGTAACAGGAGTAAAGCATCATCCCATACTAGTCACTGGCCGAATAGAGGCAGATTCGTACTCGAGAAAAAACCTTATGCCTTATAAAGGCGCTAATATTCAACATCGCTTAACATTTGGCGTACATCAATTATAAACCACCTTGCCTTTCTTGTTAACCTGGTGCGATGGAAACGACTTTGGTTTATTTATTCTTATGAAACATATATAACCAACGTAAACATTGATACTAAAAGTACCAAATTATAAACATCTGCAACTCTTTCATGTTAAATTAAAATTAATGTAAACGGAAAATGCAATAGCATGTTCAGAGAAGCTAGGACACGTTCCGGTTACGAAACGACCTTTATTCAAGGAAGACATAGATGAATAATTCTTGCAACCCTCTCCTCCCAAGAACGAATACTAAAGATGTTTCCTCCCCCCAACCCGATCTGCTCTTGGTTAAATGCTTTTGTTTATCCAAGACACCCACCGCTTTGACTGTTCAACAATTTAATTTTCCTGTCATAAAAGCTCGATATCGTCTGCCATATATCAACTAGTAGGTAAAAGTAAACCTTTCAGATCATATGTCTTTTTAAATTTAAACTTCGGCCTTGACCTAATGATCTATGCAGCTAATCATGAATGAACAGTAAGTTTTCTGAATACCAGCAGTTTTAAGGAGTAACATAACATATTTAGCTTTATTAAAATCCACTAATTCATACAAAATTACATTTTTACATTAATCAGACTAGCTCTCAACGTAAAAATGAACTAAAAAGTATGATTACACAACGAATTCAAAATTAAACTTTTGTTACTTTTTTAGGATGTCAAAACCACAACTTTCCGTGGGAATGTTGTCGTTTTGCAATGGGTATTCTTGCAGCTGTTTGCATGGTAGCCCTATAAAAATGACATTTATACATTAGTCTGGATAAGCATTTACCGACAATTGAACTGGAAAATGTAAAATCCCACCTTAAATCCAGTTAAATTTGTCACCCCTTCTCTGTTCTCGGTCTTGTCGGCATTTTCTATCATGAACAGTTAATTATCACGGTAGCCGGGTCACGTATGAGCAAATGTCCCATCCATCTTGGATTTCACCTCAAACATCTAAACGTTTTTTGGCCTATATCCTAAACAATTATAGTTTATCACAACATGTTTATCTAGCTCCCAATAATTTTGCGTGAGCTCCACGAGTAGCGTATACATGATATTGTCAGTACCATAAATTCTACACATGCATTGTTTTACGGGAAATATGTACGAGTGTAACTTAGATTTTTAACGTAGTTATAACAATTTAAGTTGCTATGCTATCTGCAGTATGTCAGTTTTCGTGATGTCTAGCACTGGGGCATCATGCTGCAGACATGAAGCATCGTGTCCACTTAGTCCCGTTATCCTGACACCAGGCTGACCAGTCCTAAAACTAACCCTTAAAGATAAGTAATAAGCGAGGCAGCTCCTAGTACCATTTTTGTAAGTTGTTGGTATGATTCGGCCGAGGTTCGAACCTGCGACTTCGCCCATTCAAGGCGGACGCTCTAACCACTTAGGCCACCAGAGCGGTCGCGGACAAGTAAGTTATCATAACAAAGCATTCTTTCACATTTCGCTATTAGCCTGGGAGAAAACTGAAACTCCCAGTGCAGCATGCCTGTTATATATTGACGGGTAGTGTCCTTTTAGTGCACTTAAATACAGAAACGTTCCAAAACTTAACTACCGTATGTGCTCACCTGTAATTCGATGTTTTAAACTGAAAATTCAATTCATCATTAAAAAGAAGGGGTTGTGTTATATGCACGACATGCTATACAAATAATTTGATAAATCTATGAGCATTATTACAAATTATGATTTAGTATGGAAAAAAAAACCATGTAAATGAAAATATTGTTACATTGTCATGCCACTAGTCACATCCAGAAATGCGCAGGTGGTACATGCTATATTTATATTTTGTTATGGTATTCATTATGCAATATATGTGTCTACATTTATTTGGATTTTAATAATTTGAAAAAATTAAATAAAATATTACTGCAAAGTGAAGTGTCCATCAATGTTGTTTATCCTTGGGTGTTTACAAGCAAGTACATTGCTTCCATTTTCGAGCAAATCCGAATCCATTGTTATCACGTCACACCACAAAACGTGTGAACTTACATATTCGCCATTTTGAATCCCTACTCAAGAAAACCGGCACCTAACAATAATGGTTTTCCCACATAATTATGTAGCCACGTATAATTTTGTGCATACGGTTATCCTAATACATCACATTCTGTTGAGCATTTCAACATCATGAGACCGAATTCGTTACTTTTACCCTTTTACCTTCAAATAAAAGATGAAATTTCAACCATCTTTGGTATTCTTTTATAAACAAATAGACATGCCCGGCCCTAGGGCATGGAGAACGAGGCAACTGCCTCGGGCTCTGCGCTTTAGGCAATGTAATGATTTTGCTTGGGGACCCGCTCTCATTACTGCCTTGTGCACTGCATATCCTAAGGCCATAATAGATCCATAAAAAAACCCGGACAGATAAATGGATACACAAACAAGAAGATATATTTACTGATTTATTCATGGGCTGAAATAAATCATTTGCTTATATTTCAAGTTAGTTATCGCTTGCATTCAACATCCTTAGTCCATCATCTCCACCACAAAAACAATATTTGACAGTACTAATAAATACTGGTTTGTCAGCTGTCTTTGGCACAATCACTTGTTTTAACGAAAACATGGCACATACAAGTTCTGACATTATACAAATGATATGAAATTTGAATTCCGTACCTGATATAGTATTCTGAAGATTACTGATAATGAATCATTTCGATGGATTCTATGTCTTTATGGCGGTAGGGGTTCCATATAAATGAATTATACTTGAGTTTTGATCGGGCCAAAGGCATATATGCAATCTTCCTACTGTCATGAGAGTAGTTATCTAAATTCAGTTTTAAGAATCCAAATGTTGAGTTTGAGTTGCGGCAAGTGTTGGCATGTGTGCTCCTTTGGTGATCCTCTGAGAAAACAACCCTTTGGTATAAACTTGTTGGTACTTTTTGTAGCAGGGTGTTGCTTATTTGGCAAATTTCAACGATTTGTTACTAATGCTGCGATTATATCGCATGTCTTAGCGTTAAACTGTATACCCCACGTTGAAGTCCACTTTTCTAATTCGATAAGGTCGCTTTGAAGAATTTCATGATCTTGGGTAGTTTTTATGATTCTGTTGAGTAAACAATCATCTGCGACGAGTCTAACATGTTAGGAGATGCACTCCGGCAGGTCATTTATGTGGTACATGGACAATCGGCGGCCAAGGTGCCCTGAGGTACACAGCATTTACTGTAACGATCTTCGAGTATTCGTTCGCAGACGACGTCCATGAATCAGTCTTTTGGGATGGATTATAGCCGCTTGTCGAGTTGTCCCAGAACCCCATATCAGTGTATGAAGTTCATTGTGTCAATAGCTTTAAGGATGCAACATAAACTTTTTCTAAGTCGAAGTATTATACAAGAGTGTGTATAAGAATTTTATGTACTTTAACCTTTGGTATAGAGCTGACACTATTTCCGGTAACAACCGATTGGTATTGCTTGAATATGATGTCTTCTTTCGCATTTGAGCTTGTAATAAGTTTGTCATTCTACCTGATGTCCTGTTTTGACGTACCTACATGATGGTGTGTGGTTCTTTTCTAATATTATTTTTTTTCACGAATAACATCGTTTCAATTATCCCATTCTGCCCTTCTAAATTTTATTTTAGTATCCTTTTTGGATTGCCCGTACTTGGTCAAACTGTTTGCTTTTTTGCTTGTTTGTAGAGTTGTCTTTTTAGGTAGTGATCAAACAAGCTTCCTACTAACCCATAGTAGTGAAAGTTCGTTTCGACTAATTTCAGAACGAACATTTTATCTCAAGGATTTAGATTTCTGCACAAGTTCTGAATGTTGACCATAGTTATTCAGT
This sequence comes from Unio delphinus, assembly GCA_029339505.1. Classification (NCBI taxonomy): domain Eukaryota; kingdom Metazoa; phylum Mollusca; class Bivalvia; order Unionida; family Unionidae; genus Unio; species Unio delphinus. The sequence continues at coordinate 1,362,031 of JAQISU010000048.1, read as the reverse complement.
ATCAATGGTGGTGTTATCTTGTGTATCCTGTTGATGGATTGTACTAGAAATGTTACTGCAGTCTATGGGAATGGATTACCAATTAGCTCTAGAGAACTGAATTATTTTTCTTCGTTTCTGGTTGATGTCCAAGTCCACAATAACCATGTTATAATCTGATATTCGAGAGGCAATAACAGACGACTTGACCAGCGATGGATTTGTAGTGAATAAAAGGTCAAGATGCTTATGATTACGAGTAGGTTCCTCGTTAATGTGTACAAGGTTGAATTCAAACATAGTGTTTAGAAGGTGTTTTTGGATATTCAGATCTTGGACTTTGGGGTCACTAAATGCGGTGAGAGAGTTCCATATTATGTTCAGGTAATTGAAGAAGCCGTAGATTAAATACTTTGGTTTAGATGTATTTAATAGTCTAACCGAATCAGCAATTTTATTAATGGCGTTTCATGTGGTAGCTTTAATCAACAACCTTTGATGACGTAGTACACAGTAAACATTGATAGTACGGTGTTAATCTAAATATGCTCTCAGTAAATCTATTTACTGTATATCGTAACATCCTTCCTTCTTTTCACAAAAAACAAAGAAATAACAAAACTTTGTACATGTAAAAAAAAAAAAACTAAAATAAAACACTCTCTGTGTATGATAATACAACTTAAAGAACTTGACTCATGTCTAACTATAACTAACTTAACTAGTCTATTTCTAAGTACATGTACTTAGACAAAATCTTCATATTTCTTTGGCGGTTTAATGTTTCTGGTCCTTGCTGATTTGTATGAGTTTTTGAGATTGAACACAGGATGTCCGCTCACTGCTTTTGGTTTGGGCGATGATTCCACATGAATTGGATTTTCTTTACACTGAGAACTTTTGCCACCCATATTTACTTCTTCACTAGTGGCTGTATTTTTACTAGACTTGACACTAGATTCACTTGCACTTTGCTCTTCATAAGCTGTTTTTTCTACACACTTTTGATCATTGAAAACACTTGGATCACTGATAATTGGCTCCGGAATGGCTTCTGATGTAGCCCTGATGTACTTTCGGTTCCTTCTGTATAGATGCCCATTTACATCGACTACATATGATCGTGGTGAATGTTGTTCCATACAGGTTCCGAGCCGCCATTTTCTCTCTCGATCATTTGGTAGAGGCGCCATACGGACAGATTGTCCGATCACCAACTCTGGCAAGTCCTTTGCTCCTTTGTCGTACTGGAACTTGGGCTGCTGGTGTTTCAGCATTTTCTTCTGTCGCACGTTTTCTACTACTTTCGGCTTTAGAAGCTCGTCTGAAATTGGCAATGTGTGTCTAGTTCGCCTGGACATTAAACGTTGTGTATTGAAGACATAAACTGTATTTCTGCAGTCTTAAGAGCATACGTTGTAACCTCTTTGGCGCATTTAACAGTGGTTTTCCATAGATTGTTTCTAGAGGTTTGTGATCTGTATGAACAGTGACTTGAGAACGACCATATATATAATGTTCAAACCGTTCACACGCGAATACTATTGCTAAGCACTCTTTCTCGATCTGTGCATAATGTTTTTCTGCAGTGCTTAACGCTCTTGAGGCAAATGCAACTGGTTGTCCATTCTGAAGCAATGTTGCTCCAAGCCCTGCTTCACTCGCGTCACATTGTAGAGTTACTTCGTCTTCCAAATCATAGTATCTAAGCACTGGTTGCTCAGTTACTAGTCGCTTTATGGTGGCAAAGGCTTCTTCTTGTTGTGATTGCCAATACCACAATTTATCTTTTGTTGTCAATCTTCGCAACGGTTCACATGCTTCTGACAAATGTGGTAAGAATTTGGAAAGATATGTCACTAGTCCAATAAAGCGCTGTACCCCTTTTACGTCGGTCGGCTTCGGCATATCCAATATTGCTTGTATCTTCTTTGGATCTGGACGTATACCACTGGACGTGAGTATGTGGCCCATGTAACTTACTTCAGTTTGTCGAAGCTTCAGTTTGTCCTTGTTCAGCTTTAATCCTACCGCTCTTGCTCGCTCTAGAACACTAACAAGTTTCTCATCATGATCTCTTATGGATTCTTCCATGGTTTCGCCTTGACCATATACCAAAATATCGTCCACAATAACTTCAGTACCTTGTAGCCCTTCTAAAGCATCGTGTTGTCTGCGCTGAAATTCCTCTGGTGCCGACGAAATTCCAAAAGGGAGACGTAACCACCTATATCGGCCAAATGGAGTCCAGAATGTTGTAAGGTAGCTACTTTTTTCTTCAAGTTTTACTTGCCAAAATCCATCCTTTGCATCAAGAACTGTAAATACTTTGGCTTTTGACACTTTAGGAAGAATGTCATCAATTGTCGGCATCATGTACTTGGAACGCTTCATGGCTTTGTTAAGATCTTTAGGATCCAAACACACCCTGAGCTTTTTGGGTTTTCTTACAACTACCATACTACTAATCCAGTCAGTAGGTTCCACCACTTTTGTAATGATCCCTTTGGTCACTAGTCGTTCGATTTCTGCTTTCACTTCTGCTTTCTGGGCAACTGGTACCCGTCTAGGCTGATGCTGAACCGGTTTTATAGTTTTATCTATTTCAATGCTGTATGTCCCTGGTAGGCATCCAAGGCCATCAAACACATCACTATAATCTTCCAAAATGACTTCCTTGGTTAACATTGTCTCGGTAGTTTGCACCACACTGTTTACCACGTTTACAGTGATGATGCCCAACTTTACGCTAGCTGCTGCTGACAATAATGTTGAAGCATCTTTGCCGGCAATCTCCACAACATGAAATTCCAGGTTTTTTTTTACTTGACCTACAGTACATTTAATTACGCATTTTCCAACTGGTAATAATGTGCTCCCATCATATAATTTCAGCTTCGTTTTTGTTGGCACCATTCTAGGCTTTTTCTGTTTTGCTATACGTGATAGAACACTGGTTGATATTACGTTGCATGACGCACCAGTGTCTATTTGACACTTGATTGACTTCTTCTTATTGGGAGTGTTCGGCATTGACATGGTTACGTTTACAAACCACTGCTTATCGGTAAGGGCATTCAGTGTATAGATTGACTCATCACTACTACTGTCCGTTTCTTCTACACTGTTAACTTTTGGCCTCGAGCTTTGAAGACACACTTTTGCAAAATGGTTCTTTTTCTTGCATTTTGAGCACACCTTTCCATACGCTGGACATTCTCGCTTGGCGTGTGTTCCACCACAGTACCGACAGTTACTCTGTTCTTCCATTTCTGAAGTACGCTTCTTTTTTTCATGTTTGACTTTTTGTTTCGACGCATAGTTCACTTCTTCGGTAGAAGAAAGTTTCCTCATTTGGCTATCTGCTATCTCGCTAGCTCTACACATGTCTACCGCTTTCTCAAGTGTTAAGTCCGGTTCACGAAGCATGCGTGACCTTGCTCCACTGTCTCTGGTGCCTAACACTATTCTATCACGAATCATTTGGCTTTGTAGCGTGCCAAATTCACATGAGTTGGAGAGACCCCTAAGCCTGGTAACGTAGACGTCTACACCTTCGTTTTGTAATTGATCGGATGTATTGAAAACATATCGTTCATATATGACGTTTGTTTTTGGAATGAAATGTTCCTTTAGTGCTTTGAGTATTGTACTCACCTTCTTCCGATCGCCGTCCGGAATATCTAAATGTTGAAAAATTCGATAGCACTCTCTGCCCATAACACTCAACAGAGTAGCAGCGCGAATATTGTCTTCTTTTTTATCCAGACCTGTTGCTATCTCATAATTGTCCCATTGAGATTCAAAGAAAGTCCAGTTATCCCTTAGATTACCCTTCACTTCCATTGGAAAAGGCACTGGAAGTTTGCCTGAAGCCATCTTGAAGCGGGTCAGCCAACCGTGAAGTTTCGCGGGAAACACGAGGACGACGATCACAAGTCACAAAACGTTCGATTCCGGTCTTAACACACGATAGATCCAGAATTTGTTTAACAGTCACGTAGTCCGTATATTCCTGTGTATACCCGATTCCTTCCTGATGTCGACAACGTTTAATTCAGCCTGCATTTGGTGAAAATATTGTCTGGTTTCACATCTGACACCATGTTTCATGTGGTAGCTTTAATCAACAACCTTTGATGACGTAGTACACAGTAAACATTGATAGTACGGTGTTAATCTAAATATGCTCTCAGTAAATCTATTTACTGTATATCGTAACAAATGGTATTAATGTTTCTTCTGGACATGTAGAAAGCGCCAACATGTAGTATCAGTTTGGATTTAAGTGATATTCTGACATATTAAAGTTTACAGTCTGTAATAAAACCAAAACATGTTGTGGATGTTATTTTATTCTGGACAACTATAAATATTCCTCCTCGAGTGCTTCTGTCTTGTCTGATGATATACTTTGAAAGAAAAAAAATCAGAGATTGTTTAATTACATTTCCTGATGGAGTTTTACCTGGTTTGATGCCTTTGAGGCACGATTCAGTTCCACATGCGATGTTGGGTTTCATGTAATGAATGGTTGATTTCATTAACACTTCTGCAGTTGATGTTCAAAATACGCAAATTTTGTTTACTTGGCAGTTCTGGGATAGAATCTGAATCACCTACGAAGAAGTAGAACCTACCGATATATGGAACTTTGAAAATAAAAAGCACAGTACATCCCCAATCCTCACTGCCTTGGGGTTTGGTTTAATTGGGTACATTTTGATTTCGTTAAGTTTTGACTTTGGCACCGCACGTTTTAACTCGAGTATGTTTTGACTTCTGTAAATCTGGCTTGGTTATGTTTTGACATGGTTATGTTCTGGATTGGCTACATTTTGACTTGGGTACAATTTAGCTTGGTTACATTTGGACTTGAGTACATTTGACATGGGTACGACTTTACCTGCTTCTGATGATTTACTTCGAATTCCGGATAGTATCCCTACGCGGACTTAGCTTGGATAACAAGCATTCATGTTAAGAGTAGCAAAATAGTTCCAACTCTATGCCTCTTTACTTCGTTTATTTTCATGACTGGTCAATCCAATATATGTCTTGATTGTAAGTTAAACTAAGTAATAATCTTCGTAGAAGTGTGTTAACATGTGGGGTTTTTTTTTGTTGACAAAAATGAAAATGCCCCTGCTTAAGGTCCACCCTACAGTTATAATATACTTCTAGAAAAAGACACAAAGTTAAGTTATTTGCATTTGCAACATGCACAAAGGAATGTCAGCAGTACAGTGAATGACATTTCTTTTCATGTGATAATTATAGAAATATTGACTATTTAAAACAGACACTTGATAAAAATGGCTGCTCCTATGTACTTCATAAAAGAGCATGAACTAGTCCCAAATACGATAACTTTAGCAATTACTAAAATAGGGAAAATGAATTTTGTTGTCGTTATGCAAAACAAGCTTTCGAAAGTACAAGTACATGAAAGGAATTAAAATTTTTTTTTAATAATTGCCATGGTACATTGATAAAATTGTTGTTGGACTAGTAATGTGTGTGGTGATGATGATGGTATATGACAATGCTGAGTATAACAGTATTTTTTTCTTTGATGTGTTGGAACTGTATTAAAATGTTTCAAAGAAAATGTTTATTTTTTAAAATTCTGATATGAATTTCCAGCTAACGTTCCCTTTAAGCAAATGGTAGATGTGCGCGCAGTGGTCGCTGCATTGCACAAGCATTATGGAGACGAGCAAAATTTAATGCTGGACTGAGCAAAATTTAACGTGGGACTGACAATTCAGCTGCGCTGGGATGCCTGAGCAGTGCACGCGTGCACAAAGCTTAGAGGGAAATTGTTTCCAGCCATCTTTTATAGGCTTATACAAGTACATAACTTATTCTCAACTGTACAATATTACTTATTTGTCTCAACTGTACAATATTACTTATTTGTCTCAACTGTACAATAATACTTATTTGTCTCAAATGTAAAATGTTACTTATTTGTCTCAACTGTACCATATTACTTATTTGTCTCAACTATACCATATTACTTATTTGTCTCCACTGTACCATATTGTCTGTGTGTCATTGTATGATGTTGTTTATCTTTGTTATATGCACTGCCCTCTTCACCTCTTTGGACCATAAAATACTTCTGAGTATCACTATGCTGCTGTTGTTGCAAAATGTCACAGTGCCAATGTTGTGCCATAAAACATCGCATTGCTGATGTTGTGCCATAAAACATTGCATTGCTGATGTTGTGCCATAAAACTTCACATTACTGATGTTATGCTGACAGTAAAAGGTGATAATTATGTTTCTCCATTCTAATGCAGGCAAGACAGAAAAAGATTTGATGCCTCAAACTATTTTCTACCCAGCAGTCTAAACAATGTAGATGGAAAAGAGTGAAACAAGTTTATGAAAAGTGTCTAACACATTCATGCACCTACATTCCCATTTAGACTACCGTAGCTACTAAAAAGATACTATGATAAAAGAATTATAAAGTAACACCCATGCAATTTTAACACCTTTACCTGCAAGTGGAAACTAAATTAAGAAGTAACAATTAAAACTTATCTATACTTAGCTACTGATCAGAAAACAAATGTTATAAATATTAACACCTAAAAAGGTACCTGGAACACACTTCTATGCTTACAACAATTTTCTACAAATGTTAAACTTGTAATGAGAAGAAAATAATATACACATTCACAAAACACAACATTACTTTACAACATCTTTTCTAATTAACAGATTTCCTATTCATGTGTGACAATATAAAATATAATATTCACAGGAAATCTAACCCCTGGAAAATAGGGAACTATGGAGTAGGATCATTTTTCTTACAACTCAATCCAGTAAATAATCAGCTTTACACTTCATGAGATAAAACTATTAATTTAACCAGACAGCATTTTTCTAAAACAAAATTAATTAGGTTTTAACAAATTTCAAGAGTTTCATCATAAAATGGTTTATCTGCATGTTAATTTGTAGACATTTGCCAGTGAAACAATACAAGAATTTTATTTCCACAAAATACAGGGAAAATCTAAAATAAAGACTGTATGCAATTTGTACAAATTATTGCTAATTTTCAAGTCAGAAAATACGTCCAGAGTAACAAAATACTCAGAATTCACTTGTTTCATGTATTAATTAATGTATATTGAGGGATTTCATAATTTTTCACATTCTTGAAAATCAATATGAACTGGGCTTATTCAGTGAAAACAATATAATCTTGACAATATCCACAAACTATGAAGTGCTCTAAAAATATAATGTATAAGAACCACAAAAGTGATAATGAAGACAAATTACTTTACAGTGATTCCCGCCACTCGTTATGCTTTTCAGTACCCTTTTGCCATTTGATCTGATTTTAAAACAAATATATTTACACAACTAATAAACACTAAGCACAGCATAAGTGGGGGTACAAAATGGCAAGGGAACACATTATGGAGACATTAACAGTTGGGATGGTGGTGGTGAAGGTTCCAGCAACTTTCACCGATACAGAGAAATATGAACTTTGCCCTACACAAATATTAATGTAATACATTTTAATACTAACAGATGTTAGATCATAATAAAAAAACATAAAATAATGAGACTTAAAATATAAATCAAGTTGACAAGCAATACTCACAAATTCATGCATTAGTAAAGTTTGAATTGCCTCCCTCTAAGTATTTAACCATGTGTACCCATCATAAGCACACACAAATGAAGGCAAACCTCACAGCTGGTATTACTTTTATAAATCTCTTGAGCCAATATGTCTACACTACTTATTATGAATTACCTCAAGACATCTATTGTAAATGTCATTACTTCTTTGTTGGTTGTACATGTCAATGACTTATACAAGCCCATATTGTGTGGTCTAATAAACAAAGGTAGCAATAAGACAGGTGTGCTCTAATAAACAAAGGTAGCAATAAGACAGGTGCATTGTTCCCAAACACTACATCAAAATCTAAATCCTTTTAAAAATATGGACTGCAAAAAGATAAGATGCCTTTTAAGAGACTGATGATCTACAGTTTAATTTTTTTCCCCATGAATCTAAAGGAAGACCATTAATTTTTTTAAGAACTGTGTGTTTAAAACCATCTCTATATTCTTGAGAGATTAAGATTTTCAAACTGGCCACTGTGGCAGCAATACTGGATCAAAAATATTTCATTTAGGACCAAATAGACATCATTAGAAGTGAAATCCACATGCTAATATAAATATTCATTCAGGTAGAGTAACCATAACAATATTTTTTGGTTGACCTTTATGGAAGCCATATTAAATGCACCATTTTCATTTAAGACCAACTTGAGATTATAATAAGACTTTTGATGCAAACCCCTTAGTAGCATGATAATCATTTTTCAAAAGGATGTCCTTTTAAATTTTAGTAGAACAGTAACATTTTATATCAATCTTATTGCACAATTAATTAAACATATCAAGAATTCATAAGGTTAAACATGAGCACTAGCATTTGGTAAATTGAAATACTTACTGATACCAAAAGTAGGTAAAATCAAATATTAATAGGTCTGTCACTTGCAATTAAACTTTTTAAATATTTTACTCCTTGAACAAACCATCTTTCAAGGTTAGCCATATATTTATTGCATATATAAATATAAAAAAACCTACTGTAACATTTTGTGCTAATTGTTAAAACGAATGCCAAGAAACTAGGTCTAAAATGCCCAAACTGAACATTTCTTCAAGAGAAAATAGCATCATAAAGTATGAAAGTTTCAAAGCAATGGCGAAACTTTGTTCAGTTCGTGGCAGAAATATATACGTTTTATAAAAGCTAAAACTGAACACACAATTCAAAGAAAATAAGAATATCTGAGTCATTTAGGAATGTGTCCTTGTTATTCTGAAATGGTGAATCCAGTTATGATCCTGGAGTGAATGATTCAGAAATAATTTAATTAGCAAACCCTAAGATATGGCACAATGGATAATTTCATTTAAAAATAGAAGCTTTATGAAGATGAATATAATTTTATGCAATTATATTTTCAGACACAAACCATTATAAATTTGAAATGATACATTAGGTGAAATAGATCAACCACTAATACCTTTTTAAGGAAAAGAAATTAAATTTAAAAGTTTTAAATCAAGGTGTCTGCAAACCTTTTTAAAACATTTTAGTGATAGGCTACTTGAAAAAAAATTAAAAAGGTTCTTAAGAGAAGGTAAATGTCCCACAACGTTTATTTCAGTGATAGGCTACTTGAAAAAAAATTGGAAAAGGTTAAGAGAGGATAAATTTCCCCATAACTGTGAAAATGTCTTGTATGACAATTTTAATCTTGAATTAATTCAAGTTAAATTCTATCAAAACAATAAATTGCATTTTCTTAAAAAGGGTCTTAATAAAATATTGCAAGAATATATAAACATTACATAGATCCATCATTTACTCAAACAGAACAATGTTTGTGATGTGATTGTTTTGTATTAGCAGAGATGAAATTTTAATTTGTAAATTTTTTGCTTTCATTAAAAACAATCCATTCTTTTATGCAAGTACATGCAATTGAATCAAATGATCAAACTCTAGCAATATATGTATAATACATTGAGAAGCCAGTGTTAACTTCTCAAGATCTTTTCATGTTCAAATTCTTTGGATTAATATTTGACACAAATACCAAAACTTGTTAATGTTGAAACGAAAGTTTTTAGCTAGACAACAAACTGATTCTAAATAGAATCTGAAAATGACTGAGAAATAAAGAGCTACCATTATCTAAAAAATCAGCTTACAGATTACAACATTTCTTTATGAAATTAATGAGTATGCTTGATGAACTGTCTATTGTATATAATTTTTACCAAAGTTAAAAATATGTATAATTGAAAATTTTTAAACGCCTTTTGACTCTAAATTGAACTGCATGAACAACAGTTGATCCATTTCACTTTTATATAAACTGTTTTCCTACTCATTCTAGTTAGCAACCAGTTCTCATTATGGTTTTCAAAAAGCACCCATTTTGAACATAAATTACATAAAACATTTTCTAAGCATCTAATGCCTTTCAAAATAAAAAGGACCAATACATTTTGAAAACTTGAGAGTGCATTTTTTTTAAAAAGACAGTCCTACCTAAATCATAATGATTTTTTCTTGTTTACAAAGCTTTGAATTGGTGGTGGTGATTGCTGGGGGTGGGAGGAAGCATGTGATCAGTATCTACATGTTCACTATAAGACAAAAAAAGAGAAAATATTAAAGGACACTTGTGTTACTGCATGTACATATGGTTTAACATGCAAAAAAATGTATGCATTTTAAATTAAATTACTAATAAGTTATGAATAGAGAATGCGTTTATTCCTTGAATTAAATAAACTTAGCATTATTTTAACATTCACTGGTCTTTGAAAATATGAACAGCCATTGATGTAAGTCATGATGCCATAATTTGATCAATAAATAGTGTATCTTAAATCTTGACACAATCACCAATTCAAAGATGATAAAGTATAAAAAAGCAATGTGAAATAAATTCAGTGAAAAAAATCACTCAAATGAATTTACTACAGTGCTGTAAATGTGGTTGACAAGAACTTTCAGTACATGAAAAGGTTCACTCCCATTTACACTTTTTGTAGAAAATGCTAAATGAATGGTACCAGTCAATGTCTGTGGTTAACATAGTTCATAGTGAATAAAGATGTAAACTAACTTGTACCTTTAAGAATTGAAGAAATACATTTTCAGAAATGTTATTCTTAAAAGTAAAATATTTGTATTTTTAATGAGAATGGGTGCCAGTGCAATGAAACCTGATTTTAAAGACCCTTGTTTTTGAGAATTGTATGGCCACATTGATAACCTATAATAAAGAACGACCTCTCTTGATATTCCATTTTGCTGGCAGAAGTGTGATCTTGTACATGCATAAGATTCTCAATGTACTCTAATAAACCTGATTGTTCATGTGTTTCATGTTACTTCTTCCTTTGGATTCATTTTAGCTTTTTAAAGTATACAACTATAAATGGAAGACTTCTCCAAGCCGTGAAAAATTGTGTCATTGCTCAGTCCAAGTATGCAATTATGTAAGGGAAGACGTCTCCAAACCATGAAACATTATGTCATCATTTGGTCAAAGTATACAATTATAAAAGGGAAGTCTTCTTTAAGCCATGACAAATTGTGTCATCACTTGGTCAAAGTATACAACCAAGGAAGTTTTCTCCAATCAACAAAAAAAATGTGCAATCACTTGGTCAAAGTATACAACCAAGGAAGTTTTCTCTGAACAACAAAAAAATGTCATCATTTGGTCAGAGTATACAATTATTAAAGGGAAGAATTCTTTAAATCATGACAAATTGTGTCATCATTTGGTCAAAGTATACAACCAAGGAAGTTTTTTTCCAAACAACTAAAAAATGTGCAATCACTTGGTCAAAGTATACAACCAAGGAAGTTTTCTCTGAACAACAAAAAAATGTCATCATTTGGTTGAAGTATACAATTATTAAAGGGAAGACTTCTTTAAATCATGACAAATTGTGTCATCATTTGGTCAAAGTATACAACCAAGGAAATATTCTCCAAACAACAAAAAATGTGTCATCAATTGGTCAAAGTATACAACCAAGGAAGTTTTCTCCCAAAACAAAAAAATGCCATCAATTGGTTAAAGTATACAACTACCAGTATGTAAAGGAAGTCTTCTCCAAACTATGAAAAATTCTCATCACACAATAAAAGTATACAACTATTTAAAGGAAATCTTCTCTAAACCATGAAAAATTGTGTCATCACTTGGTCAGATACATGTACAAGACCCATATTTAAAAAAGAGAGTATTATCTTGATTAGATGGTGTATCCAAGCAATTTGCCAATTTTAACATTTCAGACCAAGTAAGTTTTATAAATATACAAAACGTTTAACATAAAAAGAAAAATTATAGGGATCCAAACATTTATATGAATTGATAAACTTTTCTGAAACTTGGTTTGATGACAGCATATTTTTAAATATTAAATATGAAGTATCTGTGTCTAAAACAGTTACAATCTGATGAAGAAAAAAAAAACTAAATTAAAAAAGTGAATCAACAAAAATGGCTGGATATAAAATGCCTCTCAACATAATCCAGTAACACGAACTTGCTAACACTGGCTTACCAGAATGTATGCAAGGCCACTCCACGTTACATCTTTTTGTACCATATTCATCTCTTTGCTGTAAGTATGATTTACAAGAAGTTAGGAAAAGAAAACATGGTCAAAAAAAATAAAAGGTTGTATGTTTATACTCTAAGTGTATTTGTTCATTAGACCCGATGGTTATTTTTATTTTAAAAAAACTCAGTTATGTAAGATAACATTCAACAATGCCAAATATTCTTTCTTTCTGTCATTTACATTGGCTTGGAAATAATCTGATCAGAATTTTACTCTCAAGATGTTCAACTTAGAAAACTGAGGTATTTCTTTTTTATATTTGATATTATTGTAAACAGTAAACAAGCAATACAACCACCTCAGTTCAATAAACACAATAGTGTCATCAAAATCTAACCTTGACCATGCTGATATGACAGCATACATGTATCTTTTTCAAAGTTTCAGAGATGAAGTGCAGAAATGAAAAACTGAAACCATTTACCTGCAACCAAGATCTTCAAGATAAGACCCCACTTATGGCATAACACATCCTTTAGTTATGTGTACCAAGTGTTATCAATGGAATAAAAGTTGCAATGTAGAATAGAAAGAATAAATGTTAAACACACAATGCCAATGGAAACTAAAAATATGACAATTGTCCTTTTGCAGGTTCATGGATCATAGGCTGATATAACTGTCGTCAATGAACGTGTTATGAATTGTATATTATACAGCTGTCCATTATTACCAATCCTCTGTGTAAGCACTATTCAGGTGTGGTTGACTCTGAAGATTATGAATTCCTGGGTCTTGATGACCTTGACTTTGGAACCAAACTTGCTGTGCAAAAAATACTATGTTCATATTTGATTGCAATGACCATTAACCATTACACTTCAGAATTAATAGTTTTCATTAATCTTCTTTATTTTCTTAAATGCATGCACCATCCATAAAAGTTGGTCAAGGAACTAACATGAGAACAAAAGTAATTGTGCAATACATGTACTCATATTTTTTTGGATTCACAATGACCCAAACCTTTTACCTTTTGACCCCAATAATCTTCTTTCTTACCTTAAGTGCAAGCCCTCCCAAAACGTTTGGTCAGGGTATGTGGTTTAGCATTAAGCTAATACACAAAAGCTATTTCTTCTTTCAGACAGTTACCCCAATATCTGACCCTTTGATCTCCAAATCAATAAGCTTTTCTGTAACCCAATATGTAAGCCATACACAAACTTTGGTCAAAGTTCTTTATTATAACATGACAATTTTGAAAAAGAAAATGTTTTTATGTTTTTCTACAACTATAATACTGACCTTTGACGTGGCCCTCAAATCAACAGATATCTGCCAAAGTACAAACGATCTAATCCACAGAGTGCTGGTCTGTGATGTAGAAATTGAACTAACATGTGGAAACCAAACCATTATTCTTCTTTTAGTCACAGTAATCTCGACTTCTGACCTTTTGACCACAAAACTTATCAGAAGAGCAAGTAATGCAAAATGTTTATTCCAGGTCTGTTATAGAGCACTAGTACTATAAAACACTGAATCCTGGTCTGTAATGCATAATTATTGATAACAATTGATAGAGGAGAATAGTTGTAACAAGAAATCAATGGACAGAATTTAAGTTTTCATGCAGAAACCATTTTTCGACTTTTAGTCACAGTAGCCATAATTATTGATAACAATTGATGGAGGAGAATCCATGTTATGGTTGTGAAAAGAGATCAATGGACAGAATTGTTATAACACGATATCTCTGCACTTTATAGGCCATAACCAATTTCAAGGAATCCATGATAATATTGTTCCAACTTTTGACATGCTGTGTGTTTAAACAAACTCTGTTATTCTTGAGCAATAACAAGAATTTACCACTATGGTGTGCATACTGGATGTCAGATGAGCACCATGTCATTTCAGACAAAGAAGACCTCAGAAGAAGTCTTTGGTGAAAACCTTTTATGACCAACATACTGGATGTCAGACTGGTGCCGTTTTCAGTTAGGACTAACTAGATATCATAAAAAGAAATGGCCATCTATTCAGGTGATACACTGATAGCACTATTTTCTAGGCAGCCATACTGAATATTAGATCAGCATTAGTTTTATTCAGAACCAATCAAACACCATAAAAAGTCTTTTGGTGAAAAGCACACGCAGATATGACTGTCCATTTAAGAGTAATGATAACACAATTTTAACATGGTTGCCATCACAGTTGCACCGAAATTCAAGTCAGCATCAGTTTTATTTCTGGCCAACTTGACAACATAAGAAGCCATTTGGTATAAACTCCTTGATGCCATGACCATCCTTACAAGATTGTTAAGAGCAGGCTGCCATTATGGCCATATTGGATGTCAGATCTGCAACATTCTTGTTTACGACCACCTGCAAGAAGACAGCATGAAAGAGCCTATTGGTGAAACTCCCATTTAAAATGAGGAATGATACGATTTTCAATACGACTACTGTGGCAGCCATATTGAGTATCAAGTGAGCACCATCTTCATTTAGGACCATGTAGATATCATAAGAAGTCTTTGGGTTGAAAACCTTATAATGATATGACATTCTGTTCAGAAGAGAGAGAGAGTAGTAATAATACTTTTCAGAAACTCTGTGGCAGCCATATTAGACATCTGAGCAGTATCTGTCATTTGGGATGAACGTATTGTAATGTTTCACTGCAATCCTTCAAGCAGTCTAGGAGGAGTAGAGATAAAAAAAACTTGTGGATGACAGAAAACAGGCCATACACAATCTCTTCTAGTTTATGACCACTACAGTTAAACTGAAGATCAGCTATCTGCATAAAAGTGTACAAGTAATTATAATAAAAATGAATTTGTACAGAATCTGACAAAATGTCATCAAAACAAGAGTAATAATACTGACTTTTAAATAAAAAAAGGTATCTGTGGTATTTCAATTGAGATTTGAAATATTGTTCTCTTGTTTTTCTTTGTATATCATGTCTCATCACCAAAAACAAATATGATAATCATGTCATGTACGATAACAATAAAAATTCATATAAAAGGGAAAAAATGCACATTCAAGCTTCTGAAAACATAGCAAAATTAAATAACATGAGCGAACAAATTAGGGAGAAATAAAAACTATATAATTCCTAAAATTTTAATGATGAAGAAAACTCCATTTCATTCTAAAGTTTGGTACCCACAAAGATTCCGTTACTTAAAAATATGATGATCTTTGAAATGAAAGAATATAGTAATAGATTGGACAGTTCAGATCCTTGTGAAATTGTAAAAAAGCAATTTGACAGTTTACTTACATAGTTATACCAATTGATAACAATACAAGTACTTGCAAGTTATCCTGAAATCACCATTAAATTCTAAGTGGTCTTTAATTTAAAAAATGGACACAGTAGGCTGAATGTTTCTAATTTAAGCTGCTGACCTCAAATATCCACACGGAATATAAATATAGATAAGCGTAATCCCCAGTAATTAGAATTAAGACTTTTTGTATGGACATTATCACAAAATCTCCTGAAATGTTGACTGCCATATATACTCACAAGTCGAGTCAAACTGCAAACAACAAAGATCCTGATCTGCTGTAGCATAATTCACCTGCAGATCAGGGCCAAAGTTGTTTGTTATACATATTATTTCTTACAAAATGCAAAGGCCGACATTTGCCAGCACAATATGTGGTGTCACAATATGTGACAGCAGATCTGAGTCTGTGCATTTTGTAGTTTGACTTGTCTTATAAGCAAGTATGTACAGTAAATTCAATTTCGTGTGTTAATATTCTTGTCAACAACAATATTGGAAATCTTGTAAGAGGTACTGTAACATATTATATTTATTTAAATAAAGGCACAAGACAGCAAAACTTATACACTAAGGCCTGCCACTACATAATGCCGTGTGTAGATTACAGTCTACACAATTTACTTTACTTATACTTTAGAGCACTGACCTTAGTTGTGTTGATGCAGTATGTATTTACAGCAATATACAATATTTATTTGTGTATAGGTCCGACTCAACTGCAAAATGCATGGACCTAGATCTGTCATCATATAATGCAACACAAAATCTGTCTAAGACCTAGATCTGTCATCATTTCATGCTACACAAGATCTGTGTCTATGACCTAGATCTGTCATCATATAATGCTACACAAGATCTGTCTATGACCTAGACCTGTCATCATATAATGCTACACAAGATCTGTCTATGACCTAGACCTGTCATCATATAATGCTTCACAAGATCTGTCTATGACCTAGACCTGTCATCATATAATGCTACACAAGATCTGCCTATGACCTAGATCTGTCATCATATAATGCTGAACAAGATCTGTCTATGACCTAGATCTGTCATCATATAATGTTACACACGATCTATGTTGTTTTACTAGGACTAAAACACAGTCTTTTGCCATGGCAGATCAGAGTCATCGTTGTCTGAAGTTCAAGCTGACTTGTACATGAGTGTTTATGGTATTCATAATGCAAATATGGAAAGCACATGTTGTTTATTTCTCAGGGATTAAATGACAATGGCATTGACTGTTTCTAATAATTTCTGAGATATTAAATAACCATGTCATAGACTGATTCTCTGAATAATATCTGAGATATTAAATGACCATGTCATAGACTGATTCTCTTAAAAAGTTCTGAGATATTTAATGACCATGTCATAGACTGTTTCTCTGAATAATTATGAGATATTAAATGACCATGTCATAGATTGATTCTCTTAATAATTTCTGAGATATTAAATGACCATGTTGTAAACTGGTTTTCTGAATAATTTCTGAGATATTAAATAACCAATGTTATAGACTGTTTGTCTTAATATATTCAGAAATAAAAAAAAGACAATGTCATAGATTGTTTCTCTGAATTATCTTGAAATTTAAATACCATATGCATTTGCTTCCAAGTTGAATCCAACTACACTGACCTAAAGCTACTGTTGTGCAATGTTCTGGCAGATTGGTATCCATGTAGTTCCTTAGAACTAATCAGTAGAGTGAACAAGATAGATCCTGATCTGCCAGTTCATTATGCAACATCAAATCAGGGTCAATGTTGCTTACTTTTGGGCCTTGATTTGACAGCAAGTATATCTGGTACGACTTAGATATTATTGAAAGCATAACTGTGAATATCAATACGTAACTGGCCCATTTCTTTCATCATTTCGAATTAAGATGTATGGGATACACAAAGAAGCAAAATCAAACAGCATTTTAATTTTACTGGGAGAAATGCGGAAATTTTGTAAGACTGCACGTGAAATTAAACTCGAAAGTTGCTGTCTTGGCAGGTATAATCATGTCTTCCTTCTGTTATAGAGATGGATATTATGAGACTTTCAAATATGGTTTAACAAATGTCTTGAGAATAAAGCATAAGCATATGAATTATGGTCCAGTTTGGTTACAGAGATATCTTGTATATAAGCCAAAATCCTTTTCAAAGAAGACCATGTCTACCAGTAACCTTACAATAAGTTCAAGGTCACCAAAAGCCATTCAGACCATGAAACCCTCTCAAGGATTCCAAACTGTCAATTTGATTACATTTAGCTCAATAGTTCCTCAAATGTATTGCTTCCAAGTTCAGAGTGGCCTAAAGATTATGATGGCCTGACCAATCCTAAGGAATGGATTGATATGGTATTGGTATGATAAATAATGAATTAGAAGACTCTATTAAACTTATAATATAAATATGTCATGACTCAATGGATTTACAAACAACCTTTAGCTGTAACTCACTAAAGAATGTAAAGGGAATACTGCCATATACGTTACTGTGACATGAATAATAATAATAATAATAATAATAATAATAATGATATAATAATAAAGTCTTTATTTAGAGAGGCTGATTCAATCAGCATTAGAAAACATATCTTTCTCGAGGCCCTCTTTATATATATATATATATATATATATATATATATATATATATATATATATATATATATATATATATATATATATATATATAGTAATTACATACATATAAGCATATACTCTCACTCTCTCTAACACACAAGTGCAGAAATATTAATATTATGGAGTTTACAATTAAATGTTTTTAAGTACTATTACGTACTAAAAAAAACTATATATATAAAACATGTTATAAAATATGCAAGCAAACAGAACAAGATTTTGCTGCTAGTTTCAATTTACAACAAAATGACAGTTTCAGGTAGGAGGAAAACAGGTCCACAACAATTTCATCGCATTAAGAATTGTTACATTGGTTAATGTGAAACTTTTAGCATAAAAAGATGAAGTATACTGATAATGGAAATTCAAAACTCAATGGGAATCGGCTATTTTATGCTATCCCAAGGAATGGCACCATAATAATAAAAACTAAATTAAAAACCTCCTTATTAGATTTTGGGATTACATCATCATTTGACATAAACCCTCAAGTTGAAAACTGCGTAATCTGCCTTTGATGATTTGTGGAACACAGAAAAAGAGAATCATTATAACTGAAGACCCTGCATATTAATTTTGCCTTTCTTCAATTAATACTTGCAAGGTGTTCAAAACTAAATACCGGTACACATTTTACCCTTAATTTGCTGTTTCAAATTATTGGCACTTTTATTTAATTTGAAGAAAATCTTTAAAGCCCAGACAAAATTTAAATGCAAACGAAAACAATGTGACCCAATGACAATACAATGAGTCGAAAAAGAGTTTTCCTAGAAATATAAAATAAATATTGAGTACTTCAGGTTTTACAGTAAATAGAGGAATACAATAAAATCTGATTGTAACAAAGCTTTCCTAGAAAATATATTACTGGTAAACAAAGTAAATGTCCATTGTAATCACTGCAGACAGTATGAAATCACAACATTGGCAAATAAAAACTATTTTAAAAAAAACATTAGAAATATGTTCATGGAAACTGATTAATGCAAAACTTAACCGGACAGACATATTGACAGACATATTGACATAAACTTTTATGGATGAACAGATGGATAAAGGAAACACTACATGCTCATATCTCATTCATGGTGACGGAAAAAATTGCTAAAATTTTTAAAAATGCATTTTTTTAGGGATCATATATCTGTCAGGTCAATTGATGAGATGTAAATAGTGTATTGAAAGTATTCTATGATCCAGATTCTCAATGAAAGTCCTACCTACCACGGTATCCTATTTATGTTACAGCTTCAATGGATAATATTAAAAATATGAATCTGAAAAAATATAAGTAATAAAAGGCACCACAACACACTTTGCTAAATATGTGTACCGAGAGTAACTGAAATACCTTGGACAGTTTGAGACCTATAGCATGGAAACCAAAATGTCTATGGACAGACAGACAGACATACAGACATATGGATAGCTTCAGTGCACTTTATTGCATCTAGGGTTTTTACTAGATAATTCATAGCTCTTGAAATGCAACTCTGGAAAATTCTTGAATCTGTGTTAAACAGATTTGATGATAAAACATTCAGTAGCAAAAAGATACAATATATGAGGTATTTATTTTATTCTGGATCATGAATTACTGAATTTTCTGAGGAAAATAATCTTGATAATTCACTGAAGTGAAATACAATAAATATTTTTTCACTGCCTCTCAAAAGACACTGAAAACATTATTACAAGGAAATTTGTAGTTATTCTAAGACCTTGCTTAGCTGAAAGTAGGGTCACCTCCAATTGAAGTTGAATGGAGTTCAATCTAACAATGTACAAATTCTCTTATTTAATGAGCTATTTTGCTTTGAACTGGGAAGGAGAATTATGTTATTGTTTGTAATTTATGTGCAAATATTCACAGATCATAGCAAAACTTAAACCGTAAGCTGCTTTCATTGCACAGGATCAAATAAGATATCTACTACTCACAGCCTGTTATACATATGGCTAGTCAATGTGCTTGAGCATAAAAATTATTTGCTTGTCTCGAGTGAATAATTGATTTATTATATCTTAAGCCTGATAAAAGTAATTTTTTTCACTCACTTTATGAAATGTATGTTATCCACGTATTTCAAAATATCCTCTCTTAATTCAATGTAATAAATTAAAAACATAATTATACGTTATTCACATATTTTAAGCAAATATCCTCTCTTAATCAGTTGTTATAAATATATATATATAAAAATTTTTTACTTTTAACTATAAGTGTCATTTGTATTCCAGATTTGATGTTGCTTCAATAAAGTATTACTAATTTATCACATACAGTACTACCCGTTTATCTCGACATTCTTGGGCCCGAGGAAATATTGTCGACATAGGTGGATGTCGAGATAAGTGTTGTTGTTGGGGGGGAGGGGGGGGGGGGGGCTGAAAATTTTTTTTTAAAATTCATCAGCAAAGGGAGACCCGTCGTCAGTGAATAGCATTTACACTTTGAGAAAGAAAAAAAACGAAATTTTGAGTTCATGAAGACAGCATCAGTGTGAAATACACTTGTATATTGACAAATTACATTTTGGTTACCTTTGTGTAATAAAATCCAAATTAAAATATTGCACTGATCACATCCTGATACGAACAACATTACGATATTCAACGTCGGCATTAGCACGTGGTTGGGAAGTTGTCAGTTACATGCTTCATGTACATGTACTTAAATTGGCCTAGATTCTGGTCAGTCTGTACCCATCTTATGGAGGCTACCAAGGGGATGGGGCTATTCATAGGGAAGTGAAAAACTGTCAACAGTAGATGTATTCTCCACAAATACTTTTGTATCCGATGTTATGACGAACATTAAAGTGACTGAAACAACCATTTGTTGCAGCGAAGTTCTCCACACTAAGTTTTTTTGATAATGCTTCATTGAACCATTCTGATGCTTCCTCCACGTCTTCAAATGTAGCAGTCTTGCTTCTTCCTTTGGTGAGCGCAGTTACCTTCAACTTAGTCTTTCTTTATAGACTCAGAAGCTTTCATCCTTCCTGGACGTGTGTTATTTTTAAGTGAAAAAATTTCACAGACCTCTTTGCGAGATGTTCATCCCTTAACTTCCTTAACAGCCAGATATTTAGTTTCCAAAGACTGTAAATTTAATTTGCGTTTTACCCTGCTGTCAGTAGCCATCGTAAATGTAAATAAAGTTAAAAACGAAACTTTCACAGCAAAAAAAAAAAATTGTTTTAATCACTGATTACTTTCAAAGGTCTCGAAAACACGTAATCCGTATTTTCATGCAATTTTTATATATGGGATTCAGAAAATCACGTATACAGGAGTCTTCTGTACACATCAATTTCCTGGACTGCTTGCTAGTCCTGCTTTGACCACCTGTTGATTGGGAAATTGTGTTCATTAATTGATCCTTTTAGCTGTGCTATTTACAATCAGAAAATTCAGTGGCTGAAAGACCGACTGATGTACATGTTGTCATTGTAAGAGTACATCTGAAGAACATGACCCACAAGCTAGGCAGCAAGACTTAACTAGCTGCAGAGTGGTGAAAAAATGTGCTGCTATGTTTTTTTTTATCCAACTGCGACATCAAAAGCCTGGTCGCAAGATCAAATTGTTGAACAAAGTATTGGTCTTAATTGGCAGCTTGTCGACATAAACGTTTTGAAAACAAGGACTTGTTCAAGCTGGGACCAAGGGCTTCTGTCGACATATACGTTTTTCTTTTATCTCGACGTCGATATAAGCATGACAATTTGATAGTAATAGTAGACCATGGGACCGGGACTTTGCTTTTTTGTCGACATAGGCGGCTTGTCGAGATAAGCAATGTCGATATAAACGGGTAAGACTGTAGTAGGTTTAGTTTTTCTATATAGTATGTGCAATTTCACATTTTTTATATTACCACACATTATAATATCATATAATGTGATTCTGATTGGTCCAAATAAGCCCATGAAATTGTGCAGTATCCTCTTTACTGATTGGCTGGGATGATGGGAAAATGTTTTTAACCCATCCTTCTAGAATGTTTGGTTTTGATATCACATAGCATTGATCATAGTGTTTTAAAAAATGATTTTGTCATTATAAAATGTTCTGTTTATTCAGATGGAAGCTTTTTCTTTGATTTATAGTTTGTAAAAAAAATCTACTTAATAGTTTAACTTTGTTTGGGACTATTTTTTTTGCAAAATAAATGAAAGGTGCACCATCTTGTTCATTCTTCATTCTATCTAAATAGTTTCCACTGAAATAAAAACTATGCAATAAAAAGAATCTCAAATGGGTAATGATTTAACATTAAATTTATAAAACTTGTTGAATAATTTCCAGCCTTTGCTTGCCAAGGCTCGCAAACACTGGACATTATTCAACTCGTCATAAATCCAATATTGAATCGTTACTGATTTGAGATCTGCTACGCATGCTTAACTTATTTTCTTATTAAAACAGAATTTTCTTTAGGAAAAAAATTTAACAGAATTTCATCCATTAACAATATTTTATGATATGTGCTGTTTCTAAACATGAAAGCAAAGCATTTAGGAAATATATGCATATGGAAAACCAAAACCTTTAACAAACTGGCAATGCTGCTTGTCAGGATGTGACCACTATGTCTTGAATCTCACTATTGTGTTCTTGACAGAAATTATTTATTAACTGACAACATGTAGACTTACTTCCTTACAATGCATACTATTTACTTAACAGCCATATACAGTCATGTCTGATGGTAAAGTTAAATTGGATCATGTCTTCAAACAAGTGCTGGTGAATGATAATACACGTTGGTTGTTGTTGCTGTGAATTTTTTTGTTTTAGCAAAGGTCTAAAAAACACACAATAATGGCCTTTTATATGTGCTGCCAAAAAAGCATCACAATATCCCATTTAATTAACTTTTACTTAACACAATATCCCATTTAATTAACTTTTACTTAACATAATATCCCATTTAATTAACTCTTACTTAACACAATATCCCATTTCATTAACTCTTACTTAACACAATATCCCATTTAATTAAGTTTTACTTAACACAATATCACATTTAATTAACTTTTACTTAACACAATATCCCATTTAATTAACTTTTACTTAACACAATATCCCATTTAATTAACTCTTACTTAACACAATATCCCATTTCATTAACTCTTACTTAACACAATATCCCATTTCATTAACTCTTATTTAACACAATATCCCATTTCATTAACTCTTACTTAACACAATATCCCATTTCATTAACTCTTACTTAACACAATATCCCATTTCATTAACTTTTACTTAACACAATATCCCATTTAATTAACTTTTACTTAACACAATATCCCATTTCATTAACTCTTACTTAACACAATATCCCATTTCATTAACTCTTACTTAACACAATATCCCATTTCATTAACTCTTACTTAACACAATATCCCATTTAATTAACTTTTACTTAAAACAATATCCCATTTCATTAACTCTTACTTAACACAATAACTCCTACTTTCAGGACTATATTGTCCAATTACTCCAAATTTGTATGTTACCAATATGGTACTAAGGTCAAGAATTGGTAATATATATATATATATATATATATATATATATATATATATATATATATATATATACTTATGTCACACTTTGTTTCCATGGCAACACAATATTCAACACAAAGAAATCTGAAGTATCAAGGGGCAATTCTAAACAATATGCTAGACATGTGCTCCAAATTTAGTTTAAATACCTTGAATAACTTGAGTTATGATGCAGAAACAAAAACGTTTCCAGGCAGACAGACAGACAGATAGATAGATTAGATAGATGTAATATGTATATCCCCTTACATTACATACTAGGGATGAGGGTAGAGACATTCAATTACATGATGTGAGGGACTGATGCAATGTTTATATGAAAGAGGGGCAATCATTCCGTTAGAAGGTTTTCACAAGTACTGGAGTAAGGTGGCATCTGTCAAATGTCCATCATGGTGAGCAAGCAATGGTCATTACAGCTAATATACCTTGTAATTAAAAATGATTTAGAAAGCTGGTCTTGCCTCACATGAAATTTTTTCAGGAAAGATATATAGGCAAGAAAGAAGGTAAATGGGCATATATATATATATATATATATATATATATATATATATATATATATATATATATATATATATATATATATATATATATATATACACATACACAAGATGAACATTGTGTTGAAGGCATAACTGTGAAAAGAAGACTAATATGCACTAAAAACTTAAACTTTAGTTAAAAGGATATTTTGTGACCTAAGAAATAATACATAATGCATGTCCTCCCCCTCAAACAGTGTACACCAATGCAGGCTCCCAAATGAAATGAAAGAGCAACTATAGTGCTCAACACAAAATGATGACTGTCCGACAGAATTGATTAAGGTAGTGGGGAAAAAAGTCTTTAGTTCTGATGCTGGAATATCTGGATCCTGGAATTTTGTATGGAATGGATCATTATTTTTCATGTTTTTGCTTGCATAACCCATAAGGGTCATGTAGTGTCATATAGTTGAAGGTCAAATTTCACAACCACTTCTCCAGTGGGAACCTCATGAAGTAGCAGTCTCTCAGTGACCGGACCAGGGCCTTTCTCTTTTATACTATTGTGGATGTCTTTCACACGCTTCTCTGTTCTCCCCAAGAAATCTGAAGAAAAAAAAAATAATTGCAGTGAAACAGACTCATCCACATTCAGAAATAACATCATAAAAAAAAATGTGATCAGACAAGGTCAAAGATTCTTCAATTTCGGAAAATATTCTTTCAGATTCAATTTGTCTGCATTGATATGCTTTAAAATCAGGATGCCAATACAGTACAACAGCAAATTCTTCCCTCAAAAATACAACTATTTCTGCTCAATTTTGTCATTTAATGAACATCTAGATTGCTATTGTATATGAATTATGGTTTTAAATATAGTCAAATTACATTTTGCATTAAATTTTTATCAGAACACTTATGTCTGGCATCAAAATAAGAAAAAGCAAATTTTGTAGTAAATTATGTTTCTCCGAGAATACTTACCCAATCACATTACTTTAGGGATATTAGCCTGCTACCTCGCGAATCCAGCCCTACCAAAAGACGAAAATTCGTCTTTCCTGTCTATGTCATATAGACAAAGGGCAATAACTCTTGCCCCTTACCTCCCCTTGCTACCCGCTAGGTGTCGCTTCTTTAGTTTTTTTAAGCTGAGCGGTATATAAAACACAAGGATGCTCGCATGGCGGGGTGGTTGGGAGGGTTTCTTAGTAATGTGATTGGGTAAGTATTCTCGGAGAAACATAATTTACTACAAAATTTGCTTTCTCCTTTGAATACGTTCCCCAATCACATTACTTTAGGAGAATAAGTAATAGGAGGAGGGAATGCGGAGCATCCGACCTCCACCCCGGGTATCCTCTAGGGAATGATGGTTGGATTCCCCATGTGAATGATAACCCGGTCTCCTAATTTTCAATCAGCAACACAGCCCAGGGTCACGTGATATGTGACCCTTTATACGGTTAAGAAGATAGTTATTGAAATCTTCTTACCTACGAAAATTTATCTGGCGAATCCAGCGAAGCTAATAGGCTGTGCTGATTGTTGCACATGGGTCTGGTGGGCGTCTGGGCTGCCCAACACCGGACCTACTAGAATCAATGTTTGCCTCTGCGAGTACAAACTTGAAGATAAAACTGTAGAAGGTTGACTCTGCATGTCAGCCAACAGCTTCTATAAGGTGACTGATTTGCGAATCCTCAGAGTACGCCGAGCGTATAACCCACTTCTGCCATGAAGCAAGGGCTTGAATGGTGATATCTCATGTCCCAGCTATCACCAGAAGAAAGAGGTGCTTGTATGTGACCTGACTCACCTCTATGCATTGAAATGGTGCTCGAGTGCACAAACAGGATCTTACATGGCTATTGATCCTGACTTATCTATAAAGAAAGCGAGCTAATGACGACTCGTTGATCGCCAATGTATGGTAATCTATTTTGGACTACGAAGCCTGGCTGCGTCAAGAGGACCATCAAACCCTCTGATCGGAACGGAAGAGAGTTCGGGTCACTAGAAAGGACATGTAACTCGCTCACCCTGCATGCTGAAGCTAAGACTATCAAGAAACCCAATTTGTATGATAGCAGCTTTAACTAATCGTGGGTTAAAGACTCAATACTGTCTGAATTGAGTCATGTTAAAACCCAGGACAGATTCCATTTGGAAACAGGGTGAGGGATATAAGTCGATTGAATTTTTAAAGTGTCTAAAAGATCTGACAAATCTTTGCCATGGCTGATAGCACATGTACCAGAATGGCGGAATGTGTCTGATATCATGGAGCGGTAGCATTTGATAAAAACTGGAGCCAGCTGTTTCTCCTCGAAAAACCAGAGAAAAGTTGGCCAGTTGAGGGATTGTGACACTCAGAGGAACAATGTGAATGATATGGTACCAGTCCCTGAAAACATGCCACTTGCCCTCGTAAACCTTCAGAGCAGAGGGCCTTCTTGCTCTCGAGATTCTCTCCGCAATCAAAGATTTAAATTGTTTGTCTTGCAAGGCTGTCTGGACAAGAGCCAAGCTTGAACATAAAGACGGTCCGGACAGGGGTGGAACACCGCTGGCCGCGGTTGCTTGCGAATAATTGTGCTGATTGTAATCTTCCTGGGTAGATCTATCGCCTAGATTGAGTAGATCGGAGACCCAGGAGTTGTTCCATCTGAGAGGGGCAATCAGAACCATCTGACAGTTCTGACCCCTTAACTTCTGGATTAATTTCAGTACCAAGACCGTGGGAGGGTAGGAGAATGACCACAACCCTTCCCAGCTGATTGATCGAGCATCCACGACTCAAGCTTCTGGGTCTGGAACCTGTGAGATGAAAGGTGGACAACTTGCGATTTCACCTTGTTGCAAAAGATCAATCATCGGACGTCCCCAAAGTGTGTCAATTAGAAGAAAGTCCGATTGATGGAGTGACCATTCTGTGTGAATGACTAGATAGAGTGTCAGCCAAGACATTGAGTCTGCCAAGAATGTGCCGGAATTGTACATTGAGGTGGAGATTGTCAAACCAATGTAGAAACCGCCAGCTCAGATTGCACAGGTCTGGTGATTGGTGTCCCCATGTTTTTAAGGCAAGGCACCACCACAAAGTTGTCTGACATAATGAGGGCAGTTTGTAATAAGAGTTGATCCTGCCCGAAATAAAAGGCGTTGATGACAGCTGTTATTTCTGAAAGGTTGATGTGGAAAGGGCTCGCCCCTGGCACCCACGTGCCGCTGACAGAATCGAAGTCCGGCAACAGGTGGGCATCCCAACCGTAGGTACTAGTGGCGGAACATACCGTTATCCCCGCTTGGGGTATCTCCAGAGTAATCCCTGTGGACAGCCCACAGGGGTTGTGCCATTGACTCAAGAATGATTGTATCTCTGGCGTGAGCATGACTGTTTTCTGGGATCGAAGGGACTTGAAAAGGGCGCAATTACGCTAGCAACGTCCTTTGTAAAGGGCGCATAAAAGGACGGCTGAGCGGGATCAAGTCTGCTGCCGCATTGAATAATCCGAGGATCTGCAACTCTCTCGCTAAAATGCGCATCCTGTCGGAAACGGACTCTACGAGTGCAAATATCTGGATGATCGCAAACTCGAGGAAGCCCTTACCAGATTCAGATCGGGAGAAACTCCACACCCAGATGGACCAAAAATCTGGATTGGACAGAGATCAGACTTTATCCAGTTCATGAGAAAGCCTATATGATGTAAAGTGATATAAGATCGTTTCTGCCTTTGAGAAGAGTAGAACTTGACAGATGTTTCTGGAGGATGTCGTCCAAATATACTGCCGACGCAATAGATGAAGTCAGGCGGAAAAGGGTGACCTTGGTACTAACCCAAGGGCTTAAATTGAGGCCAAAAGGTATGACATGGAACTGATAAACCGAGTCCCGACAAGCACAACGGAGAAATGTCCGCTACTCGTGGGATAGGGACGTGAAATGTGCGTCGGTCATATCTAGCCAGCTTATGATGGGGTTTAAGCGACGTGCCCTTCAGACATGCGTCACGACGTATCAGGTCTAGGTTGGCAGAAGCAGTCAGCGCATTGGCCATGGAATGGTGAGCTGCCCTGTTAAGAACCCTAGCTAACCAGGCCCTTGATTCCCAAGCATGTTCATTGCCAGATTTTTCAGCGATCCTGAAAATGGCTAGGGAGGCTAGGTCTAACAGTGAAGACGTAGCGACTACATTTCGAACCAGCTTGGACTTGGCATTGAACACAGTTTTGTCCACTTTATAAGACAATGGAGCAGACATATGGACTGCTGCCATATTTTTATCCAGAGCCGGGACCTCAGTACTGAACGCATCGGAGTGAGTTTTGTACCATCGACCTGAAAACGACGCTGGTACTTAACTTTCAGAAAAGAACGCCTTAGCATTTCCTGGATCCCCTATACATGTCGACAGACGGTCATTAATTTCCTTAATTTTTGTCGACTGGGGAAGGAGGCGGAAGGATAGAGTCTCTTCCCCCTCATCCAGATCGACCGACGCTCTAACCTTATAGTCGGTAATGGCAGCAGGAGGTGGAGGGCATTCTGAAGGGGCCAACACCCTACAAATTTCCTCCACTGCGGCTTTGAAGCTGAACTCAGTCCGTTCCATAGTTGGATCTGCATACAGCTGATTTGCCTGCGATTCATCGCACTCACTATGTGCATAATCTTGCTCTGGTAAAGCATCCATATCGGGGTAATGCATACCAGGTGGCATAGATGACTCGATTCCGACATCTCTGATAAAGGCATTCACTCTCCCTTGTGGATGAGCTGTTAGCCTATGGACGGCCGGCAATGCCGAATGAATTGATTGGCATATGTTTGGCCTGAATGACTGCGACGGGCCAGCTATGACTGGCACCGACCGCTCGAATGGTCGGGTTGGATCGAGAGATTCATCGCCAACATCTGTGTCATGGTAGTGATATGTAACCGGTAGTACGGATTGACAGACGGAAACATCACTAGAATCTTCGTCAATTCGATTTGTGCGGATTGCGGTATGATAAAAGTCCCCGTGCTGGTACAGCGGTACAGTCGGACGGACTGGTATATGATAAAATCTCCATACGGTTGGACGACCGGTGCCTGTTGGGCTGGACGGCCGGAGCCAGATGGACGGTCAGTGCCGGCATGTGTCGGCTGGAAGCTTGGCTGGACGACCGGTGCCATTTGGGCTGAACAATCATTGCCGGATTGACGCCCGGTGCCGGTTAGTGCTGGCTGGAAGGTCGGCTGGATGACCGGTGCCATATGGGCTGAACGATCATTGCCGGATGGACGCCCGGTGCCGGCTGTAAGGTAATAATAATTACATAATGCTTATGTAGTGCGGACAGCACTGCGCGCTCATCTACCATTCGCTCAGAGGGAATGTTGGTTCTGGTACAGCTTGCATATCTGTACAGCATACCAGGTGACCTAGATGACGCAATTCTGTCATAATTGACACTTTCACTAAATCTCCCTTGTGGAGAAGCCGTGAACATATGGACGGCCGGCACTGCCGGCTGATTGAACTGGCGAATGGTCGGCCTGAAAGTCCTGTTCTGGTAAAGCTGCCATATCTGGGTAGCGCATACCAAGTGGCATAGATAACTCAATTCCGTCACCTCTGATAATGTCACTAATTCTCCCTTGTTTTAAAATCACACCGTCACGTATTTGACGTGACGGGAGGTGTACACCGGCAATACCGACTGATTTGTCTGGTATATGGTCGGCCGGAATGTCGGCGAAGGTCCGGCTATGACCGGCACCTGCCTCTCGAATGGTCTGATTGGACGGAGATTCATCTATAACATTTCTCTCATGGTAGTGATATGTAACCAGTAGTGTAGATTGACTGACGGGTACATCACTATATTCTCCGTAAATCCGATGTACAGCCAGTGCAGGTTGATGCCGGCTGGAAGACCGGTGCCATTTGGGCTTAACGGTCGTTGCCGGATGGTCGGCCGGTGCCGGTTGATGCCGGCTGGAAGGTCGGCTGGACGACTGGTGCCATTTGGGCTGAACGGTCGTTGCCGGATGGACGGCCGGTGCAGGTTGATGCCGGCTGGAAGGTTGGCTGGACGACCGGTAACATTTGGGCTGAACGGTCGTTGCCGGGTTACGGCCGGTGCCGGTTGATGCCGGCTGGAAGGTCGGCTGGACGACCGGTGCCATTTGGGCTGAACGGTCGTTGCCGGATGGACGGCCGGTGCCGGTTGATGCCGGCTGGAAGGTTGGCTGGACGACCGGTAACATTTGGGCTGAACGGTCGTTGCCGGGTTACGGCCGGTGCCGGTTGATGCCGGCTGGAAGGTCGGCTGGACGACCGGTGCCATTTGGGCTGAACGGTCGTTGCCGGATGGACGGCCGGTGCCGGTTGATGCCGGCTGGAAGGTCGGCTGGACGACCGGTGCCATTTGGGCTGAACGGTCGTTGCCGGGTGGACGGCCGGTGCCTGTTGACGCAGGCTGGAAGGTCGGCTGGCCGGCAGGTGCCATTTGGGCTGAACGGCCGGTGCCTGTTGATGCAAGCTGGAAGGTCGGCTGGCCGTCCGGTGCCATTTGGGCTGAACGGCTGGTGCCGGATGGACGGCTAATGCCGGTTGGTGCCTGCTTAAGTGCCGGCTGAACTGACGGTGTTGGCTGGACGGCCGGCTGGATGGCCGGCGAAAGTGCATATTAAAATGGATCCAATTGATCCAGCATAGACTCCATGCATCCGGACTTACAGGTCCGAAAGCCATGCATGGACCTGCGGTGAAATTTACACCCACTGGGCAGCCTAAACCATGTCAACATAATTTCCTCCATTTCCACATTGCCAACACCCATTTTGCCATTCATGCCTTCGTTGTCGACTTTGCTACTGAAACGACAAAAGAAGAGAACAAAGCACAAATGAAAAAATTCAGCATATTATTAATTCGATAATACTATAACCGTTACTAACGGAGTAGTCAAATTATTCCGTGCCATGTTAACTCTCAATGACAACACTAGTTATCGCCGTGAGCGTGTTGCAATGGTTCGTTCAAGACGAAGTCTACTGAAACGAAAAAGATGATAAACAAAGCACAATTAGCAATTCAACACGCTATTAAGTCGCTATTACCATAACCGTAACTAACGGAGGAAGCGAAATGATTTAGTGTCGCGTGAACTCGTGACTACAACACGAATTCCGCCATTAAATAGTCGCAACTGGTCGTTCAGAGACTAAGTCTACTGAAACGAAAAAAAAAAAGATAAACAAAGCACAAATTAACAATTCAGCTTACTATTAAGTCGCGATTCCATAACCGTAACTAACGGAGGAAGCGAAATGATTAAGTGTTGCGTGAACTCGTGACTACAACACGAAGTCCGCCATTAAATAGTCGCAACTTGGTCGTTCAAAGACTTTTTTGAAGTCTACTGAAACGACAAAGCAGGTAAATAAAGCACAAATTATCAATGCAGCACGTTATTAAATCGCTAATATCGTAAACGTTACATACGGAATAAGCGAAATTATTGAGTGCTACATGTATTACATGCTAGTACCGCCATAAGCGTGCTTGACCACGTTGCAACCTGGTCCGAAGTCTAGAAAAGGTGACAAAGTCACTCAAATTGGAAAATATTGTAAAATAATGTATACGACCTGTAGAAGAATGATTATCCAACACAGTAATTCCAAATTTAACTTCGGATGGTCAGAATTTACACTAAGATGGCTTGGATTCATTGGAGGTCTAATTGTACGTGTTTTCGCGTACAGCGAAGCTAAAAAACTAAAGAAGCGACACCTAGCGGGTAGCAAGGGGAGGTAAGGGGCAAGAGTTATTGCCCTTTGTCTATATGACATAGACAGGAAAGACGAATTTTCGTCTTTTGGTAGGGCTGGATTCGCGAGGTAGCAGGCTAATATCCCTAAAGTAATGTGATTGGGGAACGTATTCAAAGGAGAAATGTATTTCACAAGAGGCACAAGCTGGCTTAATATCACTTACAAGGGTTGCATAAATTAACGGTTGACCATTTAACAAAGCTAAATATAATACTATAAAAACTGTAAAATCAATAATGAACAAAGAGACAATTGCGTACAACAAATATCGAGAAATGTATCAGGAAAATCTGATCCTAAATTATGAACATAGTTTACATTGACTAGCAAGTGAACATTATCCTGAACATTAATGTGTTTAAATATTGCCTCAATTACAATCTCTTCATCCACTCACATTCCACCATTACATGTGTCTACAGATTGCAATCCTTTATTGGTTTTATTATTTTACAGACATTCATTTAACTACTTTGTGAATTACTTATTACAATTTGATTTAAGACTCTTTATCAATTGTAAATTATTAACTATTTTAATTCTAAAGGTAGCCAAGTCAGTCAGTATTGTGCATAAAACACTATTAACAGTCTGACTATGTCCAGTGATTTATGATATCTGCTCATTTCCTCAGATACAAACTTCATCATTTTCTCTGGAGTCAGGTTCACAAATGTAAATCCATGTTTCATCACCTGATAATCTCATTCAAATGTCTCTCATGACTCTATTCATATCTGGCAATTAGTTGCTTGGCAATTTCAACTTGAGTCCGTTTTTGATCAGCCATCACAAAGTGTGAGACATTTCCTGTGCAAATCATTCTGAGACTTGAATGATTCTCAAAATATTGAAAACAAATGACAAATTAAAGCTGTGATGACAGAAATATCTTAATACTCTGTTTGGAACATCTTCATAGTAGCGAGTTCCTCCTCTTACACTACAGTCTTTTGGAACATGAGCCATATTGCATGGATTCTTTGTGCTCATTACTCAATAGAACAACTGTTCTCCATCAGATCTATGACATTTTGATGTCATTATTATCATGCAGACAGTTGACTTTTGTAATGTGCAGTTGTATTTTGCTGTCACTATCATCATGCAGATAGTTGACATTTTGTAATGTGCAGTTGTATATCATTCTTGAATTTGTTGTGGTAACAAGGTTAGAAAATCAGTTGCAAGATGACAGCTTGACTTGTATTAACAGGACAATGGTACATACAGTGGGACCCCGCTATAACACGCACTGTTATAACATGAATTCGGATATAACACGGTCGTGGCATGGCTCCCGAAATTTCAGGTAATTTATTACTGGTATTTTTCTCAAAGACCAAAAAAAAAAATCTTTTAAGTATGAAAAATAAAATAAGTCAAGAGTTTAATTATCATTCTCATACTCATCTAAAATGTGCGAAAAAAAAACGTGTAGAAAATGTATTATCATTTTGGGGAGGAAATCACACAAAATTGAATATAAAATAATCGTTGTATGGCTCCTAAAATTAACAATTTCTTCTAGTTTTGTGCCAGAATAAACATCGGAAATACGAACCAATTGCTGGATAACTGGGCCTACTGAGAACTTTGATCTTTGTTTATTGTTGAAAAATGACAGCTCATAAGTGTCAATATTATTATTACTGATCCCTGAGCAAAGAAGCCATCGTGTCTCTTTGTGTTTGTCTTGAATGCATTCCGAATACAATCGTTGCTCTAATAATCTCCGATATATGTTCTCTTAATTGCATACACAACTAAGCAACAGCCAATGCGGGGGTTGATAAAAGATTCTCACCAGAATGTATAAATCAATTAATTTACGTACATTGGTTATCATCAAAGTGAATTGCAGAGCTAAACTTGTTCAAATCAGGGGGAAACGATTTATACAGCATCAAAGAAATAAAACCGCCAACATGTGTGCATGGCATGGCGGTGTTGTTTTATGCAATCTGTTGACTAGTAAATTCGAATTCTGCAACTGAGAACTATAATTGACTTTGCCAAGAGCAAACGTGACATTAGCAGAAAGCAGCTAAAAATCAGAGTTTTTAAAAAAATAATAACTATTGACAGATGAGAAATGTGATGGTATAAAATGTATACGACACAGAGGTCTCGGAAACGCTTAATTACGCGTAATTGAATGCAAATATTTGATCTGGGACACATAAATCACTCCATGCAGGAGTCCTCCATACGCATGCAAATAGCTGGGAGACAAAGTTAGTGTGATTACTTTATCATTTTAGCTGTGCTGATATTTACAGTGACATAATTCAGTGGTTAAAATACAGCCAGTTCTGCCTGCTGTATTTATTAGAGTACATCAAAAGAACATGACGCAATAGCTGGGCGGCAAGTTCAAAGGACTTGACTAGCAGCTTGGGTGGAAAATGTGCTGAAATTTACAATGACTGAATTCAGAGACAGAACGATCCTGAGATGTACATGTAGTTATTATAAGAATACACTTTAGCTTCCATTATTTAATCTACGGACATGTACTATTTCATCAATCATTACGTACACCCGTTATATAATTTTTGTTATTTTCTTTTCATTGAATTCAGTCACATAATGATCTGTGACAAAATTATTGAATATTTTACATCCGTGTGTGGATATTTTCGATGGAAATATTTGTATTATGGATTCAATGTATGTTACAAAATTCGCTGGTGAGTACACGGTGTTGATACTCTTTTCATTCAATAGATTATACATGTATATATAAATTAGACGTGTATGTACCAATGCATGGTTCTCTGAATAAAGTAATATATTATATCTGCAATTTCTGTTACCACAGCAAATGTTTTTCTCATTTAATATATATTGATCAAAAATGGTAATTGTGCCATGTATTTTCGCACCTGTCTTTATGTACCCCCCCAACCCAATTGAATCCAAAAATGTGTTGGTATTGTACATGGTTGCTTATAACACGGTTCGGTTCATAACACAGTCTGATTCTATGGTTCCCAACTACCGTGTTATAGCGGGGTCCCACTTTATAAAACTGGAGAATGTTTCTAAAATGTACACCTGTGCTCCTGTTTTGCCCCACATCTTCAGTCTGTTGAGGCGGGCTAAGTACCCTGGAAAAAGGATGGAACCAATGGCAACAGAGTTTAAAATCTGAAATCATCTTTTCATGTCCACTAAGAGAATTATATCATTATAAGGTAAGATTTTCAGTGGTTTCTAAATAATGTTTACCCTGGGGAGTAGTCCTAGGATGCATGGATATGCCCAGGGTTCAATGCTTATTGAATGTTTGTGCATATATGGTAATAGGGTGGGAATTTTAACAGTTTCTAACTTACAACCACTGGGTAACAAATGTTTATCTCTCCAATATAATCCATGAGTCCCAATCAATATCCAACTGTGCTGATGTGTGCAAAAATCATCATATATACATATTTGCTGATATGTATGACTCACAACATCAGATAATGCACTAGCTGATCTGGGTCTGTTTTTTATTATGAGTAATCAGTAGAACAAGCAATATTAACCCTGATTTGCTGGTGCAATATGCAATGACAAGTTAGGGGTCTATGTTGTTTACCAGTGGGTATACAGAGTACAGTGAGACCCCGCTATAACGCGGTAGTTGGGAGCCAAAGAAATTGATCGCATTATATACCAAACTGTGTTATAAGCAACAAGGTCAGTTTGCTGAAGAAAATGATGCATGTACTCCAACAAAATGCGGGGAGGGGGGAGGCAGGTAATAAATGCGGGCGGTAAAATACGTGCTTCATCAGCAGTTACCATCTTAAATTGATGCATATTAAACAAGAAATACACCTTTAGTGAAGACATAAATAGTCTACTTTATTTAGAGAACCACAAATTGGTACATATACATATACTATTTACATATACAAGTATAATGTATAACATGAATAAGAGCATCAACACCGTGTACTCGCCATCGAACCTCATCATATACGTTGAAATTTTGAATCCACAATATAAGTGATCCCATCGAAAATATGCACACACACAGCTTTAAAATATTCAATAATTTTGTCACAGGTCATATTGGTCTGAATTCAGTGGAAAAACATAACACACTCACGAAATGAATGACGATGCACATATACTTTTCAGTATGTCCCAAGTCGGTAAAAGTTAGTTTGCGTTTTCAGCAACCGTTGGTAGCGTTCGTAAGCATAAATGTTTTCCAAACAAAAAGGAAACTTTCACGGCACAGTTAACATGTTCCTGTCACGTTGGAAAATACAAAAACCCATCAGATTCCATCACTTTTATTTAAGTTTGATACTGACTAACTTTGAATTAAAGCTCTTGGTTTTTATTGAAAGATTGTAGTCGGCTTTCTTTGATGATGGGTTCATGCGTCACCGCTAAAGGATAGCTCTGGAGAACCAAACAAATGCCCATTTCTTATTGTGGCAGAAACATCAAATAATTGTATTGCATGACTGAGACAAATTTCTTTTCCATTTGCTGTTTACCTTTTCATAACAATCGGTGCTTCAAAGGCAATATGTTTCCTTTGAAATTTCAGCAAACTATTTTATCTGGATGCATTTTTAAAAATGAAGTGGCCGTCGTTTGGTAGATGTAGTTACAGTTCCTCCTGCCTACTGAACAGACTACAAGATGTTTTTTTAAATATTTTAAAATATTTTTTACATTCATGGTAGCGGAGTTATGCTGCCTTGCACTCATGCATCAGAAATTTAACAAAGGGTTAACGTATGATAGAGACGCATGTGCTCTGGTCTGATGACATGGATTATTTTCAAAAATGTGGGTGTTCTGAAGGATTTAATTCTGAATGGAAAGAAGAGAATTTTACCTACCATCCACATACAAATATCAGTCTAAGTAAATATATATTAATTACCAGCAAGCGGCCGAAAATCCGACAAAGTTAGATTACGAGACACTGCTTAGTCCGGCTGATCTCCGCTACCAGAAATGTCAACAACAAAAAAAGCAAATATCTCAAAACATACAATACTCACGCTCGATGTTCAATGTCAGCATAAGCGGATTATGATATAACAATACACTGTTAAGATGGTTTGTCAGTATAGACAAAGAAATTGTTTATGTAACAATAGATAAATTTCAGTGTATTTTATATTAAGTTTGCAGTTGCCTTTCATGGGGCCCTTGAATTTCTCCATTCCAAACCAATGGTTGTATATACAACTTTAAACAGCCAACAATGTCGATAATAAAAAAAATCACCAAATGGTATATTTTGCTGCCAATAAGGAAAATAAAATCACAGTTTGCGACATTGGCGAAGCCCTACGCGATCCTAGAATAAACGTTTTGCACTTCAATTTTCATACTTTCTGCTTGGTTGTCTATATGTATGCAATGAAGAAAAGAAGAAAAAAAAAACACATGTTGGTTATTGTTTCTTGCAACGATTGTATACAGAATTAATTGAAGACAATCACAAAGATGACTTACTGGCTTTACTCATGGATCAGTAAACAGTAACATTTCCGATAATGATTATTTTGGCATAACACTTAACAAAACTGGTGAAATTGTTAAATTTCAGAAGCTATGCCACGATCGTATTATATTCAAATTCATACTAGAACTCCTCCCCAAAATGATAATAAACGTTTTACACTATTTCTCGTATTAAGAAAAGAAAAATACACATACACATAATCAAAATTGCAGGGACCACACCACAATCGTATTAAATTCAACCTCATATGCGATCTCTTCCCATAATAATAAATTTTAAACCCATAAATATTTTTCATGTGCGAATGAATATACGAATTTTCGGGAGCCACGCCACGACCGTGTTATATCCGAATTTGCGTTATAGCGGACCATGTTATAGCAGGGTTGCACTGTATATTCATTAACAGAAGAATTAATGTGGATTACTAAATTCTCTCACCCACATTCACACTGAGGGTTAACTGAGAAGAAAAAAATAAAATACAGAATCAAAATAATAATACCGTTTGGTGAAAACAAGTCTCTGTCAAACACTGTAATACACAACACATCCTGTTCCATATCTCGAATCGTGAACTGCATAGACTGGTTCCATTTTGGGTTTAGTGTAGCAGGGATCACTTTTGTTCTATGCTCTTGTGCGCCCATGCTTACTTCACAGTAGGGATCACTTTTTCCTGCGTAGATTAAAAATAAGATAAGAATTATAAAATTAAATTATCATAGACTGGAGGAGTCGTTATATATTGTTTTTATGACTGACACCGATAACATTATTCCAAAACTTAAAACTGTGACATTTTTGAGAGTATGATTAAATTTGACTCAACCAAACAAAATATAATGTACTGATAGTATAGTAATCTGCAATTGAAAACCAAAAATTCAATGAAACTCAAGCTTCATGCATTCATATTCTTAATATCCTACATTCTATAAACTTTCAGAGCACCAAATTCAACCTTAAGATCAAAATCCAAAATATCTGACAGCTGATTGTTTAACATGAATATTTTCTGTTTGTTTGATAAATCTCATGAAGTAAATGTAGCAGTCAAATTATCATAACTGGTTTTTGGTTGATGCTATTAATTTTCAATTTCAGGCAGAAAAAGAACTGAAGAATATGAAAAAAAGAATATGAGACTATACTGGATTTTTTTACTGGTAAATTGCTTTTTTTTCATTTTCTCTATACTTTAACAAGCATCTTTTGTATCAATAAAATTATTTAAAAAAACTGCCTCTGAAATCTTTAAAAATATAAATTATATTTGTTACACTTGAAGTTACAACAAAAAAATAACAGATGTCAATTTTGTTGATCTTCAGTATAAAACTGCTCTGGTGGCATAAGTGGTTACAGTGTCCACCTCAGATGCGGGAGGTCATGGGTTCGAACCCCAGTCAGGTCATATCAAAGACTTATACAAATGGTATTACAGCTGACTTGTTTGGTGCTCAGCATTAAGAGGATTGATAGTATTATGGCTGGTCAGCCTGGTGTCAGGATAATGTGACTGGGCGGGACATGATGTCACATGTATGTGGCATGATGCCCCAGTGCTAGACATCACTATAAACTGCCACATCATAGTGATATGACTTGAATAGTTAAAGCTACATTAAAATACAAAACACATACCCAGACTTAATCAATATAGCTCATCTATGCAAAGCTTCCATGACACCATTGTAAAGAATAATTGTCATTGTAAACAACAATTCACACCAAAGCCAAAATAATCTTGACAACAAAATATTGGCTATGCTGTTTTGCATTTTAATCATTGCATTTTGAGAACAACTTTGATTCTGTGCTATAGTCAGTATTGTGCTGACATGCTTTTAACCATATATGAACACATACACAAACATATCCACACACACAAAAAGACAAAACAATATGAAAGGACATTCCTTTCTCTGATATCAAAATAGAATTAATACAATGAATCTGATAATAAAGAGATGAATTTTTTTTTCTTCTTCTTTTATTGTAAACTTGATGTTCTTAAAATCTGCTCCAGAACCTAAAAATCACTGTCCTGCCCCAGAAGCCATCTTTTACTGGGGAAAAGACACATGCTTTAATTAACAGGTTTTAATTAACCTCAAAGTGAAAACCAGCTTTTACTGGGGAAAAGACACAGGCATTAATTAACCTTTAAGTGACAACCAGCTTTTACTGGGGAAAATGTTCAGGCTTTTAGTAACCTTGGAATTACAACCTGTATTACAAAATTCATTCATTGGCTTGCCACTACAGATGAGGCTGCATATGAAAAGCATGCGAGAAATATAAAATTCCTTTACTTATCTAAGACAGTTAACCTGTATCACAGTGTACAATCATAGTCATTAGAAAGATTACCACGGAATAAACATATTTATTCCAACTTCCAACTGCAGTGAAAGGGATATATTAGAATGTATATAACATCTTAAAATCTACAATGTTATGAGCTAAATGCTAATAATTAACCGATGTAAGTAAAGTATAAAATGTTGTTTTTGTCATTTTATAAGTTTAACACTATTTTTTAGCACATGGTTACCAGTATAGATGGTGGAGGAGGAACCCTAGAAACTCCAGGAAGCTACTGGCTCGCTTTATCACATGCCCACATTAGCCGCCCCCAAAACTCAAACCCACAAAGACAGAGGTGTGATGTCAGTAATCTGAAAATGTGAGTGCCTTAAACCACTTGGCTACCTCAGGCCCCACATAAAATTGTTGGTCACACTGACACAAAAACATAACCTTAGCCAGTAATGTGAAATGTATATCACTGACCACTTAATGAATGTGTGTTGCTAATAGTGACGCAAATAATCATTTAGTTTGATGATTTTATTATGAGCAGTGCTTGTGAAATTAATTTAATTGACAAATTTTAATCAAATCAGTAAAGCATTATATATGTGTCACAGTGACTTTCTTTTGTGATGGGTGTAGTACCAATCCATAGGCTAGTGAAATGAAAATGTAAGTCAAACTGACCTTCTTTTCTTTTAAGAAAGTGGTACTAACAGTGATGCATATAGTTTGATGATTCTAGCATTAACAGAGCTTTAGCTATAACTTTAAAACACAAAATTTAATCAAATCAGTGGACCAGTGACCTACTTTTGTAAAGAGGGTTTGGTACTCAACATAATTAATTGTCTAATGATTCCAAGTATAACGGTATGTGTACCATGTGCAAAAAACCTCATTTACATGCAAAAACTTAGCCAAGAATGTAGAAGTAATGTATATGCATGATAAGAATTATCCCTCTTAGCCCCCTTTCCACTGTCCCATGAGTGTAGGTGCTAAGAAACCCACTACAAACAGCTGCCAAGGACCTAGCATGAATGCTTGAGATGCACAGATGTTGTACAGCCCAATAAGTTGGTGGGATAGCAAAATACATGTGCAAAGCAGGTCCTATAAGTTTGTGGGATAATGCAGTAAATGTGCAAAGTAGGCCCAATAAGTTTGTGGGATAATGCTTGTTTGTTTGTTTGATTAGGATTTTTAACGTAGCTTTAACAATTTTTCAGTCATATCGCTACGATGTCTGCAGTGAGGCAGTTTATAGTGATGTCTAGCACTGAGACATCATGCCGCAGACATGTAGCATGATGTCTCACCCAGTCACATTATCCTGACACCAGGCCGACCAGTCCTAACACTAACCTCTTAATGCTGAGCGTCAAGCGAGGCAGCTGTTAGTACCATTTTTGTAAGTCTTTTTGGTATGACTCGGCCGGGGATCGAACCGACGACCTCCCGCTTCCGGGGCGGACGCTCTAACCACTAGGCCACCGGAGCGGTTGTGGGATAATGCAGTACATGTGCAAATCTGGCCCAATAAGTTTGTGGGATAATGCAGTACATGTGCAAAGCAGGCCCAATTAGTTTGTGGGATAATGCAATACATGTGCAAAACAGGCCTGATAAGTTTGTGGGATAATGCAGTACATGAATAAACCAAGCCCAATAAGCTTGATGCTTAATGCAGTATTGCACACAGTAGACTCAATCAGTCTGTAGGATAATGAAGTACATGCATACAGCAGGCCCAATAAAATTGTGGAATACATGTAATGCAATACATGTGTACAGCAAGCACAATAAGCACAATAAGTTTGTGGGATAATGCAATGCATGTGTACAGCAGGCCCAATATGTTTGTGGACTAATAAAGTACATTTGTACAGCAGGCCCAATAAGTTTGTTGAATAAAGAATTATATTTACACAGCAGGCCTAATAAGTTTGTGGGCATAATGTAGCACATGGACACAGCAGGCCAAAAACATTTAGGAGATAATGCAGGATTTGCACACTGCAGACCCAGTATAATTGCTACTATGTAATATGACTGCTTTAGGATTACCATGGAGTATACAGTACATAAACAGTCGTTTTACACCATGCATTAATGCAAGGGTCAATCGTAAAAAAAAAAAAAATACATTTTTTGTCAATAATTTTGTAATAATTGTGACTTTGTCCAAAGTACACAAGCTGCCATCATGTATTTCACCTCTGCCCACAATATCTAATAGTACTTGGGTGATTGATGTACTAGATATTGTATGAGATAATGAAGAATTTCAATTTAATAAAGATTTTATCTTATATTATGTGGAATACCATATATACTAGCTTATAATTCCAACTGCAAACTGCTCAGACATAGATCTGCCATTGCATAATGTTCTAACAGATCTGGTTCTGGTTCTGTGCAATTTGTTAGGAGTAATCACTACAATGAGCAGCACTGACCCTAATCTGCAGGTGCTTTATGATATTTCAAATGAGGATCTTTACTGTTTGCAATTAAAGTTGTCTTATAAGCAAGTATATAAGATAATCTATTGTGACATGACTTGTGTACATAATCAAGTACTTCTGTGATGTCTGTGTTATGTCTTTTGTCATGGATAACACAAAAACTCAAACATATATAGAGTGTTACACACACAGACTCAAGCATATATAGAATTTTACAGAAGCATTAGATCCACAAGCTCCTTTTGCACTAACAACACTCAAGACTCAAGCATGTTGTTGGCATCCATTAATCTCGAGAGACAATGGAGGTGTGCCCATGAGAAATGTCCTGGTTGGTGGTTGTGTAGCGTCTGTAGTGGCTATGTAGCCCAACACAGAAGTGGCAGTTCTTGCTGCACTCGAAAGTTGGGCTCATGTATGTTGGAGCTGCTTCTTCCTTCAAGATCACTTTTCATCAGCTAGCAAGCATAGGTTGTCCTCTCTGGCTTTCAAACCAGTGATCAGAGCATGTTGCCAGCTGGACCTGTCTAGAGCAAGCCCTTCCCAGGTGTTGACATTGATATCAAGGGCTTTCATATCATGCTTTCAGACATCCTTGAAGTGGAAATGTGGCTGTCTGATCGACTTTTTGCCAGAGCCAGTCCGAATAATAGAATCCATCTTATGCACATTTGTGTGGGATTAATATAATCTATCATATGCACTTGTGTGGAATTAATTTTGCACCACATCAATGAGTTGAAGAAGAAAAAAAACTTAATTCCATTATAATTTCCTTTTAAGTTATTCTCCATATTAGATGTGCAGTATAAGTAGAGTTAATGTACATTAAAATTAATAATAGCTAAGTTAAGTGAGAATTTTATGATGTGTGTTAACAAAATATACTCATTCACCTCAAATAAAACAAGATTTATGTTAATAATTAATACACTCCCATCAAAAGACAAAAAAATCCCCATAAATGAACATAGAAAAGCCTGCCAAATCCCACAAAAATCATTTAAATGACACAAAAATATAACTACCATATATAATCACATTGAAGTCAGACTCATTTGTAAGCTACATACACCTGAATCTTCCACCGCCTAATGTGCTAGCATATCTAAGTTGCATTTTGTTGGCATAATCAGTACAACAAAGAACACAGACCTTGATCTTATGGTGCATTATGTGATGCTAGATCTGAGTCTATGCTATTTGCAGTTGGA
Source organism: Unio delphinus (assembly GCA_029339505.1). Classification (NCBI taxonomy): domain Eukaryota; kingdom Metazoa; phylum Mollusca; class Bivalvia; order Unionida; family Unionidae; genus Unio; species Unio delphinus. The sequence goes on along the minus strand of JAQISU010000048.1, from coordinate 1,318,513 downwards.
TCCAACTTATAAATAAGTATAAATGGTAGATCAAGTACATTTGCACAAAAACAAGCATTCCAAAATCTCTTCCTGAGAGATTATTTTCTGCAGAATCATGCTAATGAGAGTGAACTTGAACCACAGTTGAACTTCATCAGTAATGGAACATATAAAAAGCGCCCAAATCATTACAATGCATTCATAATTTATTTTCCATTTCATGTGGTAACTGCAAAACAGCAAAAGTCCAAAGAGGTTAAAAAATTTAAAAAATATTCAAACAGCATGATCTATATATTGATTAGAACATACCTATCAAATTTCATTTCCTTATTTCAAGTACTTGCGATAGGCTATGGATATAGGACTGCATGGACAAACAGACAAACAGAAAGTACCACACAAAATGCTGGCATAAAAATTGATGTTATGTAATATACACAAAAAAGCATTGTGGCTTATATCTGTAAGGCCATATTACACCGTAACAATTTATAGGAAAAGTGCATTACAAAGAAGAGCTGCAGCATGAGAAAGCATAATTTTTTTTAAATTGTGATAAATGTTTTGTATTAAAATATTTTTAGGAAGCAAACTATATACTGGTAATAACATATTACAAGACTCACCTTTCCCATCATTGTATTTTGCTAGGTATTCAACAAAATATAATTGGCAGTAAAGTACATTTGTATGATTGTCTTATCAATTATTTAAAAGAGGACAAGTTCTGTGGTTCCTCACTATAAATCACTCAGTATAACATAGTCGCTGATATAACATTGTCATGCCATAATCATGAATTCCACTGTACTTCTGAACTACGTATATTTTTTTATATAATGCAACTCCCTATAAGATGACCCTGCATATATCACTGTACATTTGTATGACTCCTCTGTATCCAACTATAAGATGACACTAAAGATATCACTTACTTTAAACTTATTTGGCTCCAAAGTACCCCACTATGACCTTGCATATATCACTATACACTTTTATGGCCCCCCTGTACCCCACTATAAGATTACCTATATCCCTATACCCTTCTATATCTCCACCTGTACCCCTCCATAAGATGACCTGCATATATCACCTTACACTTTCAGGTCCCCCTCTACCTCCCTATAACATAACCTTCCATATATCACTACAGTTAAATGTCTTCCCTGGACTCTTGTGTAATATGACATTGAATATATATATTATTGTGTAGTACACTTTTATGGTTACATTGTATCATAGTATAATACGACTATATGAATGATGGTATACTTCTATGGCTCTCCTGTCTCCCAGTATAAGATGAACTTGCAAATATCATGGTATATATTTCCTTCTATGGCTACCATATAACCCAGTATAATATGACCTTGCTTATTATAACCCAGTATAATATGACTTTGCTTATATCATGGTACAGTTTTATGGTTCCCCTGCACCCCAGTATAATATGATTTTATATATATCATGGTACATTTGTATTGTCGCATAGTCCCCCAGTATAATATAACCTTGCACATATCATGGTACACTTTGATGGCTCCATTATACCCCAGTAAAATATGAACATGAATGTATCACAGTACTCTTGTAAGGCTCCCCTGAACAGCCTTATCATGAGGAAGCACTGGAGATAAACTGGACTGGAGTAACTGTTATAATATCTATGTCACTTTAAGATATTAGTTTTGGCTTCATGAATCCATGCATGGCTTGGAAATACATTAACATTTTACCCAACTAACACATTTTGGTAATTTGTACCCCAATAAAGATAAATGATCATCCCAAAAGAAATTTACAACAAAGTCAATATTATTTATACATTGTCAAAACAAAGAACTTTTTATGTAAAACAACTGTGGCACTAGCAATTAATATTTTTACAACTACAATGTGACAACATTAACTGAGGTATCAGTAGGTAATAGACTACTTAATATGGCTAAAGGACCACCAAATATGGCTAAAAGGCTACTTAATATGGCTATAAGGCTACTTAATATGGCTAAAGGACCACCAAATATGGCTAAAAGGCTACTTATGATGGTTATAAGGCTACTTAATATGGCTAAAGAGCCACCAAATATGGCTAAAAGGCTACTTAATATGGCTAAAGAGCCACCAAATATGGCTAAAAGGCTACTTAATATGGTTATAAGGCTACTTAATATGGCTAAGGAGCCACCAAATATGGCTAAAAGGCTACTGAATATGGCTATGGTGGCAAATGGAATATTGTTTTTCTTTTTTCATCGTTTGATTGCTCTCTGTGAAGATGTATACAATGGCAATGATGGAAACATGAGACATTTATCAATCAGTCATAATAAGATTACAAAACTATAGTATATGCTGCACACTTTAGATGGGCATATTTCACTGCACACTTTTTGTCGGTGCGCATTTGTCGGCACTTTTGACCTGTGCGCTAATGACAGGGTGCAGAAATAAGTTTAATATGTATTGCCTGAAAAAAAAATAGATAAATTGATAAAGATTCATTCAATTTATTTTTTCTTTATGGAAATTAAAGAATATAACATGAATTTTTAAACTGTGTTATGTGGAAATGAACTAATATACCATGATAGTTCATATACATTGTATATTTTTATTATGAAAAATAAAAAAAATGCATATTTTCATTAAAAGCTAAATTTCATCTTTAAAATATATAAGATAAATGCAAAACATAAGTTCTACTTAAAATTACAAGGTGTTTTTGATAAAAACTTTCATTATGACGCAAATTCCCAAAATTTATTTTCTAGTTATACACTTTCTGTTCATTTAAATTTGGCTATAGACAGACTTGATATGCCTACCATTTTCATCACTGGCCTGCAAGTCAGCGCCCTCTAGAATCACAACGAGTAGTCGGCCAACACCAGGGCTACGTCTCACTGGCAAGCAAAACACACAAGACATGCAGGAAATCAATGAAACTAAAGCACAAACACAAACTAAACTTAACTGATTACCTGTAATACAAAATAACACTATGTAATATACTGGGAATCTAAAACACTACTGAAATAGAATAGGACTGATGATAAAAAGTATTGTGTCACTCATGCACGATTATAAAACAATTTCCACAGCAAGCAAAGTGATCAACTGAAAAATAAATACATCACAATCAGTTACATACCATGCAGTTTTTTAACTTTAATTTTTTAAAAACTTGATTTCTGTATTAAATAATAAAACCATTTAAATCCTTAATGAGCAATAAATTGCAACAACAAATATGTGTAATGAAAAGGACCTAAAAGTCTTCCTAATTATTTTTAATTAACTTCACAAGTTATAAAATATTTTATGTACTCCTGGAACAGCTGGCATTTTTGATGTGATACAGCTGTAAGTAAAAAGAACTAACAAATTAAAAGTATTTTTAAAACTAGTTATTTTCTTAAACTACACAAGTTCTCAAAATGTTTTACATATTAAGTACTTGTAGAACCATTTGCTTTTTTTTTATATAAAACAATCTAAATGATCGACATTTCAACATAATGGTCTGTTTGGGGGGGAGGGGGGGGCTTTAATGCCATTTGTCAGCACTTGACTGGTGGAGGAAGACCCTAAGAATACCACAGAAACCACTGACCTATGTGACCTATGAGAAGCTACTGGAAACCTTTCTCACATAAACTTATTGGTTGAGCTAGATTTGAATTCATGCAAAGAGAGTTGAGATGTATGAGTAATCTCACAAGATGACCACTTGGCCACATTTGGTCTCTGGTTTCAAAAATAACTATTGTTTAAAGAATAAATAGGTATACTAGCCATAATAAAAGATTTCTTCTTTCATATTGGTAATACTTATTGTATTTTTCAATAAATATTGTATACACTATGTATTAGTTACTTTAAAAATATTTAAAGTAGTTTACCCAACTTCTGACAAAAAATCTTGCAATGTAAACCTGGTACAAGACTTTACCAATGAAACATCAAAACCCTCACAAACATAATACAGATCAGTTCCATAATGATGTTATTCAGTATTCAGTATTTTGGTCCTTGAAGTCACAGCAAAATAAAGTTAAAATAGGTATCTACAGTCACATGTGAGTAAATTAGTTACATTAACCGTTTGTAAGGGACCCTGAATAGTATGACCTTGGGACACAGACAAACAATATATATTTATGTAATAATTTCTGACAGCTTATAAATTAAGAATACAAATTGTGCAATTGATTGTACAATGATTTTACAAATAAAGAGACCTTTTAAAGAATAAAAAAAGACTATTCACATCAAACAAGACAAGTGCTAACAAAAATGTGTCTTATTCTAAAAAAAACGTCTTGAGATACAAATTTGATTGAAAACTGGAAAAACACTGCATGCGGGGGACAGGTCACATGATGATGGTGACATTGATCTTACCATCCTTACTGCTCTGTAAATTGTGCCCTTCCATGAGGATCACCAGGAGGCGTCCAACACCATGCCTACCAAGGCTGACTTATGGAATATTTTTTGTAAAATTATTGTATGAATTAAACAAAGCATGGGCATTTTTAAAATATGGGTGTACCAAACGAGCATTTTTAATCTTGTCAAGGTATTAAGAAGAAATTCCAAGGAATCACATGTCTCATTTGTAACTTTGCCTGATGCCTATATACATCAATAAATTAAAATGACCTTTACCTTAATAATCAGAGGGAGAGCAAGAACACATAATATGCAAGGGCATTACTAATCAATTCTATTAAGTATATTAACTATCACATCCTGAGTTCTTAACTTGTGAACATGCTAAAAAGAAACATCATAAACAAAAACTATACCAAAATTTTAGTATGACCTTTACCTGTCTGGGGGTCCAAGCAAGATAAGGGCTGCAAGTATATACAAGGACAGAGCTCCCCAATTTTACAGTCCATGTTTGACAGCTATCTTTTTCATGGTTCAGGAGTTACGACCATACAGAAAAACTTTCACCCAAAACATACCTATGATCATAGAATGACCTTGACCATGCCTGAAGTGACCGAGACTTAGGGGTGAATTGATATAATTTAAAAAGCTTTCTGATTTGACAGTCAAACAAAGACTTACTAGGATTTGGGACAAAAGAAAAACTTAAACAGGAATGTAACTAACATAAATAAAGTGGCTGCAATGAGTGATACCTAGGTATTGCCTAGGCTAAAGGAGGCAAGATAAAATGTATTTTAAATAGGGATGTTAATATCGTTTTTTTTCCAAAACCGATTATCGTTTGTAGAAATCCGATTTTAAACCGATTATCGGTTTTTGTCCTACATAGAAATTACAGAAATATATTCTTATAATGCAAGTTAGTGTATGCCTCGTGCGAATACAAGATATTCATTACATACCATGACGTACAGACGCGCAAGCGGCGCAACACGGTGTCAACTTCGAATTGTTTATTTTCTACTTAAAGATTTGAATAAACCTCATTTATACTGTAGGTGTATGAAAGAAATCTTTAATTAATTGTCACTGGTTTATTAGGGTGGTTGCTCGAAATTAGCGTCTTCTTCATTGTAGTCAATCGTGACATCGTCTGACGGCATGGAGGATGATATTGTGGCTCCACCTAAGCCATCAAATCACGGAAAGAATTGGATTCAACAATCGAAATTGGTAGCATGTTTTCAGCGACAAACTTAGCTACAGCAGCAGTAACTTTTTCTTGATGACTATCAGGACAGTTTCTTTGTGTTCCAATAAATGTTGTGAATCACGGCTGAACATTTGAAGGAACCGCAAATCCGGGATGTTTGCTACGCAAATGTGCATGCAATCCGGTAGTAGTACCACCGCTCCGACTTATTTGTTGTAAACAGTTTACAGCGAGCTATGCTTGCTTGATGAAATTTTTTCAAAGTTCTCCCATACATCAGATTTATTTATACAACCAGCAGAGACCAGTCATCAACAACAGAGACTGTAGCTATTAACAGTCTATTGTTGTCAATTTCGGACATCAAAGAACTTAGCGACCGGTCGGTCGACTAACTATTGACATCCTTCAACAATAAATGTATTCATTTACAAAGATGCTGCATGGAGCGCTCACAAATTTTAAACACACCTTCTTATCTGCTGGCCATTTTGTATTAAAATGTAAACACTAAACAAATGCATGAATGATTTTTTTTCTGATATTTTTTAAAAATTTTCACTACAAAAATGGTAAAAAATATTGAATTCGATTATCGTTTTGTAAAAACAAAAACCGATAATCGTTTTCAAAACCGATAATCGGATTTCCGATTTTCGTTTAACAACCCTAATTTTAAATCATACCACCATGAAAAATGTAAGCCGTCTTCAGAAAATTATATAGTTACACATAATATCTCTATTATTTTAGTCAAACAGTAAAACAGACTTCATAAAAGATTGCATTTATTTCAAATTCAAGTATCTAAAATTAAGGCGGTCAGAACTAGTGCAACCTGAGTGCCTTTAGCTGTCTCAAATTTTGTGCAAATTATGAATTTAAATTCTGATGGATGCCTCACAAAAAGCAAAAAAATCACTATGCCTCTGAAAAAGTCACCCCACTAAATGAGATATTGTTCTGACAAACCTTGCATAGGTAATGAATGTTGTAATTATACAATAAATGAGGCATGAATATTAAGTTTATTGCAAATAAAATCATGCATCATAGCTGGTACCTAATGGCCTACAAGGCTTGGGTATATAGCTTTTTTACCTTCTACTAATATTGTAATGAGTAGTAGGAAATTACACTATTATATAAAAAAAAATGGTTGTTTGGTATCCAAGTTAAAAATTAAGTCAGAGTTTCTCCTTGATCATATACACTTTCTAGACATGGAAACAATTGATGAATGTGACAAATAAGGAAAGTTTACTTACAACTGTGGGCTTTCTCTCTCTTCTTCCGTTCTGTGTCTTGATAACTTTTTATAGTAGCTTCTATCTTTTTAAGCCATGTATCCCTGGAAAATTAAAATGTGTATACATACAGATAAACATTTCCATTGTGATCTACTTCAAAACAAGACCTAGACTTAACAGTGATGAATGCATTGCAAAGGGCCCCACTCACTTCATTTTGCTCTGTAGGGCCTTAAACAGCAATGAATGCATTGCAAAGGGCCCCACTCACTTCATTTTGCTCTGTAGGGACTAAGCAATGAATGCAATGCAAAAAAACATCTTGCTCTGTAGGGCCTTAAACAGCAACGAATGCATTGCAAAGGGTCCCACTCATTTCATTCTGTTCTGTAGGGCCTTAAACAGCAATGAATGCATTGCAAAGGGCCTCACTCACTTCATCTTGCTCTGTAGGGCCTTAGCAATGAATGCATTGAAAAAGGGTCCCACTCACTTCATTTTGCTCTGTAGGGCTTTAACAGCAATGAATGCACTGCAAAGGGCCCCACCAACTTTAAATTCTTCTGAAGAGCCTTAAACAGAGGAACTTGAATTGGAAAACAAAAGTTAAGAGAAATGGGCAGTCAGAAACCATGACTCCTCTAAATGATGATGTAAAATGCTTGTCAGACAACTCCTTCAATGATTCTTCAATAAAAGCAAGAATTTTAATAAGTTACATAAACAACGAAATATTGAAATAGTCAAAACAAGTCTTGTATGAATGTATATAAACAAATATATATATTACGGCTCACAGGCCTACATACCAACCCCGAGAGGTATAAGCATATTTATTGTTATTTTATGTCGCAAACAAGTGTAATTTGTGTGCTTAAATTATAGCACATATGAATAAGACATATTTTCACTACTATTTGCCCAAGGCAAGCTAACTGGAAAATTGAACATACTCTTGGGAAAATTGAGCTTTCACCAAAACTGGTCAGGTGAAAATGATTTCAAAATAGCTATAAATTTAAGAGAAAAAAAGAGAGAGATAGTGAGAACTTTTTTTTAAAGAAACCCAATAACAGAGCTGCATTTGTTTAATTTTTATAATGTTTTCATACATAGCATTATTTTTTATCTCTTGAATTAAAACTCTAATGATCATGCAGATTTAATTATGCATCCTTTAGAAAAAATAAGGTAAAAATAAGACCATCTCTGAAATAATTAAAAAATTATCCATGATGTCACTAATTCATTTTCTACTAAGGTCTGTTATGTCCATTCATATGTCTGTTTCCGCTTCCAATTATCATCTAGTCAACCTGACATCACTGACACACATATAATATTGGGCACCGTGACTTTTGAGATTGAGAACACTTAAAGTCTTTTGAGATTGAGAACACTTAAAGTTATCTATTTAATTGTTTGAAAAGCAGTATTTACTTATCAGTCTCCTGTTAATTACCACATGAATAACAGATCCAAAACACTGTTCATTGATGTTAATCAATGGTGATGAGCGAATTTTATTTTCAAACACACTAGTCAATGAAATTTCATAAGTTATATTATTAACAATTAATCCTTCATTCACCTAAAGACGGTAACATGCATCAAAACATTCTTTATACTCGGCCAGCTTTCAAACTGTCTGAGGCTAGATTAGGGACCTGAATGTCAGCTAATCCCAAATATGTACAAATATTACAATTAATATGTAAATGATAAGTTAGAATAGCAATATTTATTCCTTAAAAACTGGCTTCAATTAGTAATGGAGCACTAATAAACTCCAACTCAACTGTTTAATACTTGACTGTGAGCAAGTTACTTAGAAACATGAGATTGCCGTAGCTGAATATGAGCTTATCCTGGGAGAAGGGTAAGTTGGTCTGCAAATCCTACTAATAGAAATTAAAACAATACAAACACATAATCCTAAGAGTACTCCAAAAATCATGGCTTTTGCCAAGGAAAGCGTACAACAGGCTTTACAAGCCAATCTTAAGGAATTATTGGATTTTGTTTCAAAACTATGTTCCACCATCTGTTATTAAACGTTAGGATAATATAACAAGCAGGGGATCTCACTACAAATGGACATGAGTTTGCTTTTTAAAGAACAAAATGCATAGAAAGCAGAATCAATAATATATGCTTAAATTTCAATTTTTTAAAATAAAAACAACCATACCAAGTTCCTAAAAGTGAATGCTATGCTGACAAAATCTACTTGATGACAGAAAGGGAAAAAATTGGAATCATATGGATTAAATGATCATTGTAACCTAATCACCCACAAAATTAGCACAAATTCCTTCGGACTGTATTTATTTTGTGAGTGATTAGGTAAAATCTACACATTAATAAATACCCAACCATAATCAGTTAATCCCTTAATAAATTTGAAAAATTTCTAAAACCATCTGAACACTAAATCATCCACTCATGCATACAAATATGCCAGCAAGATTCTATTTGTTGAAACTGAATAGTTTGTATGCAATTTTGTTAATAAATTTCCCATGATAGTTGGACAATCATAAACAAGTGAAGATTCTCCATGCTGTAAGCAGTTGGGATACGAAAAAGGTCTAAGTAAGTGCGATGATTCTAGTTCTCTAAATCACTTTTTACCTTTCATTCTGGTTTGAACATTTAAAGTGGTATAGTCGGTCAACTTGGTTCAGCTGAAATTGACAAGGATCAGCATCATCTTCTGTTGGTTTCTTGATCATCACTTCATTTAGAACCAGAGGCTGGAATAACAGGAATTATAACATATTCAACTGAGCTGAGACTCTTAAGCTGAAAGGCAATTGTTAGTCTTAAAATATACCACTCCTTCATTTTAGTGTTATCTGATAACTTGCAGAAACAAAAATATAATACAGATGTGCTATTTTTTCTCTTACATAAAAGGAAAATACTGTCCCCAGTTTTCTTAACATTTAAAAATGTAATCAAAACTGTAAAACGAAAGCTTGATATATTTTTCATATCAATGAAAATGGTAATTAGTGCACATTAATTTGCAAATTTTAATGTATTTTAACAAAAATAAATAGCACAACTTACAACTATTGACAAATAAAAATGCTGGGAAATGCATCCTATTGAATTGTATTGTCTTGTTCAGATCTAATATCTACATATAACAATCAATCCAGTGATGACCTTTTTTTGCAGAACAATCATTCTAATGTATCAATGAAAGTTGCTAGCATCCCTCCATATCTTACATTCCCACCTATACTGTGGTTGATGTTTAACAACCCCACTGATTGTGAAGTTAAAATTTAACACTATCCTAAAGTCCAGTATTTTAAAATGGTCCATGGCACAGAATCACTCCCAGGACATGTATGTTTATGTTTGTTTGTTTGTTTGTTTGATTAGGATTTTTAACGTAGCTTTAACAATTTTTCAGTCATATCGCTACGATGTCTGCATTGAGGCAGTTTATAGTGATGTCTAGCACTGAGACATCATGCCGCAGACATGTAGCATGATGTCTCACCCAGTCACATTATCCTGACACCAGGCCGACCAGTCCTAACACTAACCTCTTAATGCTGAGCGTCAAGCGAGGCAGCTGTTAGTACCATTTTTGTAAGTCTTTGGTATGACTCGGCCGGGGATCGAACCGACGACCTCCCGCTTCTGGGGCGGACGCTCTAACCACTAGGCCACCGGAGCGGTTGAGTATGTTTATGTAATAATACTATGAAGTAATAACAATAATCAATTTTTGAATTGAGAAGATACTGTACATACTCCCTTGTTAAGTTGAATCTAAATACAAACTGCACAGAACCAGATCTGCCAGTGAATTATGCACCAGAAGATCTGGATCTGTGTTGTTAATTAGGAGTAATGAGTAGAACAAACAACACAGACCCACATCTGCAGGCGCATGATGCTATGGCAGATCAGGATCTTGATTGTTTGCAGTCAGGGGCCATCAGTTGCTGTGGATTTCATGGATGAATGTAACCGCAAATTTAAAGAACCAACAAACAATGATTTTTCTGTAGGAGCAATAGTACCCCTTTTCAGCATTTCACCTTGAGTGTGGGATCATGGGTTGCCAACAACTTGCTGTCCTATGTCCCCCAAATCTTGAAACCTGTGTACCCACACTGAGTGCACTTTTGTTATAGAGGTGCTTCTTGTGAAGGAAAAATCTGGATCTGCGAGAAAGCATACTGAAGGATGACAGACTGCCCAATTGAAAATATCTTAAATATTCCTGACTGGAGCTCAATACCAGAAAAATCCAGGAGTAGAAAGCTGGAGACTGGCTGTGTAGTACCCTGTCTACAGAGCCCTTCTATTGAAAGGTGTGCACCTCTTCTCCATACAAGATTTGACTTGTGTCAAGGAATGGATGCTCCTGGGACTGAAATCAGTTTCCTTCCTTTGTAAAAAACATGATTCACACATTATCTGTTATGCTTAACCAGAGTTTTGGGAATAGTTGGAAGAGGCATGCATGGCAGAAGAAGGTGTAGGTCCATTTGTCTGCCCAACCCTAGTGCTCTTAAGGAAATGGAGAGTGACCTGCAAGCGTAACCGAAGTTACTGAGGCACAACTGTAGGCCACATTGTTGTATTGTTGTACTTGTCAAGATGTATCCACTTACCACATTGTACATCTCTGGAGCAAACAATATCCAAGGAACTGACCTGGACACAGAAGCTTAACCGAAGTCTTTAGTGCTGAGAATAGGTCTCAACATAATACTTATCTGACTTTAGTGTGATACCTGCCAGAATATCTGTACTAAATTGTATGACTGAAACTTACAAAACTTGAAAACTTTATCTAAATGCACAACTTATCCAAGGTGTAACAGAATGATGAAGGACAATGCTAATGCTGCATGATCCACATGTGATAAAATAAAACTTGTAATACTCACAGTTTTGTACATTTTAAAATGCATGGAATTGCGAGGGGTGAAGATTTGTTGAAGGCTGCTCATGCTCCCAACTGGACGGTTGGCTTGTGTCAACAGTAGGAAATCATTGAACAGAAATACCACAAGTTCCTTGTTGCTTTTGGACTGAAATGAAGAAAAGTTTAAAACTAAAGAATACTAGAAAGAATTTGCTTTTTAAAGAAACACATTTTCTCAAACTCCCCACCATCACAAAGTATTTCATTCTATGTTACTGGCACTTAACAGAAGGGAAAATGTTAAAAGGTGAATGAAACAAGATCCTGTTATGAGTAATATAAAAAGTCCAATATTTAAGGGTCAAAGGTAATACTGTGACCCCAGAAGGATTTACATTGATTTCACTCAAAGGATTCAAGAAATTGTTACCATTATTCTTACAGAGTTTGATTCCATCTGCTTTAACCTCTACATAAACTACACCCTATTATAAGGGTTAATTTAAGTGTTCCTTTCTGTACATTGTTATGGAGTGCAATCACTGCCCTAATTATCTGAGTATATGTTCTATAAGTATATGATGTATATTCTTATTTACATTATGATATGTTTGTATTTTCTATATATGTTGTAAGTATACTTTGAGTTGAATCTTTGCAACTGCTAATTACTTTTAAACTGAATTTGTGTTAAAGAATAATCAATTTCATGTCTTCAGATTCCATGTCAGTTTTTCTATGCGCACATATTTAATATTACACATACAAACTTTTTTAACTGAATCTTTTCAACTCTAAAATTCATCTTGGCTCATGACAGATTTCATGATTTTCTTTCACAGTCATTAACATCCTGAATATTACAAGGTAACAAAATGAAAGTTCCAGAAAGCTGTTTGCATAATGTGAAATGCAATAAGAAGGAGTAGTGTTATCTAATTGAAAACAATAACCTCAGGTCAGTACACTACACAATCTAATCACAGAGGACTGACACATGGACATGACCTGCTTGATCTCATCAACAATGTAGAATCTTGATTCAAAGTTATATTACTGGAGTATTTGTTTTTCTTCATTTTTTTCCCCAAAATGAATACTTCTTCTATAGCTAAGGAAAAGATTATTCAATATAATTCCCCTAGAGCTATAGAAACGATTTCTCAATGTCACCAATCTGAGCATTTCCTGAGTAGCAGCATATCAGTTATGATTTATTGTAATGTCCATCTCTTAAATTGGTGATCAAATCACAAATTAGTTATCAGTGGAAATTGGAATTAGATTTTAAAAAACCCAACTGTTTTAAAAAAGTTCATTACACCCTTGTTCCAGTACAATAAGTTTTAAATCTACCCAGCTTTTAGAATCTTTCTTTTCTAAATTTACAGACTGTGGCATTCTGATACATATATGTATGAAACGTATTATTAACGAGAAATAAATGATCAGCATTACAATGATAAAATGTATTCAACACATTGTTTGGTCACAAATGTATGATTTTTTAATTATATAACCTTGTGCCAGCCATGCCAAAAAAACAGCCATATAACTTAATATTACCCATACCTACTCTAAAAAAATCTGTTTCTAACCAAAACAATCCATTGAATACATGTGGTACTGATTACATGGATAATTTCCCATGGAAAGCATCACTTGTTAGATTTTTGAAGACATGAGTGTTTTATCACCTTGTGAGAATAAATGAGCACTAAGCATTGTTCATATATTTTTCATTCATTGTTTACCGCAAAAAAATCAAAATGAAATAAAAATAATCATACAGATTTAGAACCCTTTCATTTACATTTGTTTTTTGGTTTAATAAAATGTGCTGTTAAAGCTTTATAGCTAAAAAATAATTTGAAAAATTAAATTTAAAGTCATCATTTATTGATTTGTACAAGACGTGACAAATTAAGCCCATCATAAAATAGTTTAAATCTGCAAAACACCAGAGGTACTGACTCTTCCATTTCAGGAAGGAATATGTAAGTCCTAGATATTTCACAGTGCTAGAAAAAAATGAGAGGATTGAGTTCTGGTGGGGTGGTGGTGGTTGTGATGTATGCAGTTATAAGGTAGTTGCAATGTTGAATACAAATATGTCACAAATATCCATAAATTGCTTCAAACAATAAATAACTAAGTAAATTTAAATAAACAATAAATAACTAAGTAAATTTAAATAAACGAAAAATAACTAAGTAAATTTAAATAAACAAAATTGTTCAACTAGTTTCACTGTTCCTGGTGTCTGTGTGAGGAAGAAAAATGGTAACAACTGCAACTTCATTTGCTTGCTACTGCATAAATGGCACACATTTTGTTAGAAACAAAGTAAAATTTAGACTCTCTTGTAATATATATATATATATATATATATATATATATATATATATATATATATATATATATATATATAATGTATGTATACTGAATTACTGTCTCATTTTGGCAAGTTTGTAAATTAACAGTCCTTATTCTCCGAAAAGCCTGTTATGAGGAATAAATAAGCAAATGTATGTGATATATGATTTGATATGAGATATGACATGATAATTCCAATTTGTATGAATTAAACGAATTTCCTGTAATATGATTGGATGTAAACGGTCACGTGATGTTGATCTGAATTGTTTACACTTCGATAAATTCTGGGACTACTTTCGGTTTTTGAAATATAAATAAACATTGCAGACACGTTATTGTGAAACGATTTTGTCATCTGTAAAATATATAATTCTGCAAATAAATATAACTTTTACACTTTTTATACTTTTTCCAATATTCTTTGATTCAAATTAATAGTTTACTATACAATTTAGCATTCGTCTGCTACAACGTAACTGTGACAGTAGTCACATTTCATTTCTCAGTAGATCACCGAGTGGGTCTTGTTAAGTATTAACACTGCTGAGAATGACATAAAATGTTACTCTTGTATAGAATTTATTTCATTGTTACCTTTATATAGTAATGGATAGCATCATCTTGTTCATATTTCCATAAAAATTGGAAGTATTCACTGAAAAAATCCATGATGATTTCAGGTTTGAGTGAAATTCAATTTAGCACACTTGTTGAGACGGTATCAGTTGTTATTATGTAAGGTCATGGTCATCTGACGTAACAGATGGGACTGACTAAAATTGAACAAGAATGTTGTCAGTAAACAAAATGTGTTAAAAACCACGGTAACCATTGCCTATGATGTAAAAGATGAAGTTAATGAATAAACGTAACTGTGGCTGTAGTCAATTTCTTCGTGTGATTCTGTACAGGTTATGTATTATGGGGCGGTGTGAAACGCCGAATGAAAGGTAACTACGCGCTACGTAAATTCGAATGCATTATTGATGGAATAAGTTAATTTGACGATAGAAATGATAAAATTGGAAGTCCTTCGGACTTTATTTACTTTGTGAGTGATTAGGTAAAATTTACACATCAATAAATACCCAACCATGATCATTTAATCCTATAATATGATATGATATGATATGATATATGATATGATATGATATGATATAATACAATACAATACAATACAATACAATACAATACAATACAATACAATACAATACAATACAATATAATATAATATAATATAATATAATATAATATAATATAATATAATATAATATAATATAATATTTAAATAAAGTTTAAGTCTTAAGGAAATATATGTGGACTGAGATCACCAGAGCAATTAAAAAAGGGTTTTATCTGCCTCGAGTTAGATACCAGAATTGTATTCCATATTTAGAATCAGTAATATGCCAGACAGGAAACAGATATCCTTTTCACTCTGACATATGCCATCTGTTGCTACAACAGGTCAATACAGTAATATCCTATTATCATATACGATGGCTTTAATTGCATTAGGCCAAATTGCATTATGCTTACATCTTACTTGGAATTTTCACTATTACATTGTAACTTCCAGAATGTTATGCATTTTTACTGTTATATGGTGATTAACATATGTCATCTAATAATGTCTGAATGCAGGGACAATATTTAAGACATGGAATTAGGCAATTTAGAATGCTGGCATGTAAATGAAAAAATTGTGCACTTGAAATTTCTCATATGGAATTCTTAAGATGTTTCAATACCACCCATATCAAATTTAGTACATGTAGTTATGAAAATGCAACCTAGAATGTACATCCTAAACACACAGAAAATGCTGACACAGATAAATGCAAAATAGAATATATGCCACAGAAAATATATGTTTAATGTTATGGCTATGATTCACTTCTACACTTTCCTCACAGGTTTTACTGTAACTAGTATCGCTTCTTTTTTCACTATTATCAACAACCAAAGTAAAATGTGTCTGAGTAACTGAGCTATATGTAAAAATTGAACAAAATCACTGGAACATAAAATATATTTCCCCATTATATATTGCCCACTGTGAGTAGATAAATAAATTCATTATGTTCCAGAGATGTAAAGTAACAAGCTTAATTAAAAATGTTAATGGTGATACCTGCAACACAAACACTTAATTAAAAATGTTAATGGTGATACCTGCAACACAAACACTTAATTAAAAATGCTAATGGTGATACCTGCAACACAAACAACAATTCCATCAAAAGAGAGTTCCCTATATATCACACATGCTTTGCAGTTGTAAGAAAATGATGCCTACAATAACAACAATGTAGTCGGAAAAGTGTTCCTTATGTCCCACCAATGTTTCACAAGTGAAAGAAACATAACTAATATCCCAACTAATTCCTTCTAATCTGCATTATTGTATAAGGCTCATTAAATTATCCAGCTTGTTTCAGTCAGAATATGGTGAAAAGCACAAGCCTTGAAGGAAAGTAAAGAAAGAGAAATGTTGGTTACCTTATATAAAACACCTGAATGTACAAGTTTTCTTGGACCCAGACAATTAGTCACTGAGTTGAATGTGATTTTCTGAAGAAAAGAATTTGTTTAATATGTAATGGGTATTTCTACTATATATCGAAGTTTTATAAAATTTGATTGGTAAATGCTTCGTTGTTTAAATATAATTTAAGTGACTATATAGTTTATATGCCATACAATGCATCCTTTTCTGGCCCCTTGATGTACTCGATGTTTATAGTGGGTATCCACCATACATGATCGCACTGCCAGTCAGTTAATAAGCTTGCAACTAGTTTTAGAAATGTTGTCCTATGCAGCCAATTAGATGACTGGATAGAAGCACATGATCAAACACTGAGGCAGTATTGTTTACATTCACTGACCACATTTTGAGTGTCCCTGGATATGTTTATCGATGTGGATGCTATATTTAAGGTAAAATTATTTTGCAAAAAAAGTGTCCAACTCCCCACCATCCAAACTGTCATATAACTTTTGGCATTTCTTACACAGCATAATGTTTGAATTCTCTTATATTCTAAGTTATACTATCTGTCAACTGGGTCATTGTTCAGTATGATTTGCAGCTTTGCTCCAACCACTGCTTGGCATTGAATGTATCTTTTCTGTCACTCTGTACAGTATGCAAGTTCTATGCATTTATGTCTCTGTTTTCTGTACAGTATGCAAGTTCTATGCATTTATGTCTTTGTTTTTGGCCAAAATTTGTGTCTGTACTTAAATGTATTCACTTAGTATGCCCATATACATCACACCCACTTCCCACTGTGCATTTATGGTGTACTGCTTGCTACAAAGCAATCTTCAGGCTCAGACTTCACCTCCAGGTCCATGCTTGGTTGTTACAGTATATTCATATAGGAAAGCTAGCAATACAAATGACCATTTTGAGAGTTACAGCTATCAACTGAATCTGTCTTAGCTTTTAGGAATGTAAATCATTTCTGCATAAGATTTCAGACTCAAAACCATTTGCTACTATATGAAGTGACATCTTCTGTATTAACTTGTCCACAGTGAAAAAATTGCATGTAGTCTCATTTGATCTGATTTGCATCTGTGGTCTGATACAGTAAAACTGTTTCTTAAAAGTAAATGTTAAAACTTTCTGCAACAGGTCAGGTAATTCCAAACTTATCCTTCTCAAAATGCTGCTATCTTTTTGATGAACTAATAAATACGATTCAAGTCAAGCTGAACTTAAAGAGGGGTAGGGTTATGATGAAAGGCTAAGTTGAATCTTCCAGCCTCAATTCTGGAACATGACTGGTATATAGAATATTTTTCTTGTCCTGCATCAACAGTGGATATATTTACATTAAAATTACATATTTGTTTTAGGATAATATGATGAATTATATATGGTAATAACATATATCATGCTAGTTTTTAATGGGTAAAATGAGTAAGACTCTTCACCATTGACTACATATTGGTTTTAATATATTTTCTGTTATTGTAAAATACTTAAAGACCTTAAGATCTTGTTACCTCTGGAAGTCCATCACATACAACTAACTTCTGTAACTGTTCCAGTCTGTCTGAGTTCTCCTTTTCCCGCACCCCTTCATTGACTTGATTGCACAGTTCTTCGGCCTTTGCAAGTGCTTCCGTCAAATGCTGATGGTCTGGATGGCCTTCTGGTGTGTATTTCAAAATCTGTATGGGAAAAGATAAAAAGATCATGTTTCTTATTACTAGTATTCTCAAAAATATTATTCTGACATGAATCCATTTCATTTCCATGTATAATGCAGAGAAGAAATGGATTTTCTATTACACAATAGATGCATAGCACAGGCCAGCACATATCACAACCAGTAATTCCCTGTAACTTAAAATATTCTGATGTCATCAAATGAGTATGCAGTCAATGGAAGCAAGAGAGAAGCAAGGATAGATACTATAGTACTAGGACAACAGAGAGTGAATCTGTGTTAACAAGTCAAATTTTGTTTATTTGTTGTATCAGAATAAACATGACTTGAAAAAAGAGATATCAATTTGAAATGATAATTAATTACCTGCTTCAAATAATCCACAAGTGTCAGGTATTTGTTACCTGTAATAGATAACCTTTATAAGCCATTATTTCTTAAAGTCCATTTTTATAAATTAATGCTTACTGCCAAGTTTCAGGTCACTTTTTGCCTTGGTGTATACTATATTTACCATATATGTTGGGATACCATATTTGTTGAGACACCATAAATCAACTGTAAAAGTAATTTTTTTGTGCACTGTATGTTCTGGGACACATCGTTTTTTTTCAGTCATAAATTGTGGGACACATTTTAATTGATTATTTACAACTTCGATGTTTGGGGAAACAATTTACATGTACTTAGTCACTGCACTAATGTAGTTACTGCTTTATACAATTTACATGTACTTAGTCACTGCACTAATGTAGTCACTGCACTATACAATTTACTTGTACTTAGTCACTGCACTAATGTAGTCACTGCACTAATGTAGTCACTGCACTATACAATTTACTTGTACTTAGTCACTGCACTAATGTAGTCACTGCACTAATGTAGTCACTGCACTATACAATTTACTTGTACTTAGTCACTGCACTAATGTAGTCACTGCACTATACAACTTACATGTACTTAGTCATTGTACTAATGTGAAATTCCCCTAGTACTTCAGCAATTGCACTGATGTTAAATTCTTCTTGTAATATTATCTTCAATTTATATGTACTTATTGTACTAATGTTAAATTCATCTTGTAATATTCTATACAATTTACAAGTACTTAGTCATTGTACTAATGTTAAATTTATCTAGTACTTCAACCATTGCACTGATGTTAATTAAATTCATCTTGTAATATTATCTTCAATTTACATGTAGTTAGTTAGTCATTGTACTAACTAAATTCATTTTGTAATTTATTATGGTTATTAGATTAAAATCCACTTCTGAACTTGTATCACTTCATTTTTATTTAAAAAAAACATAGCTGTCATAAAATTTCATAATATTTGTATTTTTGTATGAAATAATGTGTTTGTTTGCTTGTGTATTTTACGCAAAAAATTACTAGCAATAATCACTGAACCTTGAATCTAAAAAAACATTCTTTGTCTTCTTTTCTTAACTGACCATATCTTAACTCTGAATGTATAAATCCTATTTCATAATTTTCATACATATTCTAAGTGATATTTTTTCTGATATATTAATACTGGTATGAGTTTCTTTAAAGCTTAATACATGCTAAATGTATTACTTACTATAAATGAATAAATAAATAAGTATTATTATTTTTCAAACTGTAACTGAATAGTATAACAGAGAGCTACATACCTTCTCTATTAAAAGTGGATATTTTGTGATCCTTTGCATCGGTTTGAGAAGAAAACTGCTGAGAGGCATTCCCTTAGTTTTTGGGTTCTGAACACATTTCTGAAAAACATAATCAAACAATATGGTTTCTCACATTTTGATATGTGTATGATCATTCTGTGTAGAACACCAGTGGAGAATTCTGAATGGCTATTCATTATCAATTTGACTTGATTGCATGGCATCATATATATATATTTATTACTTTAATTTCAGTAGTTATCAAGAAATCCATCTATATTTTAACCTCATTTCCATGATTATTCTGAATCTTTTGTGTGTAAAATATATATTTTTCCATCGTTTTAAAAATGGGGGACATTTTTAATATATAGTTTGACCTATTTATACTTTAACTTTACTGCCAGGGTGCCAATTTGTTCATAACCAATGCTTTGTAGCCAGGAATCTAAAGAAAATATTCATTGGAATATTCCACCATTGAGATGAAGAAATGAGTTTTCTCACATTTCTGATAAGTATTGAAAAGCCTTTGAATTATAATGCAATGGCAGAAAAGCACTGTTCTGCCTCACACAGGGCCTTTATTCTTACTTAGCGAATAATATTTGTCCAGATACTTTTTAATGTAAATCAAAAAAGGCCTCACATTGGGCCTTTATCCTGACTTTGGGATTTTTTTTTACTTCAAGATAAATAAATCATTTATATTAACATGCTTACTACAGCTTATCTACAGATGGATATTCAGACAATGGGATGGACACATAAGACTGACCATAATGAGGACATATAAGACACAGTATGATGAATGTAACTATTTATACTACCTTATGAATCTCATTGAAGAGTGGCCTGCTTTCTGAAAGGCGTTGTAACAAGGCAGCAGCATTAAGCTGACAGCTACAGAACCGGATGTAGGGACTCATATGAGGTAACTGTGAAAATAAAGGACATTCTTGTGATGCATTACAGATGATGTGATATCTGTTCCAAACCCTTACTGTCAGCATTAGAAGCATATTTAAACTTTACCCACAATTGTTTTCAAAAGTTCATCTTTTTTTTGGACGTTTTGACTTATATGACCTTTTATAGGAAGAAAATGTCTCAAAGGGAATTAGTTATTCATTTCGCAATGTAAAGGAAAAATGGGATCTGTATTTTATCTCATGACAAAGAGATACTTTGGAACATCATCAACCTGTCAGCAAACTTCTAAATAATGTGAAATGTTTAATAAAAAAAATTAAGCAGTCATGCTTGGCATCTCCTCTTAATATTAATGAAATATATTAATTACTAATTTTGAAGTATCTTCATGATAAATAAACCTGTTGCCAGTTTTGCATTGTGGATTCTGGAGGCAATGATGTGGGTCATTAAAGAATGATAAAGTGTATGAACGTGAGAGTAAACAATCTGTTGTAGTAGTTTGTTTAACTGAAGATGGAATCAGATATTGCAGTGAGAAATTAACACATATGGGTATAATATACAGACAGTTATATTGCTGAGACAGCAGACTGGTATAATATTAAGACTGAGACTGCAGACTGGTATAATATTAAGACTGAGACAGCAGACTGGTATAATATTAAGACTGAGACATCAGACTGGTATAATATTAAGACTGAGACAGCAGACTGGTATAATATTAAGACTGAGACAGCAGACTGGTATAATATTAAGACTGAGACAGCAGACTGGTATAATATTAAGACTGAGACAGCAGACTGGTATAATATTAAGACTGAAGACTGTTTAACCTCCTCACCAATGTCAAAAAGAGAAAGCTGAAATGGTAAGACCATGACACTAGAGCCAATAGTCTTTCCAAAACAGTACTACAGGGCAGCATCCAGGGTGGCAGAAGGAGAGGTAGACAGTACAAAAAGTGGACTGACAACATCAAAGAGCAGACCAGGAAAAGTTTTGCGGAGAGACAGGCATTGGCACATGATCAAGACAAGTGGAGGGAACTGGTCAGATGTTCTGCAGCATGGTGCCTCAGCGACCACACTAGGTCAAGTGACTGATGATGATGATGATATTGCTATTAAGACTGAAGACTGGTATATTTTAAGATGGTTATATTATCATGACTGCAGACAGGAATATTATTAGCATTAGACACTGGTATAGTGTTGAGACTGAAGGTTGGTATATTATTCAGATTGCAGACTTGCATATTAATAATACTGTAGACTGGTATATTATTGAGACTGATGACTGGCATATTGTTAAGACAAATAGACTTGTATATTGTTGAGACTATTGACTGGTATATTATATTTGGAACAACATTGACATTTTTCCCTCAAGTCCAGAAAGAAACCTTTGATGTAACTGGTCACAATTGAGAACTATATTCTGAACAACTTTCATTCGCAAAATTGGATTGCCAAACACATCAAATTGATGTGCATTTCTACAACTACTTCTGAGGTTTTTTCATGACCTTGTGGAATCGGCAAAGCCATGTTCCAATCTTGGTATACGATCACGGTAGATAAGAGAATCTCTCTCTATATATATTTTGTTGTGATGAAATCTATTAATATATGTATGATAAGCTTGTAATACTGTGTACACCAAATCAGAAAGTATGGGTATTTCAATGTGCATGAATGCGTGACCAAAGAAGGTAATAAATTGTTGTTTAGTGTGAGTCTATATATCAAGAGGTATACGATAATATCCTTGTGTGTTCACACAGAAAGCTTTTAGGGACCAGACGAGCTGTAGGAGACAGGGAAATGCCCTAGTACATATGGTCTTGAGTCTCTGAGAGACAAGAAAAGGAGAGAAACGTGGCAGAAGTTAATTGACTGGAGAAGAACTGGAGTACCAGTCCAGAGAAAGCATAATACAGATGAGTAGGAACATAGGACAGGAGGAAAATCTAGCTATGACACTTAAGTCAGATGATTAAAAATGCTGTCACTTGGTCGAGTGATAGAGTTTTAAATATTGAATTTCATTTGAGAAATGATTATCTGTTATTGAATGATATTAAATTGGTTTTTATTTGAATTTCATATTTTGTGTATTTAGTAATTTAGCTGTCAGCATCACTGACGGGGCGCTCGGTCTTTGCATCTTTCTATCACTACTTCAATTTCTAACAAAAACGAGCCAGGGTGGGTCTTCTGCAATAATTAAATATAATATTGGGAGTGGAGCACGCCATCCCAACCTAGGCCACGGGAACCTCTACAGTTATTGACACTGTATAGACTGGTATATTGTTGAAATTAGAGAATAATATATCATTAAGACTACAGACATCATATTATTGAGATTTTAGGCTGCTATATTATTAGGAATTAAGACTATAAACTTGTATATTATTGAGACTAAAGCCTTGTATATTAATAAGACTGCAAACTGATATATTGGTGACAGTGCAGACTGATTTGTTGTTAAGACAGCAAACTTGTATCTTGCTGAGACTGAAGACTAGTTTATTAAGATAGCTGACTGGTGTATTCTTGAGACTATATAATAATATATTAGTGAGACTGTTGAAATAATGTAGGCCATTATTTCCACATACAGTGAAATCTCCTGAAATCAAACCCCTCTGGACCAATATAACAGTTTAGTTTTTAAGTTTCTTTCCCACCAAGTTGAATGTATTAACAAATAATGAAATTACAGAGTCCAGACAGCTATCTCACTAATGTGATTATGGTCTCACTGTATATGTATGGTACATATTTGTAGATATCATATGAAGTTTGATACGCTGGTTAGAAAACCACACTATTTTGGCACTGCTGATATATGTTATGGTATATTCAATGCTAACTGCAATTCTCTTTAATTTGAATTATTTTGTGGTCTGTAAGTAAATGTACGACTTTCTGTAGATTAAACCTCATGGTTTCACACACTATACGTCAAAATCCAATAAACAATCAGTTTTTTGTGATGGACTTAATTTCTTGGATTAGTTTTACCTAGAAAAGAATGAAATAAAATCCTCCATAAATATTTAGGACTTAATAATCTTGTTCTTAGAAATGAATAAACTTGAAATAATTGAACAACAAATCATTTCACATACATATACCTTAACAAGAGATTTGGAACAAAATGCTTTAATATCTACTCAAATTTATCTCAACTTTCAGAACCACTGTACTATTTTCACATTTGTTCTAGAAAATATGCAAAGTAACACTCACATATTCACAAAGGATATCTCCAATTACTTCAATCACCTGTCCATTCCGAATCTTCTTACGTACTCTGAAAGCCCTGTCATTAAAACACATTGCATTCAAATGTTATCCTTGCAATGAAACTGTGAAGGACACAATATATGCAGCAATCAAAATTTTCTATCATGTGAAATTAAATTAGTAAGACATTTAGAATTTTTTAAAACAAACAAATGGTTCAAAAATTATTTATGCTAAATAACATTTGAGTTAAAGGAACCAAAACATTAATGATAAACATAACTCAAGAAATTTAAAAAAAACAACAGTATAACATGTTCATGAAGAAACAATATATATTTATTTCAAAGTAGAATGTATAAGAACATCAATAAAAAGAACTCAAACTTAGATATTTATATTATTTGTTTCAAAAATGAACTTTAGTTCTTTTAACATAAATTACACAATTAAAATTAATACATTATATTCCAGCTTTGAATCCTTCAGAAATATAAAGTATCTGCCACCACCCCCACTAAGTAAATGGTGTTCTGTATTTAAATATCAACAAGAGTCCAGCTAAAAGACTGATGTTCTATGGCTCAAAAAAATTACTAGAATCCATAAGATGATTTCTTCATTATTTGGATTAGTGTTGAAACCATCTCTAAGATTCTTGAATATAAACAAGATTTTCAGGCTGGCCACTATGATGGCACCATTTTCATTCAGGACAAACCAACCTGCATAAGATGACATGAAGTGAAATCCAATATTGATATGACCATACATTCAGTAGTAATATAAACATTTCATGATGGCTGTCTCAGTGGTCATATAGGGATGTCATATCAGCATAGTTACCCTTAGTTACCCATTAAACACCATACAAATCTTCTGGTGAAAAGAAATGTAAACATCACTTTTCATTTAGGTGGAGAAATGATAAAAAGATTTTCAAGATGGCTGCCATTGTGGCCACTTCTTTCTTCAAATGTATCCAGAATAATTAATTCATATCGTGACGTAAGGTAAGTAATCAGATTATCTCTGTCATCGATACATGTCTCCCAATGTAAAGTTTCTGTTACTGGAAGAAATGTTGACTGAAGTACATGTAACAGTAAAAATGAATATTATATCATTGTCTATAAAAGTCAATGTTTACAGGAAATGGGCTCAACAATGCTATGACAGAGTTTTGGGCTTCACACATCAGTCAAGTGATCTTCTCTTTGATGATTACAACTGGTTGTCAAGATCATAACAGGGTTGACATAGGCTAAAAAAAGATTTTGTGCATTAACACACACACAGAAATTAACCTTGAGTACCAGACAAAGACAGAAAAATCAAGAGAATACACATTTACTGCTTCCTTTATGAAGACATTTCATCCACTCAACAACTGTTTTCAGCATAATTAAATCACATACAGTTAGCAACAACCCATAAATCATTACCAAACATTTACATGTCATCATGTAAACAGAGACATATTATTTTAGAAGAAAGTTGGTTATTCTACTTGATGACAACGGGTGAGGTAGGCAGGGGTGGGGGACTTGCCAAACAATTTTATGTAGAAAAGACTTGAATAAAACAATTTTATGTTGAAAAGACATGAATAAACAGCATCGTAACCAATAAGGAGGTTATTCAGCAGCAGCGGGAAAATGGAGCAAATGGAAAAAGAATTATGTATGTACCAAGATTTAATGGAAGTCTCTGAATGGTTTTGCAATGTGCATGACAACAATACCGACTTGCATATCATGCTTATGCCAAGAATAAGGGCCAGTAATTTATATTCAGCTGAAATAATTCTATTATTATAACAATAAAAAAACTATTAATAATTAATGTTATATTTAAAACAAAAATATTAAATAAAGATGTTAAAGGCTTTGAAGCATGTAGCTTTCTTACTATGAACATTACATATACTTCCCACAAACATTTTAGACCCCCTCTGGAAAGGCCACCCATCTTATAAGGCCACTTTCCCAGTGCAGAAAAGGTGGCCATATAAGAGGGGGACCACTGTACATGCATTCAAAGCAAGAAAACATATGTAATAAGACTTTGGGTTGTAATACCTGGGTTATATCTTGAGGTGGTGTGGAGGCATGACAACTTCAAAGTGGGCAACATGTAATAAAAGGCTGCTTTAGTATCAATTTGAAATGGGCAGGGAAAGGGGGTCAGGTAGAAGAAATTAAACAACTTGTCTTACTTGTTGAGTTTGGTGTTGCAAATCCGGAGGTCATGCCAGTTGACAAACACTGCTTGTAACTCTTCCTCTGTCATGGCCTTTGCAGTGGCTAAAGGATTATAGAAAGCCTACAATAGTACAAGACTAGTTAGCATTATTTAATGGATTATAGAAAAATTTCAATAATACAAATTAGGTAAGCATTAATGGTTTATGGAAAACCTACAATAATACAAGTCAGGTAAGCATTATTTAATGGTTTATAGAAAACCTACAATAAATCAAGTCAGGTAAGCATTATTTAATGGTTTATAGAAAACCTACAATAAATCAAGTCAGGTAAGCATTATTTAATGGTTTATAGAAAACCTACAATAAATCAAGTCAGGTAAGCATTATTTAATGCTTTATAGGAAACCTACAATAGTACAAGACTAGTTAGCATTATTTAACGGATTATAGAAAACCTACAATAATACAAGTCAGGTAAGCATTATTTGACGGATTATAAAAAACCTACAATAATACCAGTCAGCTAAGCATTATTTAATGGATTATGGAAAACCTACAATAATACAAGTCAGTAAGTATTATTGAATGATTTATGGAAAACCTACAATTACACAAATTAGGTACAGTAAGAATTATTTAATGATTTATAGAAAACCTACAATAACACAAATTAAGGAAGCATTTTTTAATGATTTATAGAAAACCTACAATAATACAAATTAGGTAAACATTATTTAATGGTTTATGGAAAAGCTACAATAATACAAATAAGGTTAGCATTATTTAATGATTTATGGAAAACCTACAATAATACAAATTCAGTACAGTAAGCATTATTTATTAATAGAAAACCTACAATAATACAAATTAAGGAAGCATTATTTAATGATTTATGGAAAACCTACAATAATACAAATTAGGTAAACATTATTTAATGGTTTATAGAAAACCTACAATAATACAAATTAGGTACAGTAAACATTATTGAATGATTTATGGAAAACCTACAATAATACAAATTAGGTACAGTAAACATTATTGAATGATTTATGGAAAACCTACAATAATACAAATTCAGTACAGTAAGTATTATTTATTGATTAATAGAAAACCTACAATAATACAAATTAGGGAAGCATTATTTAATGATTTATGGAAAACCTACAATAATACAAATTATGTATGGATTTTTTAATAGACTTTAGAAGGGATACAATATTACAAGACAGGCAAGCATTATTATATACTGTAATTACCCAATTGTAAATAAATAGATGTGCCATCACAAAATGCCAGCAGACCAGGGTATACAATGTTTGCTCTATATACAGTTTTATGACTTTGGTGCTTAACAGCACATTAACACATGAAAGGTATTATTTTGCTTTGGCAACAAAGACAACACATATCACAAGCCATATCTTTCTGATCAAAAGTCAGACAGTCCAATCGTTAAACCAATGTGGCATCCAGGTAAAATTATTTTCAATCACCTCCATCCCACCTCCACCTAAAGACCCTGATCTGCTGGTGTTTTATTGTTGGATGAATATTATACAGTGGTCCCTCACTGTAAAGCACACAAGGTCCTTGATATAATATGAATGCATATATTGATGGATCTCATTGTTTGAATTATATTTCTCCATACAATGTACCTCATTATAAGGTGATCTATCCTTATCATGATACATTTGCATAGCTTGGTGAATGATTAAAGTGAGGTACCACTGTACATACCAGTAAGTATAAAAGTGATACTGTAATCTAAATAAAAATAATAAGAAAATTGTATAAAAATTTTCTTTCATTGCATGATGTTAGATTATTAAGCTACAAATGTTTTCAAGGAACATAAATACCCCAACACAGAGCCTGAATACTGACCAAGCTTACCTGCATAATGGATGGGCATTGATGTACAAGGGTAGTACTATACACCCTTACTATACTTAAACAAGGGCATACAAATGTTTTAAGCTCATGTATATTTGTGTACTGTATATACTTGTTATAAGTTGGATCCAACTGCAAACTGCATAGACTCAGAGCTGCCATTGCATAATACACCAGCAGATCTGGGTCTATGCTTTTTGTTGGGAATAAATCAGTAGAACAAAACAATATAGACCCTTATCTGCCACTGCATAATATACCAGCATATTTGGGTCCACACTGTATTTGGAGCTAATGCATAATTACGTATATATGGCATAATGTATATGAATTATTCAGCCATCCCAATGATTAAATGTGAAGATGAACGAAAAAAAAGTATTTGCTATATTTATGATTTTTCAGGACCTTTTGTTTCATATTCAATATGCAGTGTCTGTCACTGTCAAAATGATTTCTTGTAAACTGAACTATTATGTCACGTTTTCCATCAGCAACCAGTGCATTACATGATAAGTCTAATATGACATTCTGCTAGGGTTGGCTCTAAAAATGTACAAAGAGCAAGGCAAATATTTAAACTATCTCATGATCATTCATATCCAATCAAACTGCAGAAAACTGTCAATTTAAACAAATTGTAAATTGCACTGAACCAGTCTATAACTTCTAAATTTAAGTCAGCCACTTCGAAGAAGGTTGATCAGGAATGGTCATTTGAAGTGCTATTTAATTAGACTCCCTTTACACAAATCTGGTGCATGGATGACTATATATGAAAGACTAATTACCTGACAGTTTGGTGTACAGTAGTATAAATTATTATATACATGTATAGGATAAATGGAATTGTCTGTGTATATAAAAAAATCAAAATTGATGAAATAATTGTGGTATAGGTGTATAACAAGATGTTTTTTAGATTAATCATTAAATAAACTTACCATTATAGTCTATTACTTCCTAGCTAACCTACTAAACTATGCAAGCTTGCAAAAGTTTGTGGTTCACAGTATTCAGATGCCTTTAAGAAAATAATTTAATAAACAATCATCCATAAATGGAAAAGATGAGTCTTTGGAAGATTTCTGTCAGGCTGAATCTGTTATCTATTCCAATAATTTCCATATCTTTCAAAATGGAGTAATTTAAATAAAACTTATTACAAAAAAATATCTGTGAGGACTCAAAACAAAGGGAATGATACTGTTATGTATATTTGATTAAATTTTTATTTGATTTAATTTGTTTGTTTCAGGTAATTGTTTCAGGCATTTGCAAATGATCGAGACAAGTAGAGGGAACTGGTCAGATGTTCAGCAGCACAGTGCCTCGAGAACCACATTAGGTCAAGAGACTGATGATGATGATGATGATGATGATGATGAATTGTTTGTTTGTTAGTTTAATTTTTTTTTATTCCATTACATGCTATTGAAATGTAACTTGATTTACTGGAATTGAGTTCAGTTTTGACTGATTTTTCATTTTATTTTTCAAAGTAAACAACTAATAATATAAATTTGCATCTAATGCTAACCTAGTTCCTGACCTTGATTCAAAACCAGTTAGAGCTGTAGTAAACTTTTTTTACATTTCTAATAGTAAGATTTATTAAGTGGAATTATGTGACAAATAACACGTGTTTATTGTTACAAACTTTTGACCTCCATCTGGGAATCTGTTTTGCATTGTAGTTAGGTTTATTACTGATGTTTTGAGAAAGAATGGTGATTCTTGCCTTTACATTTGAGAAGTTCATGTGTTTTATATCGTGACCAGTTTGGGGCTAATTATTTTGTTTTCTTCAATTTATTTAGATTTCAAATTTTGTTTACCTTGGAAATACTAGTATTCAAAATTAACTCTTCAATAAAGACATTTATCAAAATTTATACAGAATATTTAAAACAAATGGAATTTTATTTTCTGTGATTCAACAAAGAACATCACTATGGCACTGACCACAGCATATGTCATCGCCTTCCATTTTAGATTTCATTGGGATTCAAACTCAGTTTCATTAGGACTTTTTATTACTAGAACTTCTACTTTTTAATTTTTGGATTATTTTTGTATTTGATTCGTAAAACCATAAGTTCTTATTCTCATTTTTACATTATTTTCTTACAGAAATAAATTATTTGTTAAATAAGCTTGTTGTCTTCACTTTGTTTTGGTTACTTTTGTAAGCACATGACAATATACAATAAAAGTAATGAGGACACAACAATACACAATTACAAGAAAACACACAATAGCAGTATGGTCATTTTGGAAAGCTTTGTTTTGTCTAAATAGTAAATAAGTCTTATAATCCATCCTACATAAGCATGATTTTATATCACTGCAGTCTATTGTTGTTGTAGGGTTTAATACCATTTTTCAGCACAAGATAGGCTATACATGGCCAGTATAAATGGTGGAGGAATAACCACTAATCTATGAGAAGCTACTGGTAAGTTTTCTCACATCCTGACATTAGCTGAGCCTGAGATTCAAACCCACACATAGGTAAGATAGCAGTGATCCGTAATGGTGAGTACTTTAGACCACTTGGCCACTTGTGGCCCCTAATAATTTTTAATAAACTGAACAAAATGCAAAAGTAAATGCAAATCAATGAGGCATGAAAAATTGGCCACTGTGGCTTAATTTTAACTGAGGAGGGTACACATTATATGTCTTATGAAACAACTACCAAGTTATATGACAACATCCAAAAGTGTCTGAGAAACTGAGCTAAACACAAAGGTCAATGTAGGTCAATGAAGTGAAAAATATAGGTCACTGAACTTTATGACCCACCTTCATGTACATATCAAATTATATGACTGTGCAAACAATACAATCTAAGTAACAGATATATGTGTAAAGGTTAATACAGATCAACTAGTATGGTAGAAATTAGAAATCTGTTTTTGACTCAGCGGCTACCGAGCTATGAGCAACAACTATGGAACAGTACACGCCAGCAAGTGGATTCATCCCCCCAGGCATTACGTGCAATTATGGGCACCTTTGAAGGGCTTAAGATTGCGACCGGGTGGAGCTTACAAGCAGCTGAAAGAAGAAGAACACTTCATTTAGTTTGGGATAATGAAGAAACTATCCAGGGGAATCTCAATAGCTGAGAAGTAAGAGATATAGACAGCGGCAGAGAGAAACCTCACCAGTCGAATCAACCCCACCCCCCTCAGGAAATAGGCAGACAGTGATACAAACTTTCATGGAAGTTTCTGCAAATGTATCATATCCAATGGCTGCTCCTATCCCATCACTGAAATTGGTAACCAGTGACCAGGTCCGACAACCTACAACTGGCTTGGAAAAGCTGAAGAAAACTTTCCCGCCAGTTATCACCACACCGCTGCCATTACCACCACCACCACCACCAGCAGCGACAAAAAAGCAGGAGGCTTCAAGTCAGGCAGCAGACTTGGAACAGGACCTAGCCTTGTCTTCATCAGAAGAGGAAGAAGCACCAGCATTCAAGGTAGTTACACCAAGAAAAAAAACGGTGAACCCTATGAAGAAAAAGTGCACAAAATTGGGACTACAACTGGCCATTAAAGACAAGAAAAAAGCCGGACATTTCATCAGTGCCGTAAAATACATTGGATTCCGGTCACTTAAAGTCCCACCGCCAAATCCAGCACAATGGGAATTTGCCAACTCCATTATGGCAACATACTACTACGATGCTCTACATGAATGCACTCTCGACCAGATGTTTGATGCAGCGCAGTACTTGGCCTCTCTACAAAATTTTCTTCCCCGTAAAAACAAGGCAAGAGAGAAGAACAGCTGTGCAGGTCATACAGACTGAAGACAGACTGGGGACATACATGTAACCCTGCCACAAAACAGCCCTTCTTAGGGCTACTGCCATATTGTATAACATTTGAGTTCTCATTTGGTACGAGAACTCTATTCGAACAAGCTCTTTTGAGAAATCTGCCATGATCATTTCGAAACACCGCCTCAAAATTTACAACCTATTCTAACCTAACAGTGACTCAACTACATATGTCGCATATACATTTTAGTACAAAATTTGTTAGGGACTAATAATATGTACACTATGTACTAGAAATATTGGTATGTTAAGCGATAGGAAAATTCTAAAACTTATTGAATTTGACTCAATTGCACAGGTGGCTGACACAATATTGTTTTTTTTTTTTGTCCATTAGTTTAACTGGACTGAATTGGAAATAAGTATGGTTAAGGCGTTCCAGGGCGTAAACGACATCGATCTACGACATTGGCTGGCGACCTCCGGGACTTTTTCCTCCTTTTCCACGTCCAGAACCCATCAACATAGCAACATGAGAAAACTATTTTTCTCTCGCTATTATTAGGTGCCATTGCACCCCGTTATCTCCTTCCCGATTGGTTGGTAGGGTTGAGTGCGTGTTGGTACTATTCCCACTCACCTGAAGGTCTTTCATTCGTGTCGATAGTCACTATTTAGGGACTCGACATGACGACCAAATTAAATAGCATACTTTGTATGCAGTAAAGCCCATGGGGATGCGGCACAATTCCTCCCCTGGGATTAATTAAATAGTCATCCCTGATGACATTAAACAGTACTACATGTACTTCGCGTACGAAACACTTTAATTCAACTATTGATTGTTTTTGACTGATGAATTAGTATTCCTCATTATGCAATTTAGCCTTTTAATACAAAACATGTTAAAATAAACAGTAATTATTGCTATCTCCTTATAATGTGCATTGTTATACTATCCTTAAGAGGGTCTCAAGGGAGAATAGTCCTTGATTAATGAGTCACCCTCTATAAATAAAGCATTATTATTATTATTATTAATATTATCATTATTAATATCACTATTATATTATTAGCACAATCATTATCATTATTATTAATAATAATATTATCATTATTAATATTATCATGATTACTATCATCATCATTATTATTAATATTATTATCATTAGTATTATTATTATTATTGTCATCATCATTATCATTATTATCATTATTAATATTATCAGTATTAATATTATCATTATTATTAATAGTATTATTATCATTATTATCATTATTATATCATCATTAATACTATTATTAATATTGTCATTATTATTGTTATTATGATTATTATTATTAGTCAATGTCACAAGATAAATGACTATTTAAGCAAAGAGAAACTGAGCTAAATGTAAATCCTGACCCAGAGAAATTTAATGTAAAAGGTAAAATAAACTGTTAAATAATGAAATATATCTCACAGTGGCTCACTTATCACAGCTGGCTGACATATTCCTTATGAACTCATGACCTATTTATATATGACGTAATATATATTAATCTACAAGCAAACATGTCTAAGAAACTTATCGAATAATTATGCCTAACCTGTGTTGATGGTCAAACAAATGATTATAATGACTTCCCAACACCATCAGCCCATCTCTATTACAATTTCAAGTTTAATCAGCTTTGTTCATGCAAGATTTTTGCCCTAAATTAATGGAAGCCTTACATCTAGCGCTGTAGACAGATCAGACACATAGACTTCTTCGGTATTAATTAACTCATGGACTGCATTCTGCCGCTTTCCCTCCTCAGTCGATGTGGTGGCCAACACCTGTGGATCTGTAGACCCTGTAAATTATAAGAAGGTAACTTAACTTTCTTGCCTGTGATTGTATTGTAGTCTTAAGAGAACATTCAATCTCCATGATTTGACTTCTACTTTTGACCTTCTGAGCATCTCATGCTAGGGTTGTTTATCTCCAGTGTTAAACTCTTGAGCCAACTCTGCTAGAAATCTAATCCTGATAATAATTACAACCATATCATACAAATTCTAATGTAAACCACAAACACTAAAAACTCTGCACCACTGACTAAATTAATTAATCAATAAACTCTGCCCCACTGACTAAATTAATTAATCAATCTCCAAGGATGCTATATTTACATGAATCTAACAGTATATAGTGATGTCTAGCACTGGGGCATCATGCCACAGACACGAAGCATCATGTCCCACCCAGTCATATTATCCCATGAGGCAGCTGTTAGCACCATTTTATGTCTTTAGTATGACTCATCTGGGGTTCAAACCTTCGACCTCTCACTTCCAAGGTGGATGTAAACTTACCACATGGCCATCAGAGCAATAGACTTGTCAATTTAGAAAATCAATCTTAAATTTGAAGGAAAAAAGGTCCAACATTTTATAAAGTTGAAGGTATTATTACCAAGTATCATGTGAAACTGTACTGGTATGGAGACAGTTTCATTCAGCATTAAATATATTCTGCATTGAAATGTAACTATTAATATGAATCAGGTATTTGGAAGCTAGTGAATATATGTTGTCATCAGTTTTTTTCTGTCTTAACCTACTAAAAATATATATTGACTAGTTCTATATTATATACCCATTTGTTAGTCCAACTGCAAACAAAACAGACCCTGATCTAACATTGCATTTGGCTGCAGATCAGGATCTCCTTTTTTCTTCTATTGATTACTGCTAATAAACTGTAAAGAT
Organism: Unio delphinus; assembly: GCA_029339505.1. Lineage (NCBI taxonomy): Eukaryota > Metazoa > Mollusca > Bivalvia > Unionida > Unionidae > Unio > Unio delphinus. Next base: position 1,283,696 of record JAQISU010000048.1, on the reverse strand, counting down.
CCAGAACTGCCAGTGCATTACACAAAAGCAGATCTGTGTCTGTGTGCTTTGTAATTGGACATGATACATAAGCAAATATATACAGTATTGAAACACCTTAAGCTGTTTACCTGAGCCATGATTGTGATCTCTGCTATATGTATGTTCTGGGAATATGGTCATCCTCTGCAAACTGTGAATCATATGAAGTGCTGGAGTGCCACCAGCTGCCATGGTGCATTAGGATCTATGATGGAATGCGTTAAAACTTTTGATACTAATGTGATTAATTCACCCCAACAATGGAAACTACATCCACTGATGTTTCATGGGGACACTTGTATTCCACTTAGTATCTAATCATATATGGTGTATCAAAAGCTTTTCCAAAATGAAACTGTAATCATTTTAAATGCCCAATCACATTTATCTTCCTTGAACAAGATGGTTTTCAAATGAATCAAATTTCTTTCCCAACACATGTACACTGAATCAACCAATAATAGTTTAGGTTTAGGGAGGTGAGATCACCCTTCAATTCTATTAAGTGTTTATTTCCTCTAAAAATGATATATTATCATCATATGTACACCAATCTGTATAGACTTGCCCTAAATTATCTGCCTTTGATATATGTACCATTTGTGATAATATTTGACATAATCACTCCCTTGCTGCTTAAACATTTCTAGATCAGAGACCAAGGCCAGTTATCAAATTACTTGTCATAGGATTTTGTTCATAATATGCAGAATATTGCTCAATTTTCCATGACCTCAGAGCAGAATTTAAGTGTGTTTATCCTGGATAAACATTGGTTTGGTTGGTATTTTATGACACACATTCATATTTGTGCCAAAGCAATTATAGTACACAGCCTTGCAGTTCCTAGTAACACACCACAGCTGCTAACCTGGACAGGACTCTAACCCCTATTCTTCTAGCTGCTTATGACTGAGCCATCCTCCTGGATGTTTGACATGCATCCAGCTGTGAAAAGCACAGACCCAGATCTATCAACACATAACATAACAAACAGATCAGGGTTAATGATCTCTATTGAAATTATAAAAGAAATAGTGTAGACCCTGATATGTAAGCCCATAATATGACAGCAGGCCTGGAGGTCATAAAACTGACCTATGATGGTATTTCCACTGTTAACCTACCACAAATGTTCTTTTGAAGATATCCCCCCCCCCCCTCCGATCCATTCAGCAGGAGTAGTGCTATTATTTCGAACCATTGGAGCCTTGTGATGATGATTTGTGTCAAGTTTCATAGCAAGCCTTCTTTTAGTTTAGGAAGACATACAAGAGACAATGGATGCTGGAAAACAGATGCTGGAAGACTGGCGAAATGCATCACATCTATAACCAGTAAAGCTAAAAAATGATCAGATGATTATTTGGTATGCAACATTTAAACTACTAGCCAGAAGACCATGCCCAATAAATAACATATCACCATTGTTCCTTACATGGTGAGGTCAAAGGTCTCATGGAAGCTTCTATTCTAAGGTGTGTGTGTAGATTAAATGCTTTTTTTTTAAAATTTAAAAAAAGGGGTTTTCTTACATAATGGCATACCTATTGATTAATGCCCTAGAAAAAAATGATCTAACAACACAGTCTCATCATAAATATCATATCTGCCATTATATAATGTGATAGGTCCCCTCATATAACCCAATCTGCCATTACATAATGTGATAGGCCCCCTCATATAACCCAATCTGCCATTACATAATGTGATAGGTCCCCTCATATAACCCAATCTGCCATTACATAATGTGATAGGCCCGCTCATATAACCCAATCTGCCATTACATATGTGATAGGCCCCCTCGTATAACCCAATCTTCTATTACATAATGTGATAGCCCCCCTCATATAACCCAATCTGCCATTACATAATGTGATAGGTCCCCTCATATAACCCAATCTGCCATTACATAATGTGATAGGCCCCCTCATATAACCCAATCTGCCATTACATAATGTGATAGGTCCCCTCGTATAACCCAATCTGCCATTACATAATGTTATAGGCCCCCTCATATAATCCAATCTGCCATTACATAATGTGATAGGCCTGCTCATATAACCCAATTTGCCATTACATAATGTGATAGGTCCCCTCATATAACCCAATCTGCCATTACATAATGTGATAGGCCCCCTCATATAACCCAATCTGCCATTACATAATGTGATAGGTCCCCTCGTATAACCCAATCTGCCATTACATAATGTTATAGGCCCCCTCATATAATCCAATCTGCCATTACATAATGTGATAGGCCTGCTCATATAACCCAATTTGCCATTACATAATGTGATAGGTCCCCTCATATAACCCAATCTGCCATTACATAATGTGATAGGTCCCCTCGTATAACCCAATCTGCCATTACATAATGTGATAGGCCCCCTCATATAACCCAATCTTCCATTACATAATGTGATAGGTCCCCTCGTATAACCCAATCTGCCATTACATAATGTTATAGGCCCGCTCGTATAACCCAATCTGCCATTACATAATGTGATAGGTCCCCTCGTATAACCCAATCTGCCATTACATAATGTTATAGGCCCGCTCGTATAACCCAATCTGCCATTACATAATGTGATAGGTCCCCTCGTATAACCCAATCTGCCATTACATAATGTTATAGGCCCGCTCGTATAACCCAATCTGCCATTACATAATGTTATAGGCCCCCTCATATAACCCAATCTGCCATTACATAATGTTATAGGCCCCCTCATATAATCCAATCTGCCATTACATAATGTGATAGGCCCCCTCATATAACCCAATCTGCCATTACATAATGTGATAGGCCCCCTCATATAACCCAATTTGCCATTACATAATGTGATAGGTCCCCTCATATAACCCAATCTGCCATTACATAATGTGATAGGTCCCCTCGTATAACCCAATCTGCCATTACATAATGTGATAAGCCCCCTCATATAACCCAATCTGCCATTACATAATGTGATAGGCCCCCTCATATAACCCAATTTGCCATTACATAATGTGATAGGCCCCCTCATATAACCCAATTTGCCATTACATAATGTGATAGGCCTGCTCGTATAACCCAATTTGCCATTACATAATATGTTGGCAGATTTGAATTAATGCATATTGTAAGGAGTATTCAGTAGAACATACAACACTGACCCTGATCTGCCAGCAAATTGTAGTTGCACCCTAACTAATAAGCAAGTACATATAACATTTTGGTTTCTATTTGTTACAAATCTATCTCTGTGCATCTGCTGCACTTTGCCAAGGAGAAAAAGGTGATTCCAATGCAACCATAAAATTCAACCGAAACGACAATGGCTACACACCCACAAGAATATTAAGGTCAAACTCAACAAAGAGCATTTTTCAGAAAACACAAGGCAGAATTTCCATTCAAATAACCTTTTTTATTTCACAGACAATAGGGTGCATTTTTAGAGGCACAACAAATTCTTTGAATGCCACGGGGCTCAACTCATTGAAGTTCAAGTTAACAAACATATTACTATCTTTTCATCAAACTTACAATCTGGATTATCAATGACTAGACAGATGTAACATAGTTGTTTTATTTTTAAAAGACCAAGACTTAAATCAAATGTCAAGGGCAATGTAAATTGCTATCAGTTGGGGGATTCTTTATTTCTAATTTTCCTTATGACTCACATCAGTGGAATGTATCAAAATGTCTGCGTTTTCAACAACTACTTGTACCAGTAGTTTTAAATGCATAAATATGGTTTTTACAATGAAATTGTAACGAACATTCTTATCTACATGTCCTTGTGCTTGTGGCATGTATATGCAAACAATATGTTAAGTATTTCCCGGATGGTCAAAAGACAATGCTGTCAGTCTGAGTGTTACTAATCTCTCAACTACTACATTCATAACAAAACTTATGGATCCTGTAAAACATCTGAAGAATAAAAATCACAAAATATAATATCATAAGTTTGCTTCAATATAAATACATGTACATTTGTATATCTAAATGCCAAACTCCAGTTAAGATTTGGTATAAAGGATTTAACCACTATTGATGCATTAACCCCATCGTACAACATGTTTGTACATCAGGAGGTAGTACCCTACATCTGAGCCCTGTAGCATCAAGGTAATTTAAGATACACCAAAATGGGCGGTATTACAGAAACATAGACAGATTTAGCTCTACAAGGATACTAATTTGAACTTTCTACTCTCATTACAAAATGCAGAGGGGAAAAACATATTTTTTTGAGACCCAATTTGTTTACATAAAAAAATTTACCTGTTGTTGGAATCAGATTTTGTGTCCAGATTTTAGACCTTTTGGCCTCATATTTAAGGTGGACCAGTCTAAACTGCATACAGAAAAACTAACCTTTGCATAAAGTAGGATAAGTTGGGGATTTCAACCAAAAAGTAGCTAGGACACAAAAATGATTGATCCAATAAGCCATAATAAACCTCCACCCAAAAAACCCTACAACTCTCACCCTTCTGCACATGTGTGAGTGAAATAGCCAATGAAACATTACATTTCTAACACATCCAAAAGTCAAGATTAATGGAAATCTCTTGGAAGCTGATTTATTTGGAAGCAGCCTCCAAATTGTGTTTCCTACTCACATTGCAGGCAAATATGACAAAAATCTCAAGGGGGTTAATGATTTGACCAATTTACACAAGTTTGTATAAATATTTATAAATTACAATTTAAAAGCAAAGTTTAAGAAGAACTGATCATTAAAGTCAGACCAACACAATTTTTAAAAATGTCACTGGTTGTCCTGCTTAAAATAGCCTATCATCATTGTGTTCAGCATGGCTATAAATGTGTCACAGTACACTTCATTTGGCGCAGTCCTTCTTCTCTTATGGACATAAGTGGGTAGTCCTTAATTTAGTAAAAACTACACCCAGACCCTGTCCTCTACCCAAACCCTTTCACACAGCTGTTCTAATGTTCATGTAGTAACATGTCATTGAAATGTGGAAGGTTTGTCTTTGTACTCTAATCTAGGCTCAAGTATTTTCTAAAATCTGATTCTTGTTCAATTTATGCCTCTGACATAAATGCAGATCCTCTTAGCAAAATATATCCCAGTTTATAAATTTGTTATGATCAGTCCATCAGATGAATTGGTCAAAGCTTTATTATTACATAGGAACCTGTAACCTTGACCTTAAAACCACAGAACCATTATTATATATATATATATATATATATATATATATATATATATATATATATATATATATATATATATATATATATATATATATATATATTCACTTATAAGTCAGATCTAACTGTAAACCCAATAAACCCAAACCCGTCATTGCATGATCCATTAACATAGATGGGTCTATAGTTTGTTAGGAATAATCAGCAGAACATACATAGACCCTGATCAGTTGGCACATTATGTAACAGCAGATCTAGAACTATGTTGTTTGCAATCGGACCAGAAATGTATACAAATATGTATGATAATTTGGTGCATGCATCTATTGATGATACAACAGTAATCAATTCTACCAAGTTTCATCCCTCAATCTCACACAGTTTAAATTTAGAATCGAAAGAGAGTCTACAATGAAGTCTGTTGCATACCATGTAGGTAGTGTGATTAGACTAATTAATTTCATTCCTGTGGTTAAAGGATATCAACTTCAGATCTATTTGGCATACAATACATTGTGATAGAGATATGGAAAAGGTGGAAAGCAAAGTGGTGACAAATAAAAAGAGGAAAATAATCATCAATTTGTGTTTATTTCCTTAAATATGTAAGAATCAGGTGTGCTACAAATTATTAGAGTAGTCCCCCTCTTGTACGGCCCCCCTGACCAGCGGCCACCCGCTCCAAACGGCCAGAATTCGTTGGCACCGACGAGTTTCTGTTCAAAAGTACCCCTCACGAGAGGCCACCCGGCTAACGCGACCAGCGGCCAGCATTTTTGTGCAATAATATAAAATTTTCCCCCTCACGAGCGGCCACATTTTATTTTTAAATGTATCCAGAACCAATAATTAATTCAAATCTTGACGTAAGGTAAGTAATTTTGATTATCTCTATCGTCGATACACGTCTCCGAGTGTCAAGTCGCCGTTAAAAATGTCGACTAAAGATTTAAAGTATATCGTTATCTATGAAAGTCGATGTTTACAAGAAATGGGCTCAATAATGTTTTGATAGAGTTTCGGGTTTAACACCTATGTTGAGTTCTTCTCGTTGATGATTATAACCAGACGTAATTGTTATAATTATAACAAGGTCAGCATAGGCTAAAAATAGATTTTGTACATTGGCACACACAGAGAACCTTAAAAAAGACAATAGGGTACCAGACAAAGACCGGAAAAATTACGTGACCAAACAATATGGCTTCCTTTACGAAGGCTGCATTTCGTAGACTCGACACAAGTTTTGTCTGCATAATTAAATCGCATACAGTCAGCAATAACCGAATAAATCATTACCAAACACTAAAATGTCATCACGTTAACGGATACATTATTTTCGAAGAAAGTCGGTTATTCTACTCGACGACATCGGGGGGGGGGGGGGGGGGGAGGCCGTATGTACAAAAGACTCGCAAGAACAAGTTTACCGGTATGCTAAAATAATTTGAATAAACAAAGTAATAACCGATAAGAAGGTTATTCAGCAGCAGTGGGAAAATGGAGCAAATGGAAAAATAATTATGTATGTACCAAGATGTAAATGACGTTTTTGAATCCATTTGCAATGTGCAAGACAACAATACCCGCTCGTATATCAAACTTACGCCAAGAAAGCAAAAATAGTAATGTATATTCAGTTGAAATAAATTTGTTATTATGACAAAAAAAAACACTTTTATTGATTAATGTTTCATTTAGACGAAGATATTTAATGTTTTGAAGTATGTAGCTTTCTTACTACGTACATTACATATACATGTACTTCTCATAATAAATTTAGCCCCCCTCTGGAACGGCCACCCGCCTTATAAGGCCACTTTCCCGGTGCAACAGGGGTGGCCGTATAAGAGGGGGACTACTGTACTAACAACTATCATTAATAAAACAGACATGTATAGAATTCTTTATTACCAGTAACATTTATATAATACATGCATAAGCTTCTTTAAAATGATACAATCTATTATTATAATGGTTATATATTATGAGGGCTAAATGTAACTCTGTCAAAGAACATAAAAGCACATTACTGACATAAAAGACATAACAATGAGTAGGTCAATATTACAACACAATGTACCAGTTTAAACACAAGCTGACAGATGAAAGCTGATTTAATACTACTGGTTCAAAATCCAAATCTGCCAAACCAACAAAATGATCCTGAACCATTTAACATGAATTCTGAAAACAAATTTCAGTGATAAACCAAGTTATGGTTTAACTCCCAGGCCATCAAAATTTGCTAAAGGAGTAAAATAAATATATATTTAACTTCAAAGCATAAAATTAATGGAATACATAAATATATATATATAATCTAATTCAAATTAGTGCCTGCTTTTCCAAAAGTTCTTAAGAGTCAATCTTCAAATTAGTATTATTGACAGCATCAATTGTCATAGATTTGGTTATACGCTGATGATTTGCTGAAAAGTTTACTGAAAGCTGGTAAGAAAATTGAAAAGTCAATTCAAAGATGTCCAAGTGCCAGAGCTTAGTGGTCAGCATGGTCAAACAAGCCATATACAAGAAGTAACTACATAATAAATAATCAGATGATTTGCAGTCAAACTGGTCAGGAGTCTACTGTGGTAACTAATAAGCAGTAATTAATGGTTGTCAACAGGTCAATGACTGACTATTGTCAATGACAGACTGTTGACACTAACTGTTATTAACAGGTCAATGACTGATTGTTGACACTGTTATTAATAGGTCAATGACTGCCAGTTGTCAACATATCAATGACCAACTGTTGACACTAGCTGTTATTAATAGGTCAATGACTGCCAGTTGTCAACAGATCAATGACCAACTGTTGACACTAGCTGTTATTAACAGGTCAATGACTGCCAGTTCTCAACAGGTCATTGATTGACAATTGACACAAAGTCAATAAGATGTCAACTGACCGTACAAATGATTGATATGAATAGTTTAGACCTAGAAGAGATAAATATTTGATGTAGTGCTGAATAATGATGTTTAAAACTATACCAGGAATTTTTCATTTATACAAACCTTCCTTGGACAAGATGTGTAATGACTAAACAATGATTTTGGACAGAGATAAACATTGATAATACTGACATACAATCACACAGTCAGTCATAAAAAACAAATATCTGTATTTTGAATACATGTACTCCTAATGGGCTATAATCAATATTGATAAATGCTACGGTAAACTGAGAGCTAAAATTATTTACTGCAAAAAATGCATGAGTATTTTTGTGAAGAAAAATAAACGAAATTCAATTTAGTGACATCTCAAACTCAACACTATACATTTAAACAATTTTGTACTTGTCTGTACTTACTTAAAAGGGAACTAATCTCTAAAGTATCAAATTTTTAATAAGAAGTGAACCATCAAGTTGAATGCACTGAGCATTAAGATTTTATCACATTTAGACATCGGGAGTATTTGGGAAGGGTCATTTCAACCATTATTCTTAATTTCTACCAAATCAGTTTTAAAACTTCAAAGGGGCTAGTGTTCCATACAATGAAATTGACTGGATATCTTTAAAACGGGTTTGAGAATGAGACAGCCGAACTTCCGATCCAAGTTAAATAGTCATTCTTCAAAGGGAAAAGTTACATAATGTAGTTCAGAGATTCTGACTAACAAAACAAATGATTGTCCTAGAAATTCTATTAGAAACCACTGCCTATGACTGGCTGAATAAAATTAAGGCATACACCTTGGAATTAATGGAAATTTAAAGTGACAACCTTAATCAAAATTCTTTAGTCTGAAATTTTATGAGAGAAGGTTAGCTCTGAGAAAGCATAGAAAAGAATAGCGCATTCCTCATTGAACAATGGAGGGACCAGGTGTCTGTCTTGTAAGTAAGACAAGGTTTAGAGCTGGATTCACAGGTTCTAAAGTTAACAGCATTAAGATAAGCAATTTTAATTTAACGTAATATTCGCTTGTTTTGACTGTTGTTTGCAACTTGTTTGATGTGACTAGATTCCATATTATCATTTCCTTTGTCTGTTAGGACAATAATGTTTATCGTGAGTTAACGATAAATACCTATTATATAACAGATACTTTTAACAGTCATGACAACTGTTACAGAAGAGATGGATCTGTGTGATGCCCCTAAGAGACCTAAAAATCACCAGACACACAACAGGGGCAATGGAGTACCAAGAAATAAACAAGAATATCAGAAAAAACTTGAAGAAAGCAAAAAAAGATTGGATTGGACAAAAGTGCACAGAGTTAGAGAGCAGTCTGATAAAAAATAACATCAAATTGTGAAAGACCTCACCAGACAGAAGCAACCAAGAGTTAGCACCTCTCAAGACAAAAATGGAAAATGCCTCACAGACGCAAGTGACATTGCAGAATGATGGACTGAGTATTGTAAAGAACTCTACAACCATCCGTCCACAGGAGACTCGATGGAGCTTGAAGTTTCAAACTTCATGGGGGAAATACTTAACACATTGTTTGCATATTTTTGACACAAATGATGATGATTTCCCCATTCTCAAAGAAGAGGTAGAGTCAGCAATAAGAGTGCTGAAAAATGGGAAGGCAGCTGGAGTAGACAACATCCCAGCTAAACTCATCAAGAATGGAGGGGAAATCAGTAACAGAGCTACATGTACTAACAAAAATCTGCAACAAGATCTGACAGACAGGTGAATGGCCAATATAGTTGACTCAGTCACTTATTATAATACTCCCACAAAAATACAATCTCCAGCTGTTCCAAAATTACAGACCTATCAGTTTGATAAGCTATGCTAGTAAGGTGACACTGAAGATCATCTTGAACAAGACTGAAACCAGAAGCAGAAGAAATAATTGCTGAAGAACAGGCAGGGTTCCGGATTGAAAAAAGTACAACAGAACAAATATTCAATCTTAGGTTCTGTGTGAAAAGTACTCACAACATCAACAAGACATCTATCTAGTGTTCATAGATTTCAAAAACACTTTTGACAGATTCTGGCATGAGGCACTGTGAGCCAAAAGGAAGAAGTACAACATGGGTCAAAAGTTGACACAATACCATCAAGCAGCTGTATGCCAAGGCTACTAGTGCAGTAATTGCTCAAGGTTCTGTGAAGGACTGGTTCAAGACAACAGTTGCAGTATGTCAAGGCTGTCTCCCACGCTTTTCAACATCTACTTAGAGCACATCATGAGCAAAGCCCTGGAAAACCGCTGTGGGCCAGTTACCATTAGAGGGTGTAACATCACCAACCTATGCTTTGCTGGCGACATTGATGGGCTGGCAGATAGTAAAGACGAGCTTGCCACCATAGTGAAGAACCTGAGTGAAACATCTTCCAGATTCGACATGGAGTCAAATGCTGAGAAGACAAAGCTGATGACAAATAGTGGCAAACAAAACTCAGCCAAGACTAAAGTCAGAGGTCAGGAACTGGAAACAGTGGGCCAGTTCAGATACCTTGGTTCCATAATCACCGAGGAGGGATCAAGAGCAGAAATTTTGTCACGAGCAGCACAAATTGCAACTATGTCAAAACTAAGACCCATCTGGAGAGACAAGAATATCTTTCTGAAAACTAAAATCTGACTACTGAGAGCACTACTGTAGTCATCTCAATCTTTATGTATTCATGTGAGGCCTGGACCCTGACAGCAGAATTACAATTAAGAATCTAGGCACATGAAATGAGATGCTACAGAACTGTCCTGGGCATCTCTTACATGGACCACATCATAAATGAAGTGCGGAACACCATCGGGCACAAAGTAGGCCATTATGAAAACCTCCTCACCACTGTCAAAAAGAGAAAGCTGAAATGATATGGCCATGTGTCAATAGAGCCAATAATAGTCTATCCTGTGACAACAGTACTGTAGGGCAGCATCCAGGGTGGCAGAAGGAGAGATAGACAGTGAAAAAAGTGGACAACATCACAGAATAGACCAGGAAAAGTTTTGCCATGACATAGGCATTGGCACATGATTGTGACATATCGAGATACTGGTCATATGTTCAGCAGCACACTAGGTCAAGAGACTGATGGTGATGGTGATGATGATGATCAGAAAGTGGTATATTTAGCGGGATAATTTTGTTCTTTAAGGAAAATGTTTTCTGAAGGAGAGGGGACTAGACAGTTCAAAGTTGGTGTCCGAAAAAAAGAGAAATGACAAGTGAAGTCTGAAAGGGGAAAGTAACGAGTACAGAGATAAATCTTGAAAGTCCAATCCTGTTGAGATCATTTAAATTGAAATTATGACTATTAATTTGTTTGATTAAATATGCTATTTTTCTTGTCTAAGGGGCTTGTATCACATTATTTCATCTATCTTTCACCCACGCCAGGTCATAATATTGAGGGAGGTCATTCCCTAGAAAACATAGCTAAATCATATCAAAATTATATTCCGAGAAAGTGTTTTACAACAAATACAATAGTGAAAATCATTGAATGAATAAAAGAACTAAAATCAACAAACACATAATGTATGGGCCTTTTAAAATAAAACTATGCAAACAATGCAAAGTAAGCATTATATCTGAATAAAATTGTGATGAAGTTATTCAATAATATTTACATCTGCATTCCAAAAACATATGTCTTTACATTCAGTATCAATTCCTTACAGTGCAAAAGATATAAATTGTACTAAGCGCACAGTAGCATGTATGCATGGGCATTATCACATGCCACCCGAAAAAATGTACTGTTTTCTACAACCATCATAATGGGCCAGGTAACTACAATATTTCCACACTTCTGCTTTCGAAATCCTAAAATAAAAGGTGGTCTCTCTGGATTTTAAACATATCTTTTAGGTGGAGAGAAGCAAACTGATTCTTTTGTGAATTGTTGTCTGTATACAAGTAAACCATTTGTGGCCAATTCAGTCCAAAGATTTTCACAATGTCAAGTTATGCCAACCTTAAACTACACAGAAACCTTAGCTGGTCCAACAACTACTTTCTAGAGTGCCTACATTTAGGCCTACCCTAGATTGCTCCAAGGCAAGCCTAACTTGCAAGTGTGAAAATAAAACTGGTAAAAGGTCAGTCTATGGTTAAGTGTGGGCTGGCCTAAACTGCTAGTGTGAAGAAGGTGACAGACAGTGGAACTCAGTGCTGTCTTTTAAGTCATATCTAACTTATATTTGCATAGACATAGAAATGCTATCAGCACCAACAGATCTGGGTCTATGCATTTGTTTTAGGAGTGAACTACTGAACAAATGATTTAGAACCTGATTTGCCAGCACATTAAGCAACAGCAGAGCAGGACCTGACTTGTAAAGCATGTTCAACAAGTCCTTGAGTTAGTAAACTAATTCTATAGATTACTTGCTTAATGACATTAAATATGTACTGCATATCAACTGTTGCTAGTCTGCTAATTGGAATAACTAACAATAGGAACCCTGTTGACACTTATTAAGCCTAAATAAATAAAATAAATCGAGATCAAAAGTTAAATAGGGACATAATCTGAGATCTTTCAATTTTTATATTTCACATCTTCTACTCGGAGGTGAAATACAAAAACAGCATAACCACTTACAGATGTACCATTAGATCCTTTGAAAAACTGCCATGTGTTTTCTGAATTTGTTGAGTGGCACATTAAAACTTTGAAGTTTATATTATGGAGTACATTGCCTTACCCAAGGTTACACCATGATAGCCTATCTATGCTGCTACTATCATGGAAACTGAATCAGTGTACCCTTCTGATCACAAGTCAAATGCCTTCCAACTAATGAGCTACTGTGACTCCCCTTCTGAATGGTTGTAAATTTATGATATGCTATTGAAATTTTACATCCAATCGAAACATCACTACTCTCTAAGGGATTTTCTCCTGTATAAAACTGTTATCCTATTAATCATGAGCTAACATTTTGGCTTTTATAAATTCTGTAAATTCTGAAAAGGACTTTTAGACAAATTAACATTACCAGTAATAGAAAAGGTTTATTCTTCAATACCTTTTGAAGACAATGTTTAACAAAAACAATTTTAAAAATATAGAATGCATGTCAGATATTGTGAAACTAGTGGCACTGCTTTTAAATTCTTATTCAATGTGCATCTCTTTTCCAAAATCAAGAATAACACAAGGGTCTCTTTTGGCAATTATTAAAAGTATGTAGCAATAAACATAAAAATTTCCATGATACTGACATAATTTGCCAGTTTTTAATGGAAGACAAGCATAGACTATATACATATTTTGTACAATATTCAAATTTATGAACCTTTGAAGACACTATACATGAATTCCTCACTGAAACTGTAAACAACCGATCAACGAATGCTGTAATATCTCAAACATACATCTAAAATCCTCAATAATGAATATAACGAAAGATTATTACTGATATGGTAACTAATGCGCTCTTAAGTGAGTGGAATAAACTTAAGTGAGTGGCATACACTTAAGTTAGTGGAGTACAGTGCAACATCCCTTCAGCAGCAACATCACACATTCAGCAAGTGTCTTATTTTAACAACTGTATTCACAACTTATTTTCCTGAAGCCCTATTTGGCCTAATTGTCTACAGATCACCAACATCTCACATCTGCTGTCATGGGTTCGAGTTTTGGACTCAGCCAACTTGCGTATATGAGAAAGTTTGTCAGTAGCTTCCTGTGGGTTATTTGTCCTTCCTGCAAGCTCCCTCCACCGGAGATACAGGCCACTATGCATAACTTGTCATGTGCTAAAAAATGCCATTACACCCACGATGACAACAATATATATTCTACATCTTTCAAAAACTGAGGCATTACTGTAAAAGGAATTATGATATCCTTTTATTCAGTCTGATATTAACTGTTGCTAAGGTAACTGTCTTTACTTCGATCTGATTGGCTGTTAGGAACTGGAAACTACCAGTGACTGACCGGCAGATTAACACCTGATGGATCACCTGCCACTCTCAACATTATGGTAAAGACAGACTAATTAGCCTAATATTGACCACCTGACTGAAAAAGTGATTCTTGTTATTTATACCTTGCATGAAATGGTTAGGTAACTATTTCCATCTATTGAACTAATCACAGTACATGGGTAACACATGGACATACCCATTTTAAACGATTGCATGGTTTTGACCCTTTGGCCTTGATAAAGCCACCTGACCATTAACAGTATGTAGACTGCTATTGAAAAAAGATTTCAATGTATGATTCAGGCAGTTTGTTGTATGTGGATCTGAATAATAGGAAACCTGATAAAACAGATTTACATTTTATTTTTATTTTCATCGTCAAATTTAACACTGCACAGGATTTGTAGATTTTGCTTTTGGTACAAAAACAGGAGGCAACTAAGGACTCATGGTACTAATTCAGATTCCACAGTAAAGATATACAAACATCATGATGTTACAAAATCAGTAATGTTAAATTTTTGACTGCTCATGATCAAACCTATATTTATCAGTATATATGCTTCCCAATGACAGCTTATATGTACAGAAAAGCATATCAGCTGTGGCATTTTCTGGATCTAAATTTGCTTGAAACATGTGCTTTCAATTCTGTACCAATGAGTCCAGTCCTTATTTCAGTTATGAGTACTCCAAACTGAAGTCTGTTGAAGGACTGAAATTTCATTAATAAGACCATTTTTTTCAGTTACAACTGGGATAATGCTCTCAAAAGATTAATTTAACTCAAATCAAACTTTCATTATCAACCAATCCTGGACAGCCAAACCCATATATACACTATTTTATCCTCATCCATTTCCAGACTGGTTCCCATTATTCCATACTAGTAGCACGCGTCCTATAGGAACAAACAATACCTATGTCTGCAGTTATCCATTCCATTTTACACTATAAATATTAAAATGTAATCATAGGTGAATGTCAGCATTGAGGTAGTCAACTTGTGTATAATCAGTGTTGATTGCAATTTGAAATGAAGTTATTACACTACAAGACATCAATATGGCTTCACTTTTTTCCAAAAGTATATAACACAGATATGTACACTGGGAGAGACAATACAGATGATATGGTTGCTACCCATGTCTCTTATTAGATAAGTAAAATTTAAAATGTTTATGCAGTTTCACGATTGAAAATACAGTCTTGTGGAAGAAATTGATAAAAATCAACAAAAAGAATGAGACCATTTGGAAATTTTTCATGATTAAGGACCCGCCATAAATCAGCCATGCATGCTTCATGTTTAGAACACAGATGTGATCTCAAGAACTGTGTTATAGTGAAAAATATACCTCAACAACATATCCAATTCTTTGTGTATTTGGTACGGGCAGTCTATGATCTTCAACCTGAACAAATCTGATGTATTCTTAAATTGACTCATTGTGTTAGTTGTTAATTTTTAGACAATTACTGACAATTAGAAATCTGATGTATTCTTAAATTGACTCATTGTGTTAGTTGTTAATTTTTAGACAATTACTGACAGAACAAATTTGATGAATTCTTAAAGGTTCATTCTTTCAGTTGTTAAATTTTTGACAATTACTGACAGAACAAATTTGATGAATTCTTAAAGGTTCATTCTTTCAGTTGTTAAATTTTTGACAAGTACTGACAGCTTACTTTTCTCCATACTTTCCTATGTAATGGCCCTTATATGGGGATGGCTGTTCAATTACGAGTACCTCAAGAAAATGCACATGAACATATAAATGACTGTGACTGTTAAATTAATTGGAAGCAAGGCTATGTAAAGGTATCAGTCTGTCAGAAGTTAAAAACTCCAACATTTCATGACTGATCATCCTTAAAATGAGAGAGAATAAGTTTATGATATGAAGATGTATGTACAGAGAAACCTGCCATTATCAACACCTTCATATAAAAGGTATATGCTGAGAAAGGACAAAATGTATGGGTCATTCTTATTCATTTGGGACCATTCTAACCTCTATAAATAGAACAGTTGTTCATCAAAGGCACATTCTGAATTATTAAGTGTCTTTTATAATTAGGTTATACAGTGGATTTATATGACAACACTCTGAAACATGAGAACGCTTGCTTTATTTATGTTGAAAGTGGACAACTTTTTCAATGACCTTGATCAAACGAAACTGAAAAACTGTTCTTAATCAATGGTGTGGACTGACATACAGATATGCATATGGACATACATGGATGCCAAAGTTGCTATGTTGAGCTAATCCACCAAGGTCAGCTTCAATATGTAAGAATCAATCAATTTTCAAGAATTATTCTACCATTTAATAAAAAAGGATGTGAATAAGTATTTAATGTCAAAATACATAACAAAATCAAGTTGTTGGGGGTAAAAAAAAAAGTGATTAAAAATTTACAACAGTAAGTCTGGATTTTTATATATAAAAAAAACTATGCATTTTGCAGCAAAGGGGCAAATATAATGCAAAGCAAGGGCATCAATAAACACTTTTACTTGTCTAGGAAGATTTTTCAACTTGTTCCAGACCAAAGCTATTTTAACTGTGCTGATTGTGTGTGTGCATGTGTGTGATTTGGATTTTTAATGTAGCTTTAAGAATGTTTCAGTCATATCACTACAATGTCTGCAGTGTGACTGTTTATAGTGATGTCCCACCCAGTCACATTATCCAGACACCAGGTCATCAAGTCCTAACAATAACCTCTTAATGCTGAGCACCAAGTGAGGCAGTTGTTAGTTGTTAGTACCATTTTTTAAAGTCTTTGGTATGACTTGACTGGGGTTCGACCCCATGACCTCCCACATCTGAAGTGGATGCTCTAACCATTAGACGATTGGAGCTGTCTTCTGATTTTGAATAAATAGTGCTTTTTAAAAAAACAAAGGATGTTGCTGCTCTATTTTTTGCAAATACCATAATAATTAGCCAATACATCTATTGCAACATGACTTTTGTAAGGAAATTTTTTAAAGTCATCCCAGTGAGCTTTTTCTTGCACACAAAGTGTCATTTTTCAATCAATGGAATCAATTACACAGATGTTGTTGTAGGGTTTAATGCCATTTATCAGCACACAATAGGCTACACATGACAGCCAGTATTAACGGTGGAGGAAGATCCCAGGAAAACCCCTGGAAAGATCCATTGACAACGAGAAGCTTCTGGCAAGCTTTCTCACATGCGCACATTGGCCGAATCTGAGACTCGAACCCACACAGACAGAGGTGAGATGGCAGTGATCCACAACGGAGAGTGCTTTAAACCACTCGGGACCCCTTACACTGATGTATTTGGGTAAGAAGAAAAACCACATTGAGTATCCAAACAAAACTAAATTTCATAAAGGCAATTAAATGCTTGACATTTGTTTTGCTCTGTT
This sequence comes from Unio delphinus, assembly GCA_029339505.1. Classification (NCBI taxonomy): domain Eukaryota; kingdom Metazoa; phylum Mollusca; class Bivalvia; order Unionida; family Unionidae; genus Unio; species Unio delphinus. Next base: position 1,266,206 of record JAQISU010000048.1, on the reverse strand, counting down.
TAATAAATGTAAAGTTTTATTTTAAGATGTTAATGAAGTCAGATAATTTTATGAACTACTTTTATTCCGGTATATACGAAGAAAAAATGTGAGAACTAGAAATGTGTTCATGGAGGTCAGATGCCCAACCAAACTGTCTGAATCTGACCTAAATGTAAAATTTTATTAGGGTATGATGGCTAGGCAGATGGACAAAGCTAACACTTCCAGTATATGCCTTACCAAAGTGTCTGAATCTGACCTAAATGTAAAATCTTATTAGGGTACATTGGTTGGACAGATGAACAATGCAGTATATGCCTTACCAAAGTGTCTGAATCTGTCCTAAATGTAAAATCTTATTAGGGTACAATGGTTGGATAGATGAACTATGGTAACACTACCAGTGTATAACTTACCAATGTGTCTGAAACTGACTGAAATGTAACGGTGTGACTGCTAGATTGATGAATAAGGGTAACACTACTGGTGTATGTCTAACAAAGTACCTGAAACCGACCTAAATGTAAAATTATCAATGTATGATGGCTGGACAGATGGACAATGGTAACAAAACCAGTATATGTCTTACCAAAGTGTCTGAAACTGACCAAAATGTTAATTGTGCTGGATACATTTACAAGGGTCACACTACAGGTGTATGCCTATGGAAATGAGTCAAACTGACCTAAATGTTAAGGCTGCTGGATAGATGGACAAGGGTCACACTATAGGTATATGTCCTATGAATAGACCTAAAACAAACCTAACTACAAAAACATACAAATGAGAAATGAATGGACAGGTGGACAATGGTAACACAATATGCCATGCCAAAATGCATAGAGATCATGCAAATGTAAAGCCTAACCAAGGTTTTTTATGGGTGGATGGCTATACAAGGGTAATAATATGCCCAACCAAAGTAGCTGAAATTAAACTAAATGTAAAGCCTAACAAAGGTTTGATGGTTGGATGGATAGAAGTGAATAACACTATATGACCAACCTGCTGTTGGAATGTGACATAAAAAAGAACTGAATTTATTTACAGAGTGTACACTTAAAATATTTGCTGAGAAATTCAATCTAATGAATTTATTAAGTAATAAATGCTTTCACATCAACTAAAAAAATTTAGCAAGCATAAAAATGTCTTACATTCTAGATTCCTGAAAAATTCTTAACTTTTTGATAAGTGTATCCTGTTGTCTTAAGATAGTAGGCACCATGTAATGATCATAAGGAATTATTAGTAAAGAAAATGATCTTAAATAATCCATCACTTAAGTTAAATTTCTGGTCATTAAAAACAATTTACTTTTATCTGAAAAGTTTAAAATTGCTTATCTTTCATTTTTAAAAAAAATAACAAATAAGCATGCATACATATGGATACTGGCATATATTAAAATACTGATCTTGAACAAAAATGTAAAGTACATATTATTTACTTAACATTTACAAATGTAACATATTTCTTTTTCTTTTGCTGTGCCCGCATGTTAACAGGAAGGTAAAATTCAATACTTGCACATTTTGATGATAATTTTTTTGTACATATTTTTACATACATGCATTTTACAGGTACAAAAAGCTGCAATTTGTATATATGCATGCATGTATGTATAAATGTGTGCACCACTGAAACCTTCTAATACCTATACACATCGTGTCATGTTGTGGCATTTGCTTACCTAGAAATTTTTTTCTGAGTACAAGTCTGCATCTGAGTATATATTAATTTCAGCATATAACATTATTACTCTAATGATTGTTACATAAAATATATGAAAATTTCTGACAGTTATTTAACATACATGCTTACCTACAATCAATATGTACAATCAAACCAATTTTTTACAGCCCCCCCGCCCCCATAAAATGTGTTACATGTGAAATGTCATTACTTTTCTAAACTAAAAGAAATTAATTTATCACAGATTTATTCAAACTAAACCTTAAATTATGTGAAACGTCAGACAATTCAAGTTTGTTATAAAGCAATTCAACAATACCAATGCACATTTAATAGCGGATCTTATACATGTATTCATTTCAAATAAATTTTGATGATTTATATTGTTTGGAGAAAGTTGCAGCGATTCAGTGGTTTGTGGGCTGGATTCAAGACCAATGTGGATTACCGGTAGTACAGAATCTTACTATTGTATCAGCCTAGACTGGATTCGTGACCAATGAGGATGAGTACAGAATCCTACTATTGGATCAGCCTAGGCTAGATTCATGACCAAAGAGGATGAGTACAGAATCCTACTTTGGATCAGCATAGGCTGGATTCATAATCAATGTGGATGAACACAAAATCCTACTATTGGATCAGCCTAGGCTGGATTCATAATCATTGCATTCTACTATTTGAAAAGCCTTGGTTGGTTATCAATGTGTGTCCTTGAGAAAGGTACTATATTCCAGTCGTCAACATTAAATAACCAAGATGAGCCATAATGCATTAAACCCCCATGACATCATTCCCTGCCTCCCAAAAAAGAAAAAACAAATCTGTCAATCCCTGATAACAAAAGGATTGATCACATTCAATAAATTTCGTAAAATTCAAATTTGCAATCAGCACCAATGTAAGATTCGATATATCACGAAACTGAACAATCCAATCATAACCATATAAAAATGACAATAATTAAGCTATTAATTCAACTGGTACTGATTACATTACATGCTTTAATACAAAATAATACCAAAACATGATGAATTTGAATGGCATAATGTCATATACAATATATCATATTACAGTTTGAAATATATGTCAAAATGATGACTTATAATGTCATACTGATGATGCTATATATATATATATATATATATATATATATATATATATATATATATATATATTTATATATATATATATATATATATATATATATATATATATATATATATATATATTTGCATGTATGTATGTATGCCTTTTGTGACTTTATCTGTCACAGAAGAACTTGCATTTACCAAACATGAAAAGTCAAATGCACAGCAAAATAAGAGACATAACCATAACTTTCCACAAAATGTTAGGAATCCATCCGCACTCACTTAAGACTGTACATTTTGTGTATGCCTTACAAACTTTACTTCATTATTCCTTTTTTAACCCCCTAACTGATGGTACAGGAGGAAATTGTGATAATGATGTCCAACTCTCTGCTTATCACTGGATAAAATAGTTTTGGCAATACATCTTATGTTTGATGATTTTCTTCTTTCTCAAACATCATATGTGGTTTACTCAGGGTAGAGACAAAAACCAATTAATGTTGTTGCTAGGTGATGGGTCAAGATTGCTGGAACTTTAAGTGTAGTTATCCTTCTTGCATGAAATGTGTATCTGTTGTACCGATACTAAGATAACAATTTAAAGTCATTAGAGCCAACAAAAAGTCTTTCAACTTTGAGGTTCCTCTCAATAAGCCTAGTTTTCTTGATCCAGCTTCTTTGACAATCTACACCTGAGGTGAGGTACTTCCCTACTAATTGTCCGGCCAATGTCTCAAATGACAAGGTCAAAGAGATGAAAATTGTCAGTTTGGATTTTGCATCTTAAGTTAACTTCCCTGAAGTTTTGTGGCACCCATTTATTATAAGATCTATATGCACGTTACATTTCAAAAAGAGCAGTTCCTATTATGTATGTGATCAACAGACCAGAGGTCAAAGTCACTGAATACTAAATTGCAAAATTATGTTAATTTTTTATCTGTTATAGTAATGATTGACAGGTAAGGATCAGCTATACTTTCTTATGGCAACTTTTTTTAGAAGGGGGAGGAGGTAGCTCATTGACTAAAAGTATTAATTAGCATGGTTTCATTTTTTCTTGGAAAGAAGTCTAATGTTTTGTAAGTGACTTGTGAAATCTATCAAGTCAAATGCCACGTATGATATCTTGGGAAAAAGCTTGTCTACTATGAACTGTTTTAAAACAGTTCTCAGTATAAAGGGGAATTCTGCTATAACATGTTCTGTTGAAACATTAATTCAAATTTAACACATCTGCTTCTAATTTGTTTGTCTTAGATGTCACTTATTCCCAGACAATGCTAAAATATATGTCAAACTGAGAGAGAGATGAAATAATTCAATTAAGTTAAAAAAAACTATAGTTTATATAGATCGAAATGAACAATTTTAACTGAGCATGGGGCTGAATAATCCTACTTGTTACATAAAATGGCATGTAGTAAAAATATTACTGTATTTTTGACTGGTATTTCATTTATTCCTTTCTCCCCACCTCACTTGTACATGCATTCATCAAATTTTCAATCATATTTGATCAATTAGAGGTCCATACATAATGTGGTCATCATCTATGGACTCCAACTACCGTATATACTTGCTTATAAGTAGAGTCAAACTGTAAACAATAAAGATCCTAATCTGCTGTAGCATAAAATGCCTGTAGATCAGGGTCCATATTGTTTGTTCTATTGCCAACTCCTAATGAATTGCACAGATGACGATCTGCCTGCATATAATGTTATGGCAGATCTGGTTTTGTAGATTGCAGTGACACTTGACTTATAAGTGAGTATATACGGTACTACCTTATAGCAGGGTTCTTATGTACTGATACTGTGTGTACCACAACTGGTGCCTAAAAGTGGAGTTCTCCTGCAGTTAGCATTTTCGTGAAAGCCAACACTTCACCTGCCCAACATACTGTATCAGGCTTTAACACAGACTCTTCATGTTGAAAATGAGGCTGGAAAAGTATTATGCATGTTTTGCCATTTGCTAATGCGGTTACAACAAAATTATGGTAAAATCCCTATCAAAGATTTTTTCGTGCAAGAAAATCTTGTGGTGGAAAGTCTGGTAATATGCCAGAGAGAATGCAGGGAAAAAAGAGATTTAAGAAAAAAGTGGCCAAACCACCATGGCAAGAAACAAAACAAAGGTCAAAGGTCAATATGTCTGACCCATTACTTGTCTGGTAAAAATCATTCATGAAAATATACTGACGAGCACTGAAAGGGTCCTTCCTAAAAAAAAAAATCAAAACCTGGAGACAAAACCAGAAGAAGGAACCAAGTCTTGTACTTCAAGAAATACTCTTTTTTGAAAAAAGAATCTATAAAAATGGAATATTAAATTATATTACTATAATTTTGGCCTTTTTTACATTCTGCATTTCTTTGCAAAATCACTCGCATATTACCATGGCTCCACAAGAAAACACAGAAAGGTACAGTACAAATAAATTAATATTTTTAAACAATGCCATGGATACAATTATGTATAAACACTACCATATTTGCATTTTTGCTGATCTGGAATTTGCAAATGTACATTCAAGATAGATAGTTTGAAAGAGTTTCCATGGTTGTGTTCGCAGTGAACTTATTAAACACACATAAAAAAGTGGGTAAATTGACTGAAATAGTCTCTATTTATATTTATTTGCTTTACTTCAAGTTAGAGAAGTAAACAATTAGACTAAAAGTATTTGCTAGAAATGAAAATGAACTGATTAATGGCTGATGATAAAAGGTGAACAGATTAGAAGTACTGGCTAATGGTCAGCTAATGGTTTGTTACTGTTCCTAATTAAGGACAGCAGTGAATGCAAATAAGGCAGTTTACAAATGCATTAAAACAAAAGCATTCCACTGCTTTATGACAATATAGTTTATTGCACATTGCACTGAGGTACTGCACATGGAAGTCTTTGAGTTCTGAGCGACAAAGTAATGGATCAGATAAACAGACCAAGATTCTCCTTTATCAAACTTCAATCAATGTCCTGCAACAAAAAAGAGTTTAAAAATTATTGCATTCTCACCAATCAAATGTGTTAATTCAGGGTTATAGAGAAAATATTTTGAAAACAGGAATTTTCCATGCAATTTTAGAATTTTCGTAAGGATTTAACCTTAATTAAACAGGAAAACAAAATATATTCACATTTATAGCACATTAAGATCACCGCACATTAAGATCACCAATGTTCAATTTAATTCCTTAAATCTCAAAAAGTTTCTGAACTATGATATACAACACTATTAACATACATGCTCAAATACCAAATAACATTAATTTTTGTATGTATTCAGAAGTTAAGCCACAAGAACAAGACACTATACTGTGACTTTTGCTTTTTGTTTATAACAAATATTCTATGAAACATGGTGTATCATCTGCATTTATGTTTCTTATTATAACTGTGTCATACTTTATCTCACAAAGCTTTAACTTTGTTTTCTATTATTTAGATTTTATGCTTCAGCAAGAAACAAATGCAAGGGAGGCAATTCTTGCATATCGGAGTATAGACCTACATAATATTTTACCAAGTTTCACTTGAATACAGCAACTGATATCCAAGATTTAACACTAAACTTTAACAATGTTTACAACAATGAAACATGATTTTTACTTGAGCAACCAAGAATGACAGGACAGGAACTCCTAATATATCAGTGAATAAACAACTTTCGACGTAAAGTAATATTAGCTAAAATTACCTAAAGTTAAACCTGAATCCTCTTGGAAAGCAAAAATCAAACAAGGCATATATAAAACTTGGTTGAAACTGAACAATACTTTGTCAAGTTATGCTGCAGAAACCATAGTATGCTACAATTCAAAGGACACGAATATGCATGCATTCTTCACTTTACATAAAACTCATTTTTAAATTGCTCCAATGGCAAGAATGACATAGCATACAGATTAAACTCGATCAAAGTCTTGTCAAAATCAGCTGTCCAGCTGTTGAAATCCAATAATAAAGGGTAATGTGTGAAACATGGGTGGGTTTGATGATTAGGGGCCATACATTAACTAATGCAATAATAGTTAAGGGTAATGTATGAAACATGGGTGGGTTTGATGATAATGGGGCCATACATTAACTAATGCAATAATAGTTAAGGGTAATGTGTGAAACATGGGTGGGTTTGATGATATGGGGCCATACATTAACTAATGCAATAATAGTTAAGGGTAATGTATGAAACATGGGTGGGTTTGATGATTAGGGGCCATACATTAACTAATACAATAATAGTTAAGGGTAATGTGTGAAACATGGGTGGGTTTGATGATATGGGGCCATACATTAACTAATGCAATAATAGTTAAGGGTAATGTATGAAAACATGGGTGGGTTTGATGATTAGGGACCATACATTAACTAATGCAATAATAGTTAAGGGTAATGTATGAAAACATGGGTGGGTTTGATGATTAGGGACCATACATTAACTAATGCAATAATAGTTAAGGGCAATGATTGAATCATGGATAGGTTTGATGATTAGGGGTCATACATTAACTAATGCAAAAATAGTTAAGGGTAATGTATGAAAACATGGGTGGGTTTGATGATTAGGGACCATACATTAACTAATGCAATAATAGTTAAGGGCAATGATTGAATCATGGATAGGTTTGGTGATTAGGGGCCATACATTAACTAATGCAAAAATAGTTAAGGGTAATGTGTGAAACATGGGTGGGTTTGATGATTAGGGGCCATACATTAACTAATGCAATAATAGTTAAGGGTAATGTGTGAAACATGGGTGGGTTTGATGATAAGGGGCCATACATTAACTAATGCAATAATAGTTAAGGGTAATGTGTGAAACATGGGTGGGTTTGATGATTAGGGGCCATACATTAACTAATGCAATAATAGTTAAGGGTAATGTGTGAAACATGGGTGGGTTTGATGATAATGGGCCATACATTAACTCCACTGCCATAGAAAGATGGCAGCTGAACTCAGCAAAGACATACATGCCAAACCTTTGATTAGGAAAAAGCGTAATCCAAGTGGTCAAAAAGCGCAATCCAGGCAGAAAAAATGGAATCCACATATAACATGCTAAAATAAATAATGATTTATTTGCCTCTCATCTTTTAACATCCTTTACTGTTTTAAGTTTTCATATGTAGCACTTTTAGCTTTGCACACACATTGACTAGAATCCATCTTAAGACTTTTTGCGCCAAATATTAAAAATCTTTTCACATGGCCCGAAATAGATGTCACATGATGCACCACTCGTGTCTTCGTAGTTGCAGGAATCTGTTATTTTTGTGGGGTTTTTTTTGTTGCTTTTTCTAATCTATCTGTGACATTTTTTGAAAGGAGATATTTCTCTCATATGTGCATTGACTAAAATAAAATATACTTTTTAGCACCAAATACCTTAAGACTGGTTCTACATTAAATATAAATTATAACAAAGAATCTGCACGTAAAGATTAAACTTAGAAAACCAGTCTGTTCTCTCCTAACTAAGCCATTCAGATGCTGTAAATAGAACTCGAGGTTGAAAGTTTGAAAGCACCAGGATGTTTCTTTGTAATAGGATAGTTGCTATAAATAGAACACGATGCTGTTAGGAAAGTGCATGCAAGTCCACAGACAAGTGTACTCTTAAAATGTAGTTAAGAAAAAGCCATCTTTTCTAAAATACGGTCTGTGGGATTAATGAAATGTTAATAAAAACGATTTTTAAAAAAAAGATTTTTGGGAGGGTGGATATATAAAAAAAACATAATCCATATTCGTTTATGTTTAACGCATAATTTAGGTGAAAAAAGCATAATGATTACGCCAAAAACTCAATGGTTGGCATGTATGCAAAGGTCTTATCACGATCAAACTGCAAATCAAAGTTTTGCTTAAATGCAAAAACATAAGGTATTGGGAGGAAACAATTTTAAAGTGGAATAGATGGCTAGTGAGAAAGATTGAAAGATGAAATGATGTGCAAATGCAATTAAAAAAAATCCCTCATTCTGTATGACACTATACTGTGACTAAATCTTTGTTTTTAATAATGAAACACACCACATATTCAGCTGGACAAGACTGTACTGTGACTGCATGATATTTTTTATATAATTAAAAGCAACTCTTCTTTCAGGAAGAGATTTGTATTGCAATGGCAGTGTTTTGCTGTTCTATTATTTTTAGAAAGCCACTATTCCTTCAAAAAAATCCACTACTGTGCCTGCTGGCTGTCTTTGTTTGGTTGGGATAAAGTTTCTCTTCCTTACTCAACACATGTCAAGATGAGTGGATGTGTGAAAATTTAAATAATGAAAATTGTGAATAATACAGTCAGGTGGGGTGGGGGTGGGTGGGGAGGAAAGAAAAGCTGACCAACAGGAAATACCTTAATGGAGGTGTATGTGGACATGGAACTTTTGATGCCTGAAAACTTGAATATTTTGTTTAAAAAACAGGATTGTGTTTGGTGGATTGGGAGTAGAAAATCACTTTTTACAAAAAAACATCAAGGTATGACAGGTATGATCGTTCAGGTTTACCAACAATGAATAGTGACAGATACTGTCAGGGTTACAAATGCTAAATACATGTACTACTGTCAGGGTTGCAAATATTGAATACATGTATTATTGTCAGGTTTACAAATGCTAAATACATGTACTACTGTCAGGGTTGCAAATACTCAATACATGTACTATTGTCAGAGTTACAAATGCTAAATACATGTACTACTGTCAGGGTTGCAAATACTGAATACATGTACTACTGTCAGGTTTACAAATGCTAAATACATGTACTATCGTCAGGTTTACATATGCTAAATACATGTACTATTGTCAAGAGTTACAAATGCTAAATACACGTACTACTGTCAGGGTTGCAAGTACTGAATACATGTACTACTTTCAGGGTTACATATGCTAAATACATGTACTACTGTCAGGGTTACATATGCTAAATACATGTACTACTGTCAGGTTTACAAATGCTAAATACATGACTACTGTCAGGGTTACAAATGCTAAATACATGTACTACTGTCAGGGCTGTGTTACATGTATTTGATTTGGGTCATTTATTTTTTATTATTTTTAATTGTTTGTTTGTCAGTTTCAAATTTGACATTTTAAGTAAGATTCATTCATTGCGAGATGTTATTTTTGGAAAGTGGGATGACATATACTTTTAAGAATAAACACCAGGTGTTGACCTCATTTCTGACCTGGCTTCAGAGTTGTAAACAAGCTTTTAAAATGATTGGTTGGTTCCAAGGACATTATGGAGCTTTGTTATAAACATCTTTCTATTTTTAGTTGGGTTATACGGTGTGTACGTGATCTTTTTAACGTAAATTTGTTATAAAAGATTCTAGAAGATCACGTGACCACTTTCTTGTTTACGTAAAAACAGGTATATAAATTATGTTTTGGAGCGAACTATTGAGTAGAACCTGGCCTGGGCTGTTAGAATACTAAGTTGTGTGTCGTTTTGAGTTATTTTAAATTACCTTGTAATGGAAATTATTTCAATTCGTTTGGATCAAGAGGAATTATTTTGTTATTTATCTGCAAAAAAATTGTGCTCATAGAATTTTATTACCAAGAACTGACTTCATCACGTGACATCGTCTTCCATCTTGGATGCTTCGCTGTGATTCAAACTTGGAATTATTTGGACATTTTATTACCAGGACTTTTGCAATTTCTCTAGTGGATAATATTTTGAATTATTTTTGGATTAATTCTGAAATTGATTCTTAAAACCATAAGTTTATTTTTCTTTTCTGGAAAATATTTGTGCTGAACATATTGTTTATTAAGTTTTTACAAGATTGTTATTTTCACTCTTTCTATGTTACTGTTTATTCGAGCCTAAGCACGTAACTGTTGCAAGTATTGAATACATGTACTACTGTCAGGGTTGCAAATACTGAATACATGTACTACTGTCAGGGAAACATACATTAAAAGGTCCAGAACTGTGATTCAAGACTGATGTAATGATGGTAAATATTGTCTCAAACTGAAAGGTTATTCAAGTTTACTTTAACCATAACTACCTCCACTAAAAACTGCAGTTCCAAACTCTAAGGTGCTCAAAAGTTTCTTGATATCACTCAACTTGATATATTCCTTCAAAAAATGCCTTGGTAGCAACAATTATCTGTGACATATTCAAATCAAATCAAGATGTCCACTAAAAGTAACTGTTACTCTTCCTGCTTTTTCCCTCAAGAATCTGAATATTCCATTTTATTCTTCTTTACTATTAAAATGTTTTTAATGGTTTCTTGTTCCTTTTGTCCTAAAAACTCACCTATAGGACACCATTTAAAAAAAAAGCAATATAAACTTCATGCCAACATTTTGCATCACCAAAGTGTAAAGTGTCTGATGTACTCCAGTAAAGAGAGTCTGGTTCAATGAACAATTTAACTGAATTTAATATGAAACCTATATCTTAATTTAAAAAATGAACATGCCAGTATCTGGATTTTTCGACATTTATATTTCCATAATTTGTGCTTTTATTCTAAAAGTACATATTTTAAGGGTAATCTCCCAATCTGATTAAAATCAGCTGTTACGTACTACGACACTAACATCTGAACTAACTCGATACAGGGTCATGTCCAGGCGACCTTTGCATGATACAAACTAATTAAAATTTCCACCAATCGGATTGGACCTTTCATACATCAGTTCGATAGCGAAGCAAACTGGACTTCTGAGCATCCTTTTTGTGACGGATTTTCGTTTCGGCGAAGGCAGATTTAAGAGTAAAGTTTTTGAAACAGTTTCTGCGGATTCTTTTAGCATTTTCTTTACCTCTAAAACTTCCTTTTCTGACCTCAACACTTTTTCAACTTATCTGTAACATTTTTGGCACACTCCACTTTTGTCATCTGCAGCGATTCTTACTTCAGTAACTCGCGCGATGTTTTCCACTCGTTCCGAATTTAACTTAAGTTTTCTGTCCAGAAATTTCTTTTCAATCTCACTGCCGTCTTCAAGCCTTTCTATCTGGATGAACGAAAACACGCACAAAACACAAATATTTCCAAGAAAATACGTTTTTATTGGTGTTATGATTTGCACCAAGGGGGTTTCCATTTTCTATTGTCTTTCGATATCTCTTGGTTTCTTTCTATCCGACACGATGTCTGCGAAATACTGTTACTGGTTTGCCAGTCGCGTTTTGATTGGTCAATGCAAAGGTCGCCTGGACATGACCCCGTATGTAGTTAGTTTAGATGTTAGTGTCGTAGTAAGTAATAGCTGATTTTAATCAGATTGGGTAATCTCCATAACACAAATGACAAAATCATTAGGGTTGGCACGTCTGAAATAGTCATAGCTAATGTATGATTTCATGCATTTGCAAGTCCCAAAAAACATGTGTAATATAAAAACCATTTAATTCATTAACCACATTAACAAGTATTAAAAAAATTAGGAATAAATAGAGGCAGTTTGCCTATGCAAATAAAATCAAATTTACATGAAAGTTGTTTGGGGAAAAAAATTTCTTACTGTCAAACAAATTCAAATAATGCAGAAACATTCTAACTGAAATTATGGTAAGATTACAAGCTGCAAGGGTTTATTTTCCAGCCTTTTTGGGGAAAAATATTTGGCAGGTTTAATTTGAGGCAAGGACGGGTGCTCTAAGCCAACAATATGCTCTCTGACAAATAGAAATCTGTCACAAAAAGGAATTTAACCTTTGTTTTCATGATTTCAATCTATAAAATTAGTCAGACATGAATCCCCTAAAAAATTGGTCTTCAATTACAGAAGGTCCTTCATAATACTGCATGCACTAAGGAATATCAATTTCAAACAACAGTTATACAGAGAAAGGTTTTTGGCTACTTCGAAATATGAAGAATTAAGTATTTTCATTTATGCTTCAAATCTACAAACTGCAGATTTTCCATAGCAAAGACATTTTCTAATGTACACAAGTTTCATGTTTAAAGACTTACAATAAAATCTTGCCTCATACTCATGCTGGTTTTAAACATCAAAATAACCAATGCAAACTCGCACAATAGAAAAATGCTTAAAGATCAATTTCAGACGACAGTTGTACAGAGAAAGGTATTCTGGCTACAAGAAATTCTCCATATTTTATTAAGCTTTAGCTTTGCCATAAAATCCAGGATTGCCAGTAACCATGGTGTATTTTTATCATTGATACTTAACCAACACTGAGCATCATTCCTATTTCAAATCAAAGAGGTGGTCCAACAAATATATGGAAATGCTGTATGCATACATAATTTAAATTGATTTCAGTCCAGTACAATTGTAAAGCACAATGCATGGAAAAACTGATTTCAGTTCAGTATAATTGTAAAGGACAAGAACATATGGACTTACCTGAATTCAAAGTCCACTTACATAATATCCTGCAAAATATAGATATAAAAGGAAAACTGAAAAATGTACTTACATGATGGAGAGTCTTTTCCTAAACTTGAAACATAGTTAGATGGGAACATTCCAACTTGGCCATTAAATTCTCCTTGCCACCAGTCAGCATCCTCTTTACTGACTACATTTATCACAGCATCTTTTGGGAATGTTAGCTCATCTTCATTCTGAGCACCATATGGGTACAGGGCTACTACATGATCCACTGAAATGGAAAAATCAATTAAGAGTGAGGACTGAAGGAATGAATAATTTGAAAGAACAAAATGTTAATTCAACGAATGAACAATTGAAGAGAAAAAAGAAAATTTCAAATTGTGGTATAGCAAGATAAGAACGGTACTGAAGTAAATTTTAAATTCATTGTTCAGGATTATTATAAAAGATTTATCGGTGTTCCAATAAATCTGAACTTATTCAGCATAATAAATCTATGTACGATAGATGACTGCAAGCATCAGTCATTGAAAAACTTAACACAAATCCGAGTATGCAATAGAGTATTGTCAGATCCATGTAGCAACTTTTATTATGGATCTGCTTCACAAGTTTCATAACTATGACAGTATGATATGTCGTAAACCAAAAACACTGCAGACTATCATGGCAAAATTTCACCACTGTTCTGCTGTGACAATGAGTGATACCCCAATTCGAAACAGGTAGAGTAAACGACTCACCCAAGTTCATATAGTTTTCATAAACATTTAATAGTGTTATATTCACACCATATATACAGCCATTAAGTTCATATGATTTCTTACATGTAATGCAATTTAAATGTTTTTTAAAATAATGCACTGATTAAAACCCTTGTATGTATTGAAACAAAAAGCTATCAATCAGGATGCTATTTTATGAAAACCAGAAATTACTCCATGGAATACTATGCCCCACGACAGTGTCTATGAAACTACCTTAATGCAAAGCATAAGTGAAAGCCATCACAAATATCTGCATTTTTTTAAAATTTCTTTTTTAAATACCTCCATTAATTGGTGCTGATGGAATTTTTATTACTTGGAAACAAATGGATAGATAGATGCCGGGCCATGATCTATGACAATATATCTGGAAATGTACAAATATAATCACAACTTACACTTGCAAGGTGAGTCCAACTGCATAATGTGTCGTCAAATCTGGGTCTTTGCAGTTTGTTAAGAGTAATCAGTAGAGCAAACAATACAGACCTTGATCTGCATCCACATTATGAAACAGCAGATCAGAATTTTGTTGTTTGCAGTTTGAAATGACTTATAAGTGAGAATATACAGCATATATGAACATACAGATGGACAGACAAGAGTAACAAGTAACACTCTACCACCATCATAGAATGGCATAAAGATCAAGAATTTGTTAGGAAGTGCAACAATAAAGAGGTGTCCATTTTGACACTCAGATTTACTCACCATACTTTATGGCCAAATTTTTACTGGATGGTGGTCGAGCAGGAGCTGGGGAAGGGGCCGTACTCCCTCCACCACTGGGCTGTAATTAGATATGAAATAATGCAAATTCTTGAACTGCAAAAGAAATCTGGGTCAAGCAGTTCACTATATCATTCCACTATAGCCGACTTAACCACTTTCTACAACTTTAATACATTTCAATAATACTCTTTACATCTATATAGTAACTAACTATATTAATGTCCAAGTTTTCAGACACCTCCAATATTTTTGTCAAAAGAATTGCTGAGTTTTCAGATTTTTGTTGTCAGTATATATTTTTTAAAGTAATTTTTGGACACTTGGGTAATGTATTTAAAGAAGAAACATAAAGGTAATCACAATTTAATACAGCCCCCTGGATAAGATAAGAAAATTAAAATAACAATACATGCAGGAAATAAAATACCACTAAAAGTTACCATTTTAAAATTATCAACCATAGATCATTTTGTGGAAAAATGTATGAAAATCAAGATTTTATATGACTGAATCATAAAATGGTTCTTCTTTTTCAAGTTAGCATTGATGACTGGCATGATAAAAGAACAATATGTAATATATGTGTTCTGAAAATCTGTTTTGAAATTAAAGGTTTTCATTGTGAAAATATGCAGAGGATACAACAAAAAATGAATAAATTGTTGTAAGAGGTATGCACAGGCTTTTATTCATAAAAGCACTTAGTGTTGTAAGAGTTAAGTCAAAACACCTCAGTTTAGTGTTGTAAGAGTCAAGTCAAAACACCTCAGTTTAGTGTTGTAAGAGTCAAGTCAAAACACCTCAGTTTAGTGTTGTAAGAGTCAAGTCAAAACACCTCAGTTTAGTGTTAAAAGAGTTAAGTCAAAACACCTTAGTTTAGTGTTGTAAGAATTAAGTCAACACACCTCAGTTTAATGTTGTAAGAGTAAGTCAAAAACATTTGAATCTGTCCAATGTCCCATCTCAAGACAATTTAAGAAAGATCACAGAGTTGATACCCAACTAAATCATACAATGTCTTATGGAAAAAATACTGAATTTTTTTGCCCTTTGAGCTAAAATATATTGCAAACCAAAAACTGAAATCAAATTTTTTGTAACAATTACTTGGGCATGATAACTGGAATTTTTTAAATATTTCTACTCATTTAAAGAAAACCAAAGCACCATTTCAAAATACAAAATTTCCATATTTAACTGCACAATGAAAGGAATAATGGAAGGTACTAGGTAGATGAACTGGTTAAAGATATAAAGATAAATCTGCAGAGAGAAATATTACTTACAACTAGTGCTGGTGATATCCCTCTACTCGAGTCTGGTGTAGATCTAGCACTACCAGAACTTAGAAGTTTTACATAATTAGCAGGAAACCAACCTATCTGTCTCTTCTGACCACGAGCCTGCAATTATACATACAGAAGTAATTGATGTAATGGAGTGTGAGGATTAAGTCTGCAGTTTGATGAAATATCAGAATCAATTAAAATCTATTTTATGCACAAATATTTAAAGATGGACAGGCATTCAAACAATATGGAGTAGCCAACATATTGAAAATATTCATTTCATGAAGGCTAGAATTCTAATCGAGGGAAATTCATTTAAAGTTTAACTTATGACGTTCGCTTGACTTCATATGTTGCAAAATTAATTTTTCATTCTTATCTTCAAAAGCTGGCCAATCCATAAGACTAAATAAATAAAAATAACAGGTCCCAAAATGATGATAAAAAAAATAGTTTATCACCTGTCGCATAAAAAAATCCTTGTGCATAATCTATTTTTATCTAACCACTCACGAGCTCGAACAGATCTATTACTTTAAATATCAAAATTTAATTTAATGTTGAATAAACTGAATAGCTTTGTGTACAAAATTCTTCAGACTTTAAAATGCGACTATGGGAGCAAGAGGTGTTTCCTTTTAAGGCTTCTGCTTGAACAAAGACAGTTAAGCACCACTTACAAATATTATTGCTTGCAAAGCATTTATTGAAGACTGATATAGTCTGTGCCAGAGATATGCAAAAATTATCTATTAATTTTTCCAAGACATCTAAGAATTTTTCAAAGTTCAATTTCTACTTAAAAAAGTAAAAGAGGAAGAACTTTTCTGAGATTTTTTTTATATCTGAAAATGTGAACCTGCCAGAATAGTTAAATGCCCATAAAGAAAACAATTGAAATCAAATTATGATGTAGAAGGGAACCTGAAGTATGCTAATGCAAATAAATTTAAGATGCAAGCCTATTAGCATGTTCATGGTTGGCAAAATATACAAAACATGTTCATGAAAACCATAAGTCACAATCTAATTAAAGGAATACATTTCCTTTTAGCTCAAACCCCTTCTACCTGAAAGATGCAAAAATACAAACCCAAAGATTCTGATTTTTAAAATTTTAATGCATATGTAACTATTTACAACATATACAACCATTAGTAAAGTAGGACAAAGCCTTACATGATTATTTAATGTCAAAGATGCATGTGTTGCACACTGGCATCTTCTGGACCGGCACCATATTCCATTTGGGTTCCCATTCAGAAGGTACATGAGTGCAACACATTGAGACACATTCTGTTTATAGAAGCATTTTCCACACATTCTACAATCATTATCGATTCCAATGTAACAACTTTCATCGATGATCTCAATTCTGTGATTTTCTTACTAAACTGATTATGTTCAAGCATACTAGTGTTCCTTTGCGATTTTACTGTCTTGAAAACGTGCGCAAAATAAATTGCCAGCAAAACAAGTTAACAGGAAATCGGTTAATTTAATAAATTATTAAAATAACTGAGAATTGGGAAATCGGTTAACTTTTTAATGTGGTGTGAATCGCTGAAAATGTCATGAATTTCATGCCAAAACCTAGAGGGTTGGCAGCTATGAGTACCGTATTTTCCGGCCTATAGGTCGATGCGGAGTATAAGTCGAATTGATCAATTTTGTAAATTTTCCATCCTTCGTCCATATATAAGTCGATTCGGAGTATAAGACGAGGCCAGGTCAATAACTTGGCTTTGTATTTTATACTACCGGTAGTAACTTCCGGTTGCATGAATACTGATGGTATCGTCGTATGATATTCCATATTACCGGCAATATCCATTGCAACAAGAGCTATGATCATTCCTTCCAGTTGAAAGTTTAAACCTACAGTAATTTATTTGAGAAACTTTGTCAAATACAATTACGGTACTTTATTCAGAGAACCATGCATTGGTACATACACGTGTCTAATTTATATATACATGTATAATCTATTGCATGAAAAGAGTATCAACACCGTGTACTCACCAGCGAATCTTGTAACATACATTGAATCCATAATACAAATATTTCCATCGAAAATATCCACACACGGATGTAAAATATTCAATAATTTTGTCACAGATCATTATGTGACTGAATTCAATGAAAAGAAAATAACAAAAATTACGTAACGGGTGTACGTAATGAATGATGAAATAGTACATGTCCGTAGATTAAATAATGGAAGCTAAAGTGTATTCTTATAATAACTACATGTACATCTCAGGATCTTTCAGTCTCTGAATTCAGTCATTGTAAATTTCAGCACATTTTCCCACCCAAGCTGCTAGTCAAAGTTCTTTGAACTTACCGCCCAGCTATTGCGTCATGTTCTTTTGATGTACTCTAATAAATACAGCAGGCAGAACTGGCTGTATTTTAAACACTGAATTATGTCACTGTAAATATCAGCACAGTTAAAATGATAAAGTACCGTAGAAACATATGATTTGGGGGATTCAGTAGAATGCATGATATACATTATTTTATAAATAATCATAGAACGCTCGAGTTAATATGGATTACATCCCTTTGTAGGATCAATTGGATCAATAAAAAAAGCTATGCCGGTAATTGCTCACGTGTGTCCAACATTATACTGGAAAATCAAATATTAATGGACCAGTCATTTCATATCTTTCTTTTTTTAGGAACAAACAATATGCTTTGAATTAGTACAGTACACTATAGAGTATAGACCGAAAGTGTGCTATGCGGCCCGGTGAAGTTTTTACCGGTAATTGTTTTCTTTTAGTTTATGTTTGAGAAATAAGATAAAACACGCAGAATGCAAAATAAATAATGACAAAACTTACAAATATAAATGCAGTCATATTATTTTATTCCAATTTATTAACAAAGTAATTTAACATGAATTTGTACTTCTATGTGACCTGTTTTCGATTATGCCGATTATAGAGCAATATCAATAGCATACCGGATACTGTAATCCATATATAAGTTGATGCAATTTCAATGACAAAATCCATATATAAGTCGATTTGGAGTATAAGACTAAGACCGAACTTTTAAGTCAAAAAGTCTCGACTTATACGCCGGAAAATACGGTAACTGAAAGACAAAGGTTCATTTTTAAAAGAAATTTAATAAACCGAATTTCATCAAATTACATTAAGGTTCTCTCTGGTATTTATATAAGGTGTAAGTTCAGGCTGAGTTGTGTGTGATGAAGCAGCAAGTTGATGTTGATGCTTTTTTGTGCTCTTGTATTTCATGTGCGCCTCCATGCCCAATAGCGAAAACACATTACACAATTTGCAAAATGTAAAGTTTTCTCCAATACTAGATGGTTTCACAAATCTACACAAGACAGCACAATTGTCCTTCCAGTTGTTTTCTTATTTTTCCCTGGAGAACATTCTGAATATTCTGCTTTCCTATTCAACATGATAAGAAGTTGAATACTGCAAAGAAGTGATACTGTGATAGCGGTTACTTTGCAAAATTCAAATTTTGAACAAACTGTATTCCTATATACATGTGGTACATTTCTATCAGAATGAATTTATAATAAAAATAGAAAACATACTTTTGCTACAAAAAATGTACACTCGTATTCAGGTCCAAAATATGGGACAAATACAGAAAACAAGGGGCAGTTGGCAATTATGTTATAATGATCGAAGAAAAAAATCTGAAAACTTCAACAATAAGGAGATTTATGCATGGGATGGCTTATATAACCATTTTGCATTTTTACAATCTGGGAAATATAATAACCTGCAGTTCCCCTTCCCACCATCCACTGGGACTTTTCTTGCGGACTTGTAACAGTTGACCAGGCTGGAGGGACAGCTGACCGTTCCCAGTAGCCGTGTAGGATGCTATTACTGTGGCTATTTCTGAAACAAATTAAGTGTCAAAATAATGTTAACTGTCTTGAAAGACCATTTCTATTGTCAACTTGCATCCTTTCAATACAGGTGGTCTCATTGCAGGTAATAAACTTTTATAATACAGATAATCTTAGGATGAAAACAGCGTAGTCTTTCATGACATACAATCTTCAAAAATTGTGATCTTTTAAGACCAACTGATTTGGTGGAGTATTTGTTGTAAATGAATAAGTATGTGTTGTGAATTATCACCAAGAAAATGAATAATACTCTAACTTGTATAATTTTTTATATACAAAGAACGTATGAAACATTTCTTAATACCAATTTACATTTTGCTGTGAATAAACTGCAAATGTTTTGCTATGAGCACTATCTGATTTGAAACTAATTCATGACCAATATGACTTGTGGATTTTAACCCCTAAAATTTTGCAAAACCATTTAGCTCCATGCTAACTGTGAAACATGAGTCTGCAGACATAGTAATCTGTCATAACAGTTACAATGAACATCAAATTAACCAATGCATGCCAATTCTTTCAAATTATAGTATGCATATGTTTAAAGACTGAATAATTTTTTCCATCATTTGAAATTTTTTCAAATTCTTTATTACTATCAATAGTGAATAAATGGTAAGGGAATTTACATCCTTATTTAGAAACCTTCACAAAATACAGAGGAAAGAACTAATCATATTAAAATAAAATTAGGAAATACTAAAGAATTAAAATAACAAAAATTAATGTGAAAAGACAAAGTTAAGGTAAAATTTTAAAACGCTATGACAAAGTCCATTTTTTTAAATAAATCTAATGCTATTCTTATAAATGAAAGAGATGTATGTATTATTCAATTGCAGTGGAGTGTACATTGCACTCAACTTCCGGAGATAAAAACAGCAAAATGTCAACAAAACATTACATTATAATATTCTTTTTACATGTGAATTATACTCTAAAATTTGATACCTGGCTTCTTTAATGTGCTTGTTGCTCCAAGAGCCTTCATCTGAAAAGGAAGAAAAATACTACATTCACTCCAATAGTTTAGCTTTATCCTGATAGTTTCAAAGGTTCGACTATCACAATATGACATACTATGAATTCAATTATCTTTATGGGTGTTCATTTTTGTGTGTGAAAAATGACATTTTTATCTGCACTTTAACTTGTGGTTAAGGCCAACATTTGGTGGAGAGGTATTAAAACATCCAAGACACATTGACAATTCAATTTCCATGACTCAGTAGTCATTAATACCCAATAAATTTGCCTAAATGCAAAACTTAAACTCTCTGACATGCAAAATATAAATCAAACTGACCTACTTCTTGTGATATGGTATTTTACCCAACAAGATGTATCCATATATCAAGTATTTCAAAAACTGACCACATTACTAAATTATAAACCAAGTATTAAAAAAAAAAAGAGTACTGTGTATGACACATCATATGCCCATCCTTTCTTTTAATAGTCCTCTATGTAGGCAAAATAATGGTATGGCTAATTTTGAAGATCATTGATCAATGAGTCTGAGACCTAAACCTTCGTTTTAACTAAAGTTAAGGTAACAATATCAGACCCTGGAATATAGATTTTTTATTACTCCAAGTAAAAGTCATGCACAAGGAGCCTGCTACAGAACAAAATCTATTCTGCAAAACCAGCTTTTCTTTAAATTAAAATCATCCCCTGATCTCTGACCATTTGACCGCAAAAATACTTCAAGTCCAAGCCCTCACAAACTTTGAGCAAGGCATTTGGCCAGAAAATAATGATATTATGCATAAATAATTTATACTTTAGCCACATTGACTGAACTTTTATTTTTTCACTGCACATGGAATACAATTCTTTCATATCTAACATGTCAGTTATAAACAATCTCAAGTGAAGGTACATGTTTGATAGATACAAATATTCTTCAGAAACTATTTTTATAGTCACCACAAGTCATCATTAACCTACTGACCTTTGATCTTTTGATCCTAAAATCAACAGGCCTCTTATTGACCCCATGACCCCAAATGCAAGACAACCCCACAAATTGGTCAAGGTATATGCAGTATGGAGTTAATGTTATTGTGAAGAAATCATTTAATTCCTTCAGTTAAAATGAAATTGATAGTTGATCTTTCAATTTCCCATGTACAAGTCATCCACAAAATCTGGCAACTGTAGATGGTTAAGAATTCGAGTTATTATGTGGAAACTGTTTTTCTTCTTTCGGTCAAAGTTGTGGTGCATAAATGAAATTGTTAACAGACTAACATCATCATAAAATTATATGCCCTGCCTTGGGCATACCAAACTTGATCACAAAGGTTAATTTCAAGCTTAATATGCTAAAAAGGTAAAAATCCTCAATCCATGGGATAACCCATGGAGCAGAATGGACAATGGAGCAGAATACAAATCCTCACCCTATGGGGATGACGCAGGGATTGCTTCCAACGGTAGGAGAGACTAACAGGTCTCACTGGACAGCTACCGTCTTCAAGCTAAGCAGCGCCAAGACAATAAGGTCCTGTCTGATGCCACAGTTTGTCTGCACTACTGGGTGCGTAGGGCTTAAGGTACATGAGTACCTGACAAAGTGGATTGCAACTACTGCACCAAGAAATAACAAATGAAAACCAACAAGACAACCTCCAATCCTCAAGTTAGGTACCTGGAATATCTGTAGCATGCTGACTGGACTCTCAGATGATCTCCAGGCAATCAGCAATGTTTAAAAGACTTCAGTCATCAATGACAAACTTGCAAGACTCCAGGTCGACATTGCCACACTACAGGAGACACGGTGACCATATTGTGGGGTCTCTCATAAAGAACTACATGTTATTCTAGCAAGGAAAGAGCACTGACAAAGCCAGAGAGTTTGGTTTTGTATTTGCAATCTCTGCTGGATATGAAAGAACCTGCCAACAACGAAACATAAGAATGGTATCCCTCTGCCTCCACATCACAACTGGGCCTGTCAACATGATCATCATTTATACTCCCACACTAAGTGCCACTGCAGATACCAGGGACAAGTTCTATGACGAATTAAACTTGTTCATTGACAAAGTTCCCATGGAAGAGAACTTGATATTACTGGGAAACTTCAAAGCTAGGGTGGATGCTGACCATGACTCTTAGCCTTCCTGTCTTGACAAGTTTGACGTTGGGAAGATGAATGCGAACGGGCAGCGACTCATTGAGATGTACTCATGGAGTGATCAAGTAACAAGCAGCGAGGTGCTTGAACATGCCAAGATTCCCAACATGGTCAAACTACATCGGATGGATGACGGATGGATCCCCAAAAACCTTCCTTATTCGGAACTTGCCTCTGGCAAAAGGTCGATCAGATGGCCACATCTCCGCTTCATGGAAGTCTGCAAGCGCGACATGAAAGCCCTTGACATCGATGTCAACACCTGGGAAGAGCTTGCTCTAGACAGGCCCAGCTGGCAACATGCTCTGAATACTGGTTCGAAAGCCAATGAGGGCAAGCTAAGCTTGCTAGCTGATGAAAAGCAAGGACAAACTAGGTGTTAGCTGATGAAAAGCGATATTGGAGGAAGAAGAAGCAGCTCCAACACAAACCAGCAAGGACTGCCACTCCCGTGTTGGGCTACATAGCCACTACATATGCTGCACAATCACCAACTGGGAAATCTCTCATGGGCACACATTCATCATCCCTCAAGACTAACGGATGCCAACACAGGATGACCCATGGAGAAGAATATACAACAAAAAAAAATGACAAGTTCATACTTAAGACATTCCAAATCTGAACAGGGTGTGATAAATGTGTATGGAAAAAAAGGAAAGTAAAAAATATTGAGGTTTGTTATTTTAGGATGTGGACAGACAGAAATAAAAAGTGATCACAATGCCAAGCTTCTGCCTGACAAAAACTAGTAACTGCAAAAAATAGTGAATTCATAGTAAGTTTTGCTTTCAAATAGAATGAATGCATATTATATAATTTAAATTTATGTAGTAAATACATGACATATACATTTTTACTCTGTACTCTGATGATGACTTTGATGTTAAATTAGCTGATATACAGTGTCTCAATAAAACTACAATATAAAGATGATTATTATTCTATTTTATAACTATTAACTGGATATGAAGAATCCTGATAGTTTTCAAATAGAGTAAGAGTAAAAGATGAAGACAATGAGAAATATTAACAGGAAGCAGTTTAGATAATTATGTCTCATCTTAATAACATGCTGAGTCTCATATTGATGCAAAAATAATATAGAAATTAGCAAGAAAATTTTGCTTTTATTTAGAGTGCAATGAAACTGACAATGTAAATTATATTCTGTTTGTTAAGTACATATAGAGAGTTAGAAGTTAGCGTCTAATGCATGCAAGTGAATATATACACACACAGTAGCAAAGTCTATGGATATGACCAATTAATTTGTGAGAAATATATAAGATCTTGTTAAATGATATTTCTTTGACCATACACTGAAAAACATTTTGCTATTGTCTACAATCCTCATTTGAAATAATTAGTACTAAGGCCATATATATATATATATATATATATATATATATATATATATATATAGGTAAGTATAACAAATGTGTAATAACTGGCCTGAATACAAGCTATGAAAGCCTTCGAGTTCTTCTTGTTATAGAAAAATGTGATGATAAATAAACATTGGTCATATCTATAAACAAGATAGGCAAAAGAAGATTAGTACACACGGATGACTGTGCATCTATCTCAACTGAATCTACATCATCTCTGATGTCCAAAGTCTTTGACCCGAAAGCACTGCCACTAAAAGCTGCAGCAACCTCTGCCCCCAGACTAGCATCAGATGACTCATCAAATATGCTCATAGCCCAGTTACGGACACTGCCTTCCAACCCTGCATCCTTTGAAAGGCTGGCTGGTGGTGTTTGAGTTGATTTTTTAGTGTTAATACCATTGTCTAATAGGGGTTGTGGAACTTCCAAAGGTGATGCATTAATAAATTCACCATCTTTAAAGATGCCTTCTTTAAAGATTCCTTCATATAAATCGTAGCTGTCATCTGTAAAGGATGTATCTTTTGTTTGTACAGACAAGTTTGTCTGCACAGTTTCAAAGGTTTCATACAGGCCATCTTCATTATCAGCTATTTCTAGTTCTGAACTTATTTCTGCCAAATTAGAAGGATCAGTATCATTCAGATCAGAAGACTTCACATTTTTAAGTGCTGAAAAAGATTCTGTTTTCTGTGTGCGAAGGTCAAAGAGATCAGCATCATCTGCCATGGCCGATGTTGAAGCCTCAGGAAACATTTCATTACTATATTGTGACTTAAGAACATCATCAAGCATATCATATAAGTGATCTTCTTCATCATCACCAAAGTTATCATTGGTAAAAGGATCTTCATTAGAGAATGGGTCCTCTTTAGAAAAGGGGTCATTGTCAAAGGTACCCCAGTTTAAGCCACTTCCTACAGAATCTAGCTGAGAAAATGCGGATTCCAAGCTTGTCTTGAGGGATTCAACTGTGATATCAAAGGATTCTGCTGATGGTACCTGCTTTAGCTACAGAAATAAACAGGAAAAACATGTATATGAGAGAACATGCATTATACATACAAAAATAAAAACAGAATAAAGCAAAAACAGCCACTCCAATCAAATAAAATTCATTGCTACAAGACAAGAAGAAGAAATTTCATGCCACTATAAGAAAACAAAATTAAAGAAAACAAGACACTGAACTAATGTAATTCTACAGGGATTAAGTTTTTCAATGCTCAAGGGTCCAATAAAGGTACCTTTTCTAAAAAAATATGAATCATGGTTTAAAGTTATCAAAATTCTTCTTTTTGTAAAATGTTTAAATTTTCTGATGCAGGACACTTAAAATTAAAATCTTCTGTTTAGAAAATGTTTAAATCTTTTGATGTAGGAGACTTAAAATTAAATTTTCTGTTAATCATAACCTGCTGAAATATGATTTATATTTGTGCATTATATTTGTGCAATTAACAACCAAACCTGAACTAAGCTCTGTGTCTAATTTTCAGGAATTATATTGTTTGCTTTAAGTCACTATGTATATTTCAAACATGATCATATGTAAATAAAAAGAAAAATACTTCCACAAATTAAAACTTACAATTGCAATAATAATTTTGAAAACTCCAATATTTTCAATTTCAAAAATAAATGTTAATTTAAGTTAGAACTTGAAATTTTACCAGTCAAGATTGGCCATGGAAATTTCTGCAAAAATGTGCAATTTTATGAAGTTATTATTGGTACTTTTATGTTTGGTACCTGGGGTAAAACTGTCGCAACTTTACACTTTTACTACCTTATCCTCAATATCAATGAAAATCGTTGTACCCATAATAACTTGCAGAAAATTACCCACAATGATTTGCAATGATGGAAGATTTGTACAGAAATTTACACATCTAACACGATCAGCTATAAATTCTACTTCCAACTGAAAGCAATAGTCACATAATGTCTCAAAAACACTGAAAACTTTGGTGTTCTCAAGGTCTGTAGTTGTCACATTCAATTTGTTTAAAAACTTTTCAGAAAACTGGAAGAAAATACCTAATGGACTATGCACTTCAATAGAAGATACAGATGAATCC
The DNA here is from genome assembly GCA_029339505.1 of Unio delphinus. Taxonomy (NCBI): domain Eukaryota; kingdom Metazoa; phylum Mollusca; class Bivalvia; order Unionida; family Unionidae; genus Unio; species Unio delphinus. The sequence goes on along the minus strand of JAQISU010000048.1, from coordinate 1,239,734 downwards.
CTTATCTGTGGCACGTCATGCCATCAGTGGATCTAAGTCTATAAAGTAACATTTTAGTACAGACTGTGAAACATTATTTACCAAAAAATGCATTTTAAATACATTTCTGTGCATCTGTAATGCATTTCAAATACATCTGAAATACATTTTAAATTCATTCCAAAACAAATTTCTCCTGCATTTGCACTTTAAGATAAAGTCTACAATTTATCATCAAAGCATTTACTGTTTATGTATTACTCTAGAATCTGTGTTTTAAGTTTGAATCTTTCAGTATATCATTTATTATCTCCTTATTCATTTATTTAGTGTTTGCACTAATGCTAATTCTCATTCTTTATTATCTCATTGTTTATCATTTATTCATTTCTTTAGTGTCTGCACAAAAGCCAGAATCTCCTTGTTTATTATCTTTTCATTTACAATTTATTAATTTTTTTAGTGTTTGCACAGAAGCCAGTGTCTCATTCTTTATTTCCTCTTCATTCACAATTTAAGCATTTCTCTACAGTGTACTGAATCAAGAATTTTTTTTATCTACATATGAACAAATGAGAAATTCTGATTTGTTGTTTTTGTGTTTGCATATTTTTTGCTTCCTGGACCCATTATTTTTTATTCATGCCCCCCCCCTCCTGATGCAAAGGAGAAGCAAGTTATGATTCCCCAGCTGCAGGCAGTAAAGGCATATATAGAACTCTAGTTTTTCCCCCTACAAAGTATGAATTATGTGAGTATGTATAAAAGATTAGTATCTAAATCAAAACCAATATTAAGTTATATTGTACTAAAGAAAATGCATTATTTCAAGAAGGACCTGCAATTAAAAAACAACAGAAACATGCCACACATAAAGAATTAATGGATTAAGCAATTTGTAACTAGCACAAGTCAAATTAAAGTAAAGCAAAATTAGCTTGTTTTGTCATTTTCAGATTATATATTAAATGTCATACAATCGAATGAGAAATAATCATAACAGATCTTTAAGAAACGCCTTCTAGGTGACCATATTCATGAGGTGTTTAGTTACACTTCCAAAGGATTACTGCAAACAGAATAGAGCCAGATCAGCTGTGGCATAATGTATGGGTAGATAAGGTTCTATGGTGTTTAATTATAGCATAAGTGTAATAAACATCATAGTACCCCAGTATAATCAGATTCTATGTTGTGCAGTTTAAATTAGAAGTGTAATGAACAAAGAAGACTCTAACCTGCATGCCATGACATATCTGCCTGAACAAAGATCTCCTCTACATACAGCAGATGAAATTCATACTACAGTTTAGGTCACTCCAAAATTATTGAGGTTTTCATGCAGATTATAGAAAATTTAACATGCAATTGAAAAACAATCATTATCTATCTTAAGCCAATGACTTAAAATAAAATATATTTAGAGCTCATTTCAGATTTATTACTAATGGTAATATTTTTCAGGAAAAAGTCCAATGATATCACCATTGCTAGAACTGTAAGTTGACTAGTTACTACCAGTAATTTATTGTTTTTCTAGGAAGGGATGCTGAATGAATCTTTTCATATTCAGCCTACTGTGATTAGGCACATTAATATTGTAGTTCAACCAAATTCTGAATTCATCATTTACCATTGCTTATCAACCAGATGAAATTGCAATCCACAATGGCAATAATATACAGGACAAAACAATTCCAACATTTCTTGGGAAAAAAGTTGCATATTTATGAAAATTTGCACCCAATTCTTTATTTCAGTGCAATTATGTCATTACAGATTAAAACATTCTGTGATATTTTCAATTCTAATGGAATTTTTCCCCAAATTGTTTTCATAAATGCAAAACTAGATTTATAATGTTAACTAAAATGATCTACCAGAAGATGGCATGTCCTGAAAGCACATTATGTTTATTTTTTAATTCGTTGTTATTTTGTGCAAAAACAATCTGAAAAAGTCAAACAAAAAAAATCTGACCTAAACCACATCCAAAGCACAACAAAAATGTGCGCATTAATATCTAACAGAGAACTAACCTGTGGTGTCTCCATTTTTTTAACATAAGTAGCTGGAAATATTCCTGTTTTATCTCCTACTGAACCTGTCCACCAATCTCCTTCACATTTTGTGACTAGAATAATCTCCCCTTGGTTAAATGTTAAGTCCCCTGCTTCTGATGACTGGTAATTGTATATTGACACGTATTGCTCTGCCAAAAGAATAATAAATAAATGCAGTCAATTAAAATTAAACTGTGAAAAATAGATGTAAAGAAGCTATTGTGTAAATGATGGCCAGCAGTCAAATTATGTTATAATATACAAGGCAGTACATTTAATATTTCATAATTTGATATTTAATAATTAGTAATAATTATAAAACACCGACTTTGATTCTGATATTTGAAAATTCTAACAAAAAGGTTTAATTATCAGATTAAAAAGCAATTTTAAACAATTATACATGTATGCATAGAAATGAATAATCTCTATTCTTTAATTTAAGCAGGCACCAAATGTTTGTCTTGAAATGTTTGATCATTATTATATCATTAGCAGATATTAAAAAGTATTTTATTTTATAATTCACATTTTTACCTGCACTTTTCTTTACAAAGTAACAAATTTTGATTAAATCTTTAACTGTATTTCTACATATTCCTTTGTAATTCTTAAACTCAATTTCCACATATTATTTTACTACATAGATGCCAACCCAGAGTACAAAAATACTAACTGCTTGTGACAAAAATACTTTTTAGGAACAAATACTGATTTTGAAAATTTTAATGCATATGTAACTATTTAAACCAAGCATATAAAACCATCAGTAAAGTAGGACAGTGACTTACATAATACTTTAATGTCAAAGATGCATGTGTTGCAAACTGGTACCTTGTTGACCTGAACCAGGTTCCATTCGGGTTCCCATTCAGAAGGTGCAAGAGTGCAACACACATAGACACCGGCTGTTTATAGGAGCTTTTTCCACATATTCTTTTCTTCTCTATCATTATCGATTCCAATGTACCAAATGATGCATCTCAGCTCAAGATATGCAGCCTTGCATATGTTCATGACATTCTCAATTCTGTGATTTTCTTACCGAACTGTTTTTGTTAAGCATACGAGTGTTCATTTGCGAAAATGTGTGCAAAATCAATCGCCAGCAAGCCTAGTATGTTATTGGGAAATCAGTTATTTTATTAAATATTTAAAATAATTAAGAAATGAGAAATTCGTGAATTTTTCGCATGTGGTGTAAATCTGTGAATCGCTGAATAAAATCGTGAAATTCACGCCAAAAGTGTGAGGGTTGGCAGCTATGAGTATCTGATAGACAAAGGTTCATTTCTAAAAAATATTTAATAAACCGAATTTTGATCAAAGTACATTATGGTTCTCTCTGGTACGTTGTAAGTTCAGGCTGAGTTGTGTATGATGAAGCAGCAAGCTGATGTTTATTAGCTTTTGCGGGCTCTTGTAATTCACAAGTGCCTCCATGCTCAATAGCGAAATCACATTAAACAATTTGCAAAACGTAAAGTTTTCTCCATTACTAGATGGTTTCACAAATCTACACAGGACGGCACAATTGTACTTCCAGCTGTTTTCTTTTCTTTTTCCTGTAGAACATTCTGAATATTCTGCTTTCCTATTCAACATGATTAGAAGTTGAATAATATGAAGACAAGATACTGTGAAAGCGGTAACAGTTTGTGAAATCCAGTATGGCAGATAAAGACGCATGGTAGCCTCACTTTCAAACGAACAAACGATATTGTAGAATTGTATTCCTATATACATGTGATACAGTTCTATCAAAATGGAACCGAGTGCATGTTCTAAACTGAAAATAACATGGAATTTTTGTTAATTGTTTTTAAATTTAAAAACGTATTTTTTTGCAAAAAACCTGTACACTTGTATTCAGATCCAAATACTGGACAAATACGGAAAAAAGGGGTCAGTTGGCAGCTATGTTATTAAGAAATTAAGTCATGTACATCATCTGCATTAGCAAGCATTAATGACTTCAGGGCAAATGCCTGCAGACAACAACAAAACCCCACAATTTTCACTGTCAAGCATGTAAATTTTATTTAATTTTACTGCCAATGCGAACTATGAATGCCTTTGAACAATACTATAATTAAGACTGCAGGCAGTACACGACAATAGCACAATGAAGCTGACATCAAGACTGCACACAGTACGCTATTATAGTAAGATGAAGAAAACTGCTAACTAATGTTATTTGTGTAATATCCAATATGAAATTAATTTTTTGTATATTTTCTTATCTATCAGAAGCATAGAAAAATGTGCACTGTCAACAATGCGGATCAAGACTGTAATCAGTACAAGAAACTATAAACCTAAGTTTAATACGTGACAACAAAGTACCTCCTTCTTTTTTATCTAGAGCTGGTGAGCCTCTGGCGCTTCCTGCACTACTTGCTTTATCCAATGTAATGCTGGGTGTCATTGCAGGTGAAGAACTGGAAACAAGGTATAAGAAAATAAATAAATTGCAGTATTCTGGTAACCTTCTCTTTTTAAGTATTAAGTATAAATCATTCACAATATTCACTAATTAAAATTTGGTGACTTGAGTGTACAAATAACATGTTAACATAAAAAATGCAGAATACCAGCTACAGCCATATAATCAGGAAAACTAAATGCATGACTCCAGTAATGGAGTGAGATACAAATTAGGTAAAGGTCAGTACAATTATTTTAACGACTTATTAAATTCAGTTTGTGTAAGCTTATGTCTGTTTCCAATCTAATTATATGGGTTCATGGGTGAAAACCTGAGCACAATCAGTAGTAATTTTCCTGGGACATATGTGAGATAAAATATTACAGGGCTGAGGCCATTAAAATTGGGTAGGTCAGGTTACTGGAACTACATATTTTTGGGGAGGTCTTATAACAATGTTGATATGTGCATTGTTTTTTAAGTTGTTTATGCATGTGAGGTCTCACTGGATAGTTCGTATTGTGACACCTCCCTAATTGTTAAGTTAGAAAGCAATAGTATCACAATCCTAGCATTTTTAAATTTAAGATAAATCTGTAATGTGGTTTACATTAACTTTGAGTTAGGCTTGGAAATGGGTTGACTTGTTGGTGACTGCATGTCAGAGTTAGACTAGCATTGCAGATCAAATGCATAACTTGGACAAATGAGCAGCTGACTTGGCTCATGTATTTACATGTGTCTGCTACAAAGGTAAAAATCTAAATATCTAGATGGTTGAGAGGTGATGAAAAGTATGTTAATTTGTTATAGTACTAATGAACTTTATTCAAGCATAAAGTACATACTGATTCTTAAAACTGTCTTTTTTCCTGTCAAAAATGAATGTAAAAAAGAGGGGTTGGTGGCAGTGCTGGTTCAGCATAATAGCCTCCAGTTGCATAAAGAATTACCCTTAATACCTCAGACAGAATCTTACCAGCATCCTTTCAACAAAAAATCATTAGTTAATTTTTATTTGTATCTTTAATGTAATATTATTATCATTTTTCTGCAATAGGTCATTGTTGGATGAAAATTTGCCAATTATTACCAGTGAGACCTGAATTGTTTTGTTTAAAGGTTGTTTTATTTGCACCCATTTTTCAAATGTTATGTTAATGTATGCATGTGACTTTTATGTTAGCTTTTTAAAATAAATGGACATTAGTAAAGTTGTTGTATGCATCAATGCATCATTTTTTAACCTGTTTTATGTATGCACATGTATTTTATAAGGTGTTTTTTGTGCATGTCCATGCATTTTTATGTTGTACTTTATGTACATGCATATTTTTAAAATTGTTTTTTTCAATACATGTGTGCTAATTAAAGATGTGTTTTATGTAAGTGCATTTACGCTTTTTAAAGTAAAAAGTATATGTCTTTATTATGTCTTTACTTTAGATAAATATACAAGTCATCTTTTTGAACAATGGCTCATTTGTCTCTCAGTTGCTTGTTACAGTTGATGGAGGTGGAGATGAACGTCAACGAAATAAAATGACACACTTTTGTTCAGTGCTTATTAGATGGTTGGACCGATTCAAAGTGCAGAGTTTAGCTGAATGAGATTCAAAATATTCTCTGGAGAGACTTCACACACAGAAAATACAGCATTAAGTCAGTGTGGAATCATATCATCAAAAAGAATTTACGAGAAAGAGTATGATGAACGGGGCACATTTGATTTAGACAAATTGTATGAAAATATGTCAGCTGCCCAGGAATAATCAGTAAAAAGAATCAATGATACATTTTATTTATCAGACAAAATAGATGGATATGTTGCACCTAAAACAATGGACTGGGTATTTGACCCAAATTTTGAATCTGTAATAAAGAATTTTCTTGGTAAGAATGCATCCTATCAAATGGAAAATAATTTTGTTTTAAAGCCAAGTGGACCAATATGGGGAAAACTCTGTGACAAATATGGACTTATAAACGATAAGGCAATGAATGCTTATCGACTTTTAGTGAACACAAATGATCCAAACATATCTACTGAAATGCAATATGCATTTGCAACATACAGAACAGATGATAGTTGGAGAGGTTTCCATGTCAAGAAATATGAAATAAAACCAATCTTGGATATGTCTCATCTACCAGGCTTTTACCTAAATTATCCAGACATATTAACGGCCATTCAGCTGCTTGAACAGGAAGGTGAAGCAAAAGATTGTTTTCTTACTCCAGATTTCTTTTTTTTGCCAACCAGAAACATAAAGCATCTACTGGAATTGAGTGCAGATATTTTTTTACAAAAGACATGGCAAGTATCAGCAATCTTGTAGGCATAAGCTGTGAGGATATACAAATGTTTCTTGATCATTTGAAAGAGAAAGAAAGACTTATAACTGAGAGAAGAAAAAAAAGAGAAATTTAAAGGTACTCCACTTAGTGTGCTTAATATGAAGCAGCTGAAGTATGTTTTTCACACACTGTTAAGACTTCAAGAACACCCAGATAGAAAATTAAAGACATATATTGGCAGAAGTGCACAAATAGATTGCCAGAAACAAGTTGTCAGAGAAGGAAGTTGATGCATTTGTCGAGTTTTGTATGTTGCAGAAAATTTGAATTAAACATGCAGAAGGAAAAACTTAAAATTGGTGAAAGAAGTTCTTTTTTTTAAAAACTTTTATAGGCTTTCAAAAAAATTGTAGTTTCATTGCAGTTTTTTTTTCATTTTGTTAGTGATGTTTGATAAAGAAGTTATACTTAATTTGGGGTTAATACCATTTTCAATTCTTTGTAGCTTATATATGGCAGCTGTTATCAAAGATGGAAGAAGATTCAGAGAATCTGATGACTGTTGGCAAGTTTTTACAAAATCGCAGCTCAGGGACTCAAACCAGTATATATACGGCAGTTATCAGAAAAGGCAGGACATGATGATGATGATGATAATTGTTCATTAGATGGATGATAGAAAAACTGACAATATTCATTGGTTTGAAGACAATTACTATGGTCAAAAATGATACACTGATACAACTGTGGCAGAAATGAAAAACCAGTACTTCTGCTGCTGGTGGTGCTGTTGATTAGTTGCTTCATTTGGTGTTTTAGGTCATCTCCAACAAACAAAGTCATTCAGAGACATGACCTCAGGTTGTTGGTAGATCATTATGGCTTTTACACCATTTTCAGCACAAGTGAAACTATATACATCAGCCAATTCTACTACTCAAGTAGACATAAAATGCCAAAATGGGGTTTAAACAAATATGATGAACGGGAAGTAATCAGAAAACAACATCTTACACCACTCTGCCAAGTTAAAAGTACATCATGTTCCTGCTTGGCCACCAGTGATGTTGCTGCTGTTGTTGACAATAGACAGTTGACAACAATGATGTTGATTTTAAAAGTATACTAGTCCCATAATAATTATTACTCAATTTTCATCCATTTTTTAAATCTAATTCAAGGTGGGTTTTAGATTTTTTTTAAAAATATTTTCAGGACAGGGACAGCTATTGTATCAAATATTTTAACTACATCCAGTGGGTGGTTGGAATGAAAATAAATTTATTGTGGCCTGATGATGGCAGAAACCTGATTGATGATGATGATGATAAAATGATTGATCAGTAGGGATGTTGAAAGTGTTTTGACATGCTATATTTCTTTTCTTTTTTACATCAGTCATGCAGCAAGGCATAAAAATAAGACATATATCATTTGCAGAAAATATATTTTTAAGACAAGAAATTATATAGTGTTCAAGCAGGTATAAATAATGCACCAGCATTTTTACAAGTTTAAATTTTTGTTTATTTCTGACAAATCAAGAAACATACATGGCTGACAGACAAAAGAACAATACATGATTGATTACAGACAATAGATACAGATAAAAATGTGCAGTAGATTATAAATCTATAATCTATATCTTATATATCTAAAAATTCAATATAGATTACCTCCAGTCAACAGTCATTTAAATTGCACCAGTCCCCAACCCAAAATTAAAATCGCTTCTACCACCCTCTAACAACTTGCTAGAAGTTGGGTAAAATAATATGCTTTTGTAGGGGGTGATGTTTTTTTTTTTTATTAAAATGCAGCAGAGGGAGGATAACAATTTTTTTAATTGCTTTTATTGTGGGTTGGTTGAATTCAAAAATGCCTTCTCCCTGTGGGGTATATGTTTTACTGGAACAGTTCTAATAAATTATATAAAGAATGCAGATCTACCATGGTTCCAAGAAGTGTAAATGGATGGCCTGACAGAAGAAATGAAAAGGTATGTACTATTGGGCTCTCACATCTAAATGTGGGACCCTAGAAAGGAGACAGATCTGTCAATGAAATCCCATTGCCAAACTCACCTAGTTATGGAGGATGCAGATGGACCACTGATCAGTTTAACATAGGACTTGGGGAACCAGCCAACCTGTAAAACACACATTAATGCACATTAAAACAAGGAACAATTACCGAAGTGACATTATGCAAAATAACACACATGAAAATGAACTGTCATCATGAAGAAAAAAAAACCCACTATATTGGCGAAAAAAAAGGAAAATATTTTTTATATCAACTTATATTATAAACAGTTAAAAGTAAATAAAAAAAGAGCATTATGCCATGTAAAAGAACAAGAGTCACTCCAGTGTTACACACATCAACGTTTTACACCGCATTATTCTATTTCTAAGTCAACTCAATTCATTCTGATAATTTGAATACATATTAATCACCATTATGGTGATTGGTGTCTCGGGTTTGTGTTGTTCTTGAAACTAATATTAGGCATGTACATCTACTACCGCTACAATGCAGCATGTAGACAGTTGTTGTATTAGGTTTAATGCCTTTCTCAGCACAAGATAGGTTATACATAGCTGCCATTAAAACTGGTGGAAGAAAAACCCAAGGAAATCCTGGTAAGAACCACTGACCTATGGGAAGTTACAGACATCTTTCTCACATACCCACATTGGCCAGGTCCAAGACTCAAACCCATGTGGACAGAGGTGAAATGGCAGCGATCAGTAAAGACAAGTAGTTTAGACCACTCAGCTACATGTGGCCAAGTAAGTGGACAGTAAAATATCAATAATCGGCTTGGAAGAGCTTCCCACCCATAGAAATAGACAAGGGAGTTTAAGGCAAGTAGATTATCTCAGAAATGATTTGGATGACAGCTATTTTGAATTGCATCAAACTGTTTAGTTCACAATGCTTTTCAGAATTATCACCTAGGGAAAGGGCTAGTGTTTCATTTATAAGCATCACTTGGTGTCAAACATTACCTTTGGTCATGAAAAATGAAGGTTTAAATTTGGGGTTGAGGTGCATAACCTACTTTTGCTATGAGTTGGCATTTATTTGCCAAGGCAAGTGAATAATTTTTTTGTGATTTGTTTTAATAACTATTAAAATAATATGCACCTTTTGACTTCAATTGCGAATTTTTTAAAATTTGTATTTAATGCATTCAATTTATGTACAAAAACCAACCTTGCATCCTTATAACCTAGTAGGCCCTAGGTGTATTTATAATTTCATGGCAATCATCCAAGCAGTTTAGTCAGAAAAAAAAACTTGTGTGACCATCCATTCTGAATGATAACAAAGATTTTAATGATGGTTGCTAATGTGGCCATATTGGATGTCAAATCTTAAACATTTTCATTCAGGACCAAGTATACTTTAAGTCATTTTGAGGAAATATCATCATCTTCATATCGCCATCCATTCAAGTGGAATGTCAATAACACTATTTTCAAGATGGCCACTGTGGCAGTCATACTGGATGTCTTAAAAACACCATTTTCATTTAAGATTAAGTAGACCATGGGATGAACTTGTATGCAAGTTTCATGGCAATCCTCCAAGTAGTGTAGAAGTGATAACAAAGTCATCCAAAAGGATGGATAGAAAATGTGTGATGAATGACAGACCATCACACTGGCTCTTCTATACTATGACCATCAGAGTTACTATAAACATGTATGAGATAATACTTTATTACAGTAATGAAATTGAATTATCAAACAGTTTCACACTGTTGATTGCTAGTAATGAAGTGTGGGATTTCCTGTATCCCATGTGGTTCAATTTTCAATGCATCTTTAAATTCATGATTTGGAGCACCCATGACACCTATGAAAATTGGTTTGGTACCCCCACCCCACCCCAAAATAAATAGTGAAAGCAGTATTGTATTCAAGTTATTTATAATGGCAAAGGTATTGTGTGTGTTTGTTTAAGAGATTTTCTGTAAATATATCAAACAGGAACAAAATGCATCTGATAAGTAATTTTATGTTCTGTTTCAATATGGTGATTCATAAAAACTGGTGGCAGCTGTCATTAACAAACATTGTCACAGTTTTGGAGATTAAGCAAAAACCAATTATCAAATGAAAAATATATAACTAATTAGTATAACTTGGATTATAATCTGATGGTACTGACCTTCCCACTGATCTCTCCTGACCACCACATATCCTGTTGCTCCCGTACATTGATTATGTCCCCTTTGTTAAACGATAAGTGATTATCTTTCTTGGCTTTCCAGACATACAGGGCCTGAGCTTGTAAGCCATCAGGAGCTGTCTTACCCTAAACAGAATGAAACAAAAACTTTGGTCTCAGGAGATGGCTAATTTACCTTATTAGCTTGGTTAGTACAACATACAAACAAAGTATATAAATACAATTCCATGTCTTTTATTAACAAAATTACAATGATTGAACCACACTTCTCAGTAAAATATCCAGGTTTTAGAATCTGGTCAGGCCCATACTACACTGTGCTTTAAGTGTTACATTGTAAGCTAAAGCCTGCTGTAATTCTTAAAGATAGGTTACAGAATAATAATGACACAGGGCCATACAATAAAAGCTGGTTACATAGACTACAGTTTGTGTCTTTAATGTACCTTGCATGACAGGAATAAACAATACTAGAAGAATACATCAAGGAACAACTCAGCAATAGGAAGCAGTAAAGAGTGCATTTAACACATTATCCCCTAGCGCTGAGTTTACAGGGAATGGTCGGAATCCGATTTTGTGTCCAGATTTTAGACTTCATGGCCTCAGATCAATGGCAGACCAGTCTGAAGTGCACACAAACAGGTGAACCTGTGCAAAAAGTAGGATAAGGTGGACATTTTGAATAAAGAGTCTTCTCCATACAAAAATTATGGGTCCGTTAAACAAAAAAAAAAAAAGAATTCCAATTTTTCACCTGCTCATGTGCCAGCAAGCTAACCAATGGAAAACATTTTTTTATCACAACTAGCCATTGGGCTAATGTAAAATTGCATGGAAGTCAATGTATTAGGATGTATTCAGGAAGAGTCTCCAAATGTGTTTCCTACTTGCATGCGAAAACAGCAAAAAACTTCCAGGGGTATGTGTGTACTGGCCGCTACAATGTATTCCACTACAAATATCATGTAGTTAATGAGTGATGTTGGTTTCGTATATTCAAATTACTTTTGGTTATCTTGTTCATGAAAGGATCTAATCCAGTCACAGCATGGAGTAAATTTTCTGCTTGAGGAAGCTTTTGCACCTGGTTGCTGGAAAACGAGTAAAACTAACTGAATCACAAGTAAAGCTAATTATGAAATTTGACACAGCAAAAGTGTTCCTTCCTTGTGGAGTGATTTGGTTTTCCTGTAAGATTTACACTCTAATGTCAGTTACATTTGCCCATGTAATGAACAACATTATGACATATACATGAATGCACAACTCTTAAAGGCGGCCCATTTGTAAACAGTTGTAAACTTACAAGGTTATTGTTATTTACTGAAAATTATTATATCACTATCATGAGATCACTTTGTCGTCTGCTTTATTTAATTCCATAGATAAATATATTTATTTTCCTTTTCAATATTTAAAACTTAAACATAGATATTTTTAAAGTCAGTGAGTGGCAATAACTTCAGAATGAAAAAATAAAACTGGCATGAGCCCGTACATTAAATTGCAAGGGAAACCAATAGATGGATGGAACATTCTAGAGGGCATTGACAATTACAATTTGTCAAACAGACATGAAAAGGTACAAAATAAAGCAATTCTTGAAATAAATAATGCAGACTTGTTTACATGGATAGAAACCTGTTTATAAAATGAAAAACAAACTTCCCAATTTTAGCCGAAATGCTAAAGCTAAAGTTATGGTAAACAGGGTCTGTATGATAGTGACTTATGCAATGTGATGGCTAGAAGATCAAAAGGTTAGAATCTAGCAATGTTAAAAAACCTGGATTGGATTCGTTTGGAGACAAATGAGAGACATTGGTCAAGGAGACCAATATTGTCTAAAAGATCCAATAAGTCTGTATCCCACACAAAAATGTTGCCATGATGCTGGAATTAGTCTGTTATCATAGCTCAGTAGCCTTTGGTAACGATTGGTGTCGTACTTATTTCCCCTCCAAGAACAGAGAGAAAGATGGCCAGCTGAAAGATAGAGGTACTGTGTGTATCATCATTGGGAAAATTAGATCGGTGATACAGTGCTTGTGCCATCAAAGTGGGGCTATTGGAGCTGATGAGTCTAGAACAGGCGGCGGAGGGAAATGATTGAGAGTAGCTGTTGATTCCACCTCGTTGCCAAGAAGTCGATCATTAGATGTCCTTGAAGTATGCAAATCAAAGAGATGGCCAACTGATGGCGGAGACATTCTGTGTGAAGGGTGAAGAATATGGTCCCTTCTGGATTGATTCTCGGTGAAGCAACGTATGCAGAAGATGTCTGAATTGAACGCTGATGTGAGAATCGTTGCACCCATGTTGAAAAATGCCAAATCAGAACACCAGACAAGTAGTCTGGTACCTTCCTGTTTGAGAATATAGGTCACCACCACAGTTTTGTCAGATCAAAAGAGGATTGTCCCGTCCCCCACCCCGATTGATCTTTACAGAAATGAGAAGTATTTATGACAGCCTTCTGGGATATGTATACATAGAGGCCATTCCCCAAGTGTTGCTAATGGTACTGGAAGTCAGTAACAGCTTGGTATTCCCACCATGTGCACAGGTGGCAGTACTTTACATTATTTTTGCTTGGGGTTCTTCAGCGGGATTGCCCCACTGATGTAGGAATGATCGCCCTCCTACCCACCCTGTGACAGCACTGCTGGCATCGTTGCAATAGTTGTCTATCTAAAAACAGACACTAGGACAATTTTCATCTTTAGTAGGGCTGGATTTGGGAGGTAGCAGACTAATATTCCTAATGTAATGTGATTGGGGAATGTATTCGAAGAAGAAACTTATACCAATACTGAATTTTTATTTGATCATAATATATTGAATCTCACAACTTTATTTTACAGTGATAAACTCCAAATTTGGTGACTGCATCATTTAGTGTTGTTTGCCAATGATGCTAAGAGACTTAGATTGCTTCCATTTTGTAGTTTCACATGTTTTTAGAATCAGGTTCATATTTGGAAAGAGTCATGGCATAAAGTCATTCATTTTGTAAAAAAATTGATGCTTTGATGGCACAAGTTTAAATTAGTTCAGAAAGTAATAAGAAATAGCAGTGGTAAAGAGCTCTGATAACAATACTGTTAACTTGAATAAGCTTGGGAGACTGAAGCTACAAACTCACCTGTCCAGGTGTTGGGGAAGCAACAGGTACTCTGCCTGGTACGGCTGTAAATGAGGATTCTTCCGATGTGCTTATAGTGGGTATGTGATGAGAGAGGGGCTCTTCATAAACGCTGTAAACCAAGCATACAAAGATTACAAATGTTTCAAAACAGTCTCATCTTGATATCTGACTTTTACTTTTAATCTTATCACCCATAAAAAAAAAAAATCATAGAAATATTTCTAGTTTATTTAAAAAGTTCAGGGATACCTTTAGACCTTGCACTCATGACATTTAGGAGCTAAATTTATACATAGTACACTAAAATACTATATATAAAATATATATATATATATATATATATATATATATATATATATATATATATATATATATATATTTTGTGTAGAAAAACCAATTATGTTCCAAAGGTTTTCTTTAATTATGCCAGATGTTACAATTAATGTCATAATATCATACTTTGGCAGGGCATAATCACTGAGGCATGAAAACACATCTGAGACTTATTACAGTTCAACTGTATCATTAATTTCCATTTTTTTAAATAAAATCAGTGGATGTTACAAGTATTATCTGTTGTCAATTCATCAATTTTACAACAAAGCAATCCAAATGTTTCATTTCACATGAAATTCCTACCTTGGCCACAGGGATGAAAAGTGACTTCTTGAAGAAAAAAAATCCTGACATCCTATCCTCATTTCATTTCATATGAAATTCGGAGCAAGTGCACTGTTATCCACACATTTTTTTTTTAATGGGTTTGCATACAATGTTATAAATTCTTCCAAAAAAACTACTAAAAATGTGTTAAAAACTTAAACAACCACAAAACTAAACTATTATGTGGGAAATGGAGAGGGTGATGGAATAATTTGATTGATGAACAAGGTCACATTATAAAGACCTTTCCAAATCTGTAATGGAGGATCACATGCAACCTGAATGTATTCCACAGCTCACCTTGACTGACTTGACTCTTCTGTCTCCTCTAATGGCTGAACATAAGCCTCTGGGAAATATCCTGTCTTCCCACCTTTCTCTCCATTCATCCATCCTGGCTCAGCCCCACTCTGATCCTCTGGGATCTGAAGATAGAAATAAGCCATCACATCATTTGCAAGAAATTATAGAAATACATTTCATATTTTGATACTAATCATGTGTACTATGATATTTGGATGTTATAAATAATGTTATGATATTAGGCTTTGTCAAGTCATAATTACTGAGGCATGTAAACACATCTGAGACTCATTTCAGTATAACTGTATCTTTATTTTCCAGGTTATTTTTTTAAAAAATCAGTGGGGATTGTCATGTGATTAATGAAATCTTAGTCATGTCTAGAGGATACACAACTTTTGTGTGAATACCAACAAAATTAATGAATATCCCACTTGAAAAGTCATGGACTGAAACCTGCAACACTTATTAATTTAACAAACCTAAATTTGATATTGCAAGCATTTGACTTTGAGATTAACTGACTTATTCAAGAACTTACTAAGTGACTTGACTTTGAGATTAACTGACTTAATCAAGAACTTACTAAGTGACTTGACTTTGAGATTAACTGACTTAATCAAGAACTTACTAAGTGACCTTTTGCAATAGTACTGTTGTTGCTGTAGGTTTTAATGCCATTTTTCAGCACCCAAAAGGCTATACATGTATTTATGGTGGAGGAAGAACCCGGGAAAACTCCCAGAAAGAACCACCGACCAACGAGAAGCTACTGGCAAGCTTTCTCACATACCCACATTGGCCGAATCTGAGACTTGAACCCATGCAGACAGAGGTGAGATGGCAGTGATTTGTAACGGAGAGCACTTTAGACCACTCGGGGCCCCTGCAATAGTGCAAATTAGTCCCTTTCCTTGCTTATCTAGTTTAAAAAAGCAATCAACCAAATGCACTTGGCATGGGTGTACAATAGTAATGCTGCAGGTTTCAGAATTCAGTGGCAATGTCTCTGCTGTTATATGCTATTGAAATAAATGTGACTTTTGTCATAGTCATAATACATAATCATTGCTACTATGGCGATAATGAAGATAAATTACTGTTAGCTTTAACTTTATTCATTAAAAAGTTATTTATTACACATACATCTGTTAAAAAATCCTCTAAGGGGGTCTATTCAAAACAATTATTGATCTGCGGTCAAGCATTTCAAATGAATGGAACAAGATTGCGATATCCTCAACTTACTAATTAACCACAATATTAGTGGGCACTTCCTTTCCAGTACATCTGGAAGATGCAGAATGCTATATTTATTTTGTTCCACCAAAAAAAAAAAAAAGAGACAAAAATACAAGTTATATCATGTCTTTCTGTTTAATTCCTGGTGCACACACTAATTTAATCAAACAAAGATTCAATGGGATACAGTATTTTAAGTGTGAATACCATTAAAATGATGAGCTTTCTGCTTATACTGGTAAGACTTGAACCTGCAACATACCTGTGACATACTGTAGTATCTTCCTATATTTTCTACTCTGTGCTTGCAAGAACGTTAGCACATCACAAAATCATTGTTGATGCAGACACCACAGGCAGAAAGGTATAACCTTTGTTACAATGTTCACAGGCAGGACAAACTATGTCTGTATTTGTAAAACATGTAAGCTCATTCTGCAGACCAAATCCTTAATGTCCAAATGTTAAAAACAGAATACCAAATTATATCCTTGCCGTGGAGTTTCTTGGTCCTCTTTGCGGTCATTGGTAGTTAAGATTATTGACCAATGGGTTTCAATGTCCTAGACCTTGATATGCAGTCTATAACGTTACATGCTGAAATACATTTTAGCATGGGGCCCCGAGTGACCGAGTGGTCTAAAGCGCTTTTCATTATGGATCACTGCCATCTCACCTCTGTCTGCATGGGTTCGAGTGTAAGATTCGGCTAATGAAGTTATCTGAGAAAGCTTGCCAGTAGCTTCTCATGGGTCAGTGGTTCTTATTGGGGTTTTTCTGGGTTCTTCCTCCACCAATAATACTGGCCACCATGTATAACCTATCATGTGCTGAAATGCCATTAAACCCTACAACAACATTTTAGCAAATAAAAGAAACCAAATCATTATTACCAATGAAACAAAAAAATAAAACTAAAAGCTTTTCACTCCAAAGGTATAAATTTCATTCTTTCTCCTAAGCAATGCTAGGGAGAGAAAGAAGACTGTTTTAAGAGTTAGGTTCTCAAAGCAAGCTTAACTCAAGGTGCATAAAGAGGTTGACATAATGATAAAAGAACATACAATAAGATCTACCTCTGCAATATAGAACAAGAAGTTTGTCGAAGGAGCTTGAAGAACCTAATCTGTTCTGAATATGGTCTAACCCTACAGTAAAACCCATCATGGACTAAATTATTGGAAAGGGCTGTTTTGATGTGTAGTACATATACTTTGCTATTATGGCAGCCATATCTCTGATTGCGAGAATAACAAATATTCCACAAAAGTTATGATAATGTGTCAAAATGCCCAAATGGTAGATGAACGTAATTTGTATAAACTTAAAAACCCTCAATGACAAGTTGTTTTATGTCAAATTAGTTCAAATTCTTTTCAGCGTTTTGGAATGAAGTCATTAAAGGGTTTCTCTATTAAGTTTAAAGGT
Source organism: Unio delphinus (assembly GCA_029339505.1). NCBI lineage: Eukaryota > Metazoa > Mollusca > Bivalvia > Unionida > Unionidae > Unio > Unio delphinus. The sequence goes on along the minus strand of JAQISU010000048.1, from coordinate 1,221,976 downwards.
CTTCATGCTGTGATGTGTTCAGTCAAGTTGGGTCAAATTCTATTTGGGGTTTGTTGAGAAGTGATTTAAGGGTTTCTTTAATAAGTGTACATGTCTTCATGCTAGGATGCATTCAGTCAAGTTGGGTCAAATTCTATTTGGTAGATTTTAAGTCATTTAGTGGTTTCTCAAATTTATTAATGACAGCCATCCATATCTCATAGCAGATCAGCTTCATTTGTGCAAACCTGAAAAAAGGTTATCGTGCCAGGATGCCTTGTATTAAGTTTGATAACACTGTATTTTGTGGTTTTGGAGAAGACAGTTAAAGGCCAGGATGCTTTGTATTACGTTTGATAACACTGTTTTTTGTGGTTTTGGGGAAGACAGTTAAAGGCCAGGATGCTTTGTATTACGTTTGATAACACTGTATTTTGTAGTTTTGGGGAAGACAGTTAAAGGCCAGGATGCTTTGTATTACATTTGATAACACTGTATTTTGTGGTTTTGGAGAAGACAGTTAAAGGCCAGGATGCTTTGTATTACGTTTGATAACACTGTATTTTGTAGTTTTGGGGAAGACAGTTAAAGGCCAGGATGCTTTGTATTACGTTTGATAACACTGTATTTTGTAGTTTTGGGGAAGACAGTTAAAGGCCAGGATGCTTTGTATTATGTTTGATAACACTGTTTTTTGTAGTTTTGGGGAAGACAGTTAAAGGCCAGGATGCTTTGTATTACATTTGATAACACTGTATTTTGTGGTTTTGGAGAAGACAGTTAAAGGCCAGGATGCTTTGTATTACGTTTGATAACACTGTATTTTGTGGTTTTGGAGAAGACAGTTAAAGGCCAGGATGCTTTGTATTATGTTTGATAACACTGTATTTTGTGGTTTTGGAGAAGACAGTTAAAGGCCAGGATGCTTTGTATTATGTTTGATAACACTGTTTTTTGTAGTTTTGGGGAAGACAGTTAAAGGCCAGGATGCTTTGTATTACATTTGATAACACTATTTTGTAGTTTTGGGGAAGACAGTTAAAGGCCAGGATGCTTTGTATTACGTTTGATAACACTGTATTTTGTAGTTTTGGGGAAGACAGTTAAAGGCCAGGATGCTTTGTATTACATTTGATAACACTGTATTTTGTGGTTTTGGAGAAGACAGTTAAAGGCCAGGATGCTTTGTATTACGTTTGATAACACTGTATTTTGTAGTTTTGGGGAAGACAGTTAAAGGCCAGGATGCTTTGTATTATGTTTGATAACACTGTTTTTTGTGGTTTTGGGGAAGACAGTTAAAGGCCAGGATGCTTTGTATTACGTTTGATAACACTGTATTTTGTAGTTTTGGGGAAGACAGTTAAAGGCCAGGATGCTTTGTATTACATTTGATAACACTGTATTTTGTGGTTTTGGGGAAGACAGTTCAAGGCCAGGATGCTTTGTATTATGTTTGATAACACTGTATTTTGTGGTTTTGGAGAAGACAGTTAAAGGCCAGGATGCTTTGTATTACATTTGATAACACTATTTTGTAGTTTTGGGGAAGACAGTTAAAGGCCAGGATGCTTTGTATTATGTTTGATAACACTGTATTTTGTGGTTTTGGGGAAGACAGTTAAAGGCCAGGATGCTTTGTATTACGTTTGATAACACTGTATTTTGTGGTTTTGGAGAAGACAGTTATAGGTGATAAAGGTTTCCTAATTTTTTAACAGCAACTTTTCTATTTGTAATAATGGTGTCATATCTACAAACAGATCAGCTTCATATGAAACCTTAAAGCTCTTCATGTCAAGATACTTTCTGCCAAATTGTATCAAATTCTGTTCAGAGGTTTCTGGGAAGTAGTTTAAAGAGTTACTATTTATGTTCCTAACAGCAGCCATATTTGATGGCAGATCTCCAACATTTGTAAAAATTTGTATTACCTTCATGCCTGTTCAATTTTTGGTCAAAACCATTACAATCTTTTGGGTTTTTTGTTTCTAATGTTTAAAATAGCAATTTTTAACAGATGCATGAGTGAGAAAAATTACCAATGCAGAGCCACACCAAAATCTCACTTGGCATTTTGGACTTCAAAAGGTTGTATTAAGGTGGCTCTTGAAACTTCTGACCTAAACATTTAAACTTTATATAGAGTCCTTATATTATCTATTACAGCCAGCTTTAACAAATTTATACATAATCAAAGCATTGTTACTGTGGCACACCTTTGAGTTTATATCTTGACTACAAACAAAAATTACCTACTGAAATCATTGAACATTTTAATGTCACTCCTCTGGTTCTCTAAGTTGTTAGGGCATCCACCTCTGATGTTGGATGTCACAGGTTTGAACCTTGCTTGAGACATACCAAAGGCTTAAAAAATGGTACTAACAGCTGCCTCACTAGGCACTCAGCATTAAGAGATTAGTGATAGGAATGGTTGGCCTGGTGTCAGGATGTGACTGGGTGGGACATGTCTGCAGCATGAAGCCCCAGTACTAGACATCACTATAAACTGCCTCACTGCCATGTAGCAATATGACTTTAAAAAATTGTTAAAGCTATGTTAAAACTATAAAAAAAAACACACACATATAAACACACACACACATACACACTGAACGTTTTAATACAGTTCTAGTCAATCCAAAAATGTAACTTACATTACTTTTTTTTTAAAACTGTTGAGGTCTAGATAGAAGTGAGGGATTTTTGTTGTTGTTGTTGTAGGTTTAACACCATTTTTAAGTACATGATAGGCTATACATGGCGGCCAGTATTATTGGTGGAGGAAGAACCAAGGAAAACCCCCGGAAGGAACCACAGACCCATGAGAAGCTACTGGCATGCTTTCTCACATAACTACATTAGCCGAATCTTAGACTCGAACCCATGCAGACAGAGGTGAGATGGCAGTGATCCGTAACGGAAAACGCTTTAGACCACTCAGTCACTCGGGGCCCCAAGGGATTTTTGTAAGTGGGAACTGTTGTTCTACAAGTTACAAAAAAAAAACCACCAATACTCACCAGAACTATATCTCCAGGTAATAACGACAGTTCATCAACATTCCGGGCATCAAACTGAAACAATGCTTTATATTTCTTTTTAAGTCCTGATTTCTTTTGATCTGGAAAAACTAAACAAAAATATTTTTGACTTTTTACATTTGTTTTTTTTTGTCCTTGTATAAATCTGTGATACAAAAATCAACCTCCAAATAATATTAGAGATAAGAAATATTAATGATACTTGTGGCTTGGCAATTAAAGTATCTGAAGAATTAGAAAACTTAAGTTTCTTGTCAATGGAATAACTATACGGTCAGGTGCAAAATAACCACACACCAATGGAGAAACTATACGGTCAGGTGCAAAATAATTACACACCAATGGAAAAACTAATATGGTCATGTGCAAAATAATTACACACCAATCGAAAAACTACATGGTCATGTGCAAAATAATTATACACCAATGGAAAAACTATATATGGTCATGAACAAAATAATTACACACCAATGGAGAAACTATACAGTCAGGTGCAAAAATAATTACACACCAATGGAAAATCTATATGGTCAGGTGCAAAATAATTACACAACAATGCAAATTACCTTTTAGTAATACCTTGGTTGTGAGAAAAAAAAGAATACTTTTTGGGCTTCACTGAAAACATGATACATTCATTTTGAAGTTGTCCTTGTTGCATGTTGATCTGTCTTAATAATGAGGCAGTTATTAACCCAGAATACAATAATGCAATTGCTACATCACAATGCCAGCAAGATGTGCTTGACAATAATTTAACTAAAGGAAGAATCAACAGTAAGAACATTTGAAATGAACCAGTGTTTTTTCTATGCCATTTCACATCTAATTTTGCAAATCATATGGAATATGTAAAGTATTACCTGTAGTTTGACTAGAAAATGCTGCATCCCATGCAGCCTCCTTCTTATCTGGGCCTGATGAGGTTGACTGGTTATTGAACACAGAGGGCCAATTATCAGTAATGGAAGAAGTGCCCTTAGCATCTCCTCCAAAATCGAACCAATTAGTGGATGATGTTGCTTTTGGTTCAGCTGGGAAATAAATCAACAGCTTCTGTAAACTTGGAGGAAAAGAAACAGCACAGTGCTAAAGGATTCCTATATTGTGCTGTCCATGAAAGAAATGTGAACTTTACCATACTGAGAGTAATTCTGGATGTATTTACATTTTCACCTGCTTTATAAGCTAGAAAAAGATTTCAAAAAAAGGTCTTCATTATTTGTATTTTAACACAAACCAATAACTTCCTAAATTTGGTAAAAACAATACAACTGTAGTGGATGTTTACAAAAATTGCTTCCCTTTTCAACAATTAGGATCCATGATATAAAGATTAATTTAAAAATTTAATCTGATTCAATAACATTTATCATAATATAATAAATTGTTGTGAATAAGTGTAGAGTATGGCTTTTGATGTAAAACACATTTTGTATACATATATTAGGTAAAGGTTCTACAGAGCACAATGCTTTGACTGTGAACAGATTTATGCAATCAAAATGTTCTTGGCTTTTTTACTGCAAATTATAGAAACCCAAACATAACAGGAAGCAAACATGTGATAATACTACAGTTTCAGCTGAATAAAGCCATGAAAGACACTTTACCACTGACCCCTCATGTTAACTTTGTTAATGCTGGTAATACATTCAACACATTAAACTATAGCACAAGATGATTCAAACCAGGACATGACAAGATTCAAACCATGGCATGTCAGGATTCAAATTATCATATGTCAAGATACAACTTCAGATATATATTCCAAAGTGTCAGGCAGATACCTACTCCACTCCCTTGTTTTATCATGCCTGGGTTACTTGCGAACCCACTAGTAATGTATGATATGTATCCCATTTATTCTTTCCAGAAATACCAACAAAATAGACCCACATTTGGTGAACATTATTAAAACCGTGATCAAAATGGGAAATGAAACCTTGAAACATCAACTGGAAATTGAGGTGAACATCATGAAATCTGCTAGTTATAATAAAAAGTCATATATTTTTTAAAATTCCTTTATAAAACATTTCAGTATGATGTAAATCACAATCAACAACAAAATATCAATCAATTAAAATAAATATAATGTTGACTGGTGATACCACATCAAGAAATAATAACCAATTAAATTTTATTTTACAAATTAATTTCATGCTAAGTATTTTATCTTAGTTTGGTTCCATATGCCCTCTCTTGCATTCAAATTTGAAACTTGTAAATCGATTGTCACATCAATGCCCATGAGAATTTCCATGAAAACTTAATTATGTGCCAACTATGTTTATATCTCCAACAGAAGTGATTTCTGCATTGTTACAAGCAATTAAAAGTACATCTGCCTTATATTGTCATGTTAATTACATCTTTTGTATCAAATCAGGTTAAGCAGTTACAATAAAAAGCTAAGAGTAGTATCAGGGACAACTGGATTTGTGAGGTAGTAGTAGTTCTATTAAGGTATTATGATTGGTTAATGGAGCACTGATCAAGAAAGGATGAAATAAACTTTCACTGGCTGTCCCAATTTGTACAAAATGGCAGATGTCACAATAACATTAAACTGACGTGATCCAGCAGTCCATGGAATAATACATTTGCTACACATAATTTATCATCAATTTAAACACTGATATGCCCATCAAGTGCATATGTAGTAAAATAAGTGTATATTTTTTAATTAATTCCAATTATTGGTGGTATCCTGCACACACACAAATTAAGCAAAAGCTCACCCATGTAAACAAAATGAGTTCAGGTCTGCTTTGAAATAAATTTTTACAACTTGATGCTGATTATTATTCTTCACACTTTTCTAAAAGACACTAATTGCTAAGGAAAAGGATAAAAAATATAAATATTAAAATCTTTTTCAGAAAAATGACAACTGGATACTAACAAGAACAAATAAGACAACAGTAAAACCACCATTTTTATCCTCCAACAATTAAATATAGAAATGTTTTCCCAAAATATCCTTACCTATATTTTGCAGAAACCATAATCAACAATAGCGCACCACTTTTTGATCAATAGTGAAGAAATAAAAATGATCTTAGTAAATACCAAGATCAAGTGGTGCAGTGTTACTTGCAATGCAAAGCTTAAACTGATACACATCTGGTATATGAGTAGCTGCCCAGAGGGTTATGAAAATATTAAATTATTTCATTTTTTTGTAAAAATGTTGAATTTATGGGCAATATAAATTTTGTTTTTCCAAAAAGGTCTGGATTTGAGAGGTAGCTGAGTTTATTTCCTAGCATAACTTTATAAAAATATATTTCCACAACTATATTGTGGATTTTACTGCAGCAAATTGTGATAATCAACTAATCAGAAAGCATGTTACATGAGCATTCCCAAGCATAATGATAAAACAATCAGACAACTGCTTACATTTAATGATGTAAATGAACTGAAACTGAATCAATATATCCCACAGTAAATATTTAAACAGTGTTTCCTTATTATATGCATGATTTTGCAGAGCTCTAGATAAGCAGTAAATCTGTCGATTTTACAGTATATTTGACTAAAAATTTACACCAATTTGTTAAAGCATTCAAACTACACCAACCATTTCAAGAATTTAATCCAATGATGTCTGTGTTTTGCTCCTGATGTAAGGGGCAGTCAGTCAAAGTAGTTTGATCAATGTAAACTGTTAACGATGTTTATATCCAAAATGGTAGTATCTGATCATTATGAGTATGCTCACTCAAAGCCATGTAATCAAATTCACTCTGAATTATTCCTTTCCACAGTGTGATTTGAGACATTTACAAAGAATGAATAACATTGCGATGAAAAAACCCCATAGTGAAAGTCATTTTGTTGTGTCCACAAAATTACATTAAAAACAGCCTAAAATATCCTGTTTTTTCAATTCCTATCAAACGTTATGATTTAATCAACCTTTCTTATAATGTCACCAAATTAACAAAATATTGTTATGCTTACCTTCTTTTTTCTTTCTCTCCTCCTCCTCTCTACAAAGAAATTATAAAAGAGAATGGAGTTATTCTCATTTACTGGGTTACTCTTGGAATATCACCAATGGATATTCCAATCTGTAATCACAGTCAAATATGTACTGATGGTGAAAAGTCAACATCAACAAAGCTCATTGATGTGATATTGGTTATGAAATAAACTATAAAACCGAAGGGTTTGTTGAAAGACATTACATCATGAAACAAAAAATGAAAACTTCAAAGAATAGAAAGCAATCTTGTGACTCATGTGGCCAACAATACTTTTATTTTTACTAATGCTCTACCTCAGTTGATATTCAAGTAGGTTTAAATATTTCACTTACCATATATGCTCACTTTTAAGTCTAAATGCAAACATGTGTATATGCAGTTGCATCATGTGCCAACAAAACTGGGTCTATGCAGTTTCTTAGGAGTAATCAGTAGACCAAACAACATAGAACCTGGTCAAATTTGGATCTAGTGTGTAAGTGTTAGTAACTAAATTAGTTTATGGGGCCCAGAGTGGCTGAGTGGTCTAAAGCGCTGTCCGTTACGGATCACTGCCATCTCACCTCTGTCTGCGTGGGTTCGAGTCTAAGATTCAGCTAATGTAGTTATGTGAGAAAGCTTGCCAGTAGCTTCTTGTGGATCGGTGGTTCTTTCCGGGGGTTTTCTGGGTTCTTCCGCCACCATTAATACTGGCCGCCATGTATAGCCTATATTTTGCTGCAAAATGGCATTAAACCATAAATAAAATAATAAACTAAATTAGTTAAACTTATGAGCCTTCAGTCAGCTGTCAAAAGAACAGTAAAACCTATGCACAAAGATCTCCATGGTACCATCAGAATTTCTTCAATAAACAAGAGTCTCACAAATGGACTGACATTTTACTGGCCAAAATGAATTTCCACCAATCCAGGATAAGATTCTTTCTTCTTTTAAGTGCTGAAACCATATGATATTCTTGAGCAATAACCCCAAACTGATATGACCATCCATTCCTCTGGAATTGTGATAGCATGATTTTTAAGAAGGCTACCATGTTTTACCATATTGGCAGTCGGACTGGCATAATTTTCATTTATGACCAAAGTGAAAACTTTTTGTCAATATGACCATCAATTTTGGAGTAGCAATGATAAGATATTCAAGAAGGCTGTTATGGAGGCCATTAGGGATGTAAAATTGGCACTGTTTTCCATTTGGACCAACTAGATATGACAAAAGGTTTTCTGGCATACACTCATGTCCATTCAATCAGAAGGAGCAGACCTGCCAACCCAGAGGAGACCATCCCAGTAAGGCAGTTGATTATATTCTGTAATTTTGACCAGTTTCCTGTAATGTGTAACAAAATATCATAAACTACTGCTGTAAAGCTGGAAGATGTATTTAAAAGTTTGGTATTTGAAACATGCAGTGAATATTCTAGTATGAAAACCGGATCCAAAGTAAACACGGATTAACCAATTATCCAAATTTTTCAGCAGGCATTATTATGTTCAACTGAGTACACACAGACCTTATTTACCACCAGTACAGTTGCACAAACTTTAGTTCCAAACTCTATTCAGCTAATTGGCTTGTTGACATCTCTCTTGGAATTTTCTTTTTCATTTCACATGATGATGGCAATCATATCTCTTGCCACAAGACATACTCAAATTGGCATGTTATGTCCAATGAACATAATTGTGTCCCTTCCTGCTTTTATTCACAAGAATCTGAATACTGCTTTTCGTTATTCTTTGTTGATTATTAACACTTTATAAATAGCTTATTTTTTCTTTACTCTTCAACATGCATCACATGCTGGATGTCATTTTAAAAAAAATTCTCCATTCATGAGGAGCAATAACAAAGATTTTCAAACTGGCAACACTGCCTATACTGAATGTCCAGTAAATACCATTTTCATTTAGGACCAAATAAATCTGGGATGAATGTATAAAGTGCAATCCTCCAGTCTTTTAACAGGAGTAGCAATAACACACTTGTTCTCTCTCAGATAAATAACAGATGATACACAATAACAGCACACAAGCCATCTATGATTGATAAAGCTACAAATACTTTCCTTATAAAAACAGTGCGAAAATACATAACAGAATTACAGAATATTTAATAATCCATACATTTATCAGCATTTACCTATATCCTAGAACTTTCTGGCTTTACAAGTTTCACTCTTTTGTTACATGTACAATAAGAAAAGCTAACCTTAATCTTTGAGCCTCTAATTCTTTAAGTTTGTACTGTTTTTCTTTTTCCTTCCTGACACGCTCCTCCTCCTCTTGTTTCTGTTTGGACTGATTGAGTTCCTGCTGCTTAAGTTTCTGAAGGTTAGCAAGGTCTTTTTGAACAGATCCGATTTTGGTATTTAATTCCTGTGATAAAAGTGAAAAACATGTCATTCACAGTGCATAACAATAAATTCTACCAATTTCCAAAGGAATAAATGACTATTAGCCAATTACAGTAATCTTCCTTTTGCATGGAACTAGATAAATGCTGAAGGCATGGTTATTCAACCAATTCTAGTACCCGAGTCTAAATTTTAAATGGTATATAAACCTATTAAATATATGGAAAAAAAGGAAAACTGGCCATAGCCAATATCATGAACGATGTATTAAATTTGATCTTAATCCTTTCAATCTTTTTGAAATAAAACATTGAAAAGAAGAAAAACTATTGATTGCTGCCTAAACATTCAAGATGAACTGTTACAATGATAGTGTCAAATAAATGTGACAAACATTACAAAATTAGCCTGATTTCATTTTAATCAATATCAAATTCAGGGCAAGATTTGACTGAAATCCAAAGGTGTTTCTTTCTCATGAAATCATTAATTGGAAATGAACAAAAAGGGTAACCAAATTCTGAAGTCATTTTCTTCTCAAAATAAACTGATCAAATTCGTAATGACTCAAGTGTATAGCTACTAACTTAAAATCCAGCCCACCCTCCCCACTTAAAAAAAATGTACATGTCTTGTGACTTATTTCAGCAGCAAAAGAGCAAAAAAAGTTATGTTTGACAAAAATAACCAGCATATCTAAGATGACAGAAAAAGATTAAATAACACCTCATCCTTCTTTGAGATGTAAAAACAACTGAGACCCATATTGCTTGGCTTAGCCCATTTTAAATTCCAGACTGGGGCCTGGTGATGATACTGAAATTAACGGTCCAAATATGAAATTTTCAAAGAAATAAATTAATTGCCAAAGCAAAAGCCCACATTCTTGGCGATGAGAGCAAGAGGCAGTCATGAGAAAAACAAAATCATCATGGCAGAATATAAACTGAGTTGTCTAATTAGGCATATATCTCAATAACTGTGACTAGGAAGCAGATCTTGTTTGACAAATGAGTCAGAGAGACTACTGACAATGATTTGAAGGTTGCATTATTCAATCAAATCAGGCTCACAATCCATCAGAGTTTTAAGTGTGGGTATTGGCCCAAGGTTTCAGTCAAAAATTACAAAAATTTGGAAGCAGGATGGTGAGTTCTTTGTTCTGACTTATATCCTCCAACTGATGTGAGTAAACATGTCTGGAATTGCGGAAGATTAGCTCTTTGATTGTAATGGGAAGTAACTTTCTTGCAGAGCCATTTGAGAAAGTTGTGTGGTTCTCTATAAAATCTAATTTACCATCTGGAGGTCATAACATTACCTAATAGATTGGGTGTGTGTGCATGTTCTCTGAGTGGTGTGCTGTAAAATCTACTACATTGCAGGAATACTGAAAGAACATGTAAAATAATTTTCTTACCTTGAGTTCTAAATTGAATTTATCTTTTTCTAGTATTTTTAATTCTTTATCTTTGTCTATTTGTTCTAAATCTTTTCTCAGCCTCTGTACAGTTGTCTTCTTTAATTCTACACTATGCATCATTGTTCTGTGAGTTTCAGCTGAAATATAAAAACATTTTATAATTAAATAAACTGCAAATGCTGAATGCATCAATAGTATTTTAGGTTCAATTACAATGTTTGAATTATGATAATAATCCATACTAAATGAAGGATACTGGAATTACAAAAATTGGGGTATCTCATAGGATACAATATACAAGAGTGACAAAAGTTGGGGTATCTCATATGATACAAAATACAAATAAACAGTTTATGTATCCATGATACTGATGTATCCATCAAGAGAAAACTACTGGAAAGAAGTGGACAGGAAGAGTGATAATGTTGAATATTAATATCAATTCTGTACTTTATAATGCTCCAAAGTCAAATGTCAAATCTATAAAATCCAAACCATAGCAGCAGTATGTTGGTGCACCACAATTTCATATTTTTTATAGGGTTAGATTCCCTATTCCCCACTGATTATACTAGCTATTTAAAAATACCTTGTATATCTTAGGTACTGTTCAAAGAACTTTTAATTACATTTATTTTGGTGTATTATTGATGTATGTAATATGGGTCATTGAGTGAGTAAACATGTCTGGAATTGCGGAAGATTAGCTCTTTGATTGTAATGGGAAGTAACTTTCTTGCAGAGCCATTTGAGAAAGTTGTGTGGTTCTCTATAAAATCTAATTTACCATCTGGAGGTCATAACATTACCTAATAGATTGGGTGTGTGTGCATGTTCTCTGAGTGGTGTGCTGTAAGCATATAGCTTGGCGTTATTTCAGATGTTCATATTACAAAAACTGCTAGTTCTACTTGTTCATTTTAATTTCTTGGACTTCAACAGTAAATTGTAAAAATGATCCAATAACTTTTTGTACATTCTATATATTTGGTAATTACTTCATTGCACTTTCAGAAACTGGTATTGTCTAGTCTGGCAAAATTAATTTTCCCAATTGTAATAACTGATAAAGATAGTGTACTTTAGAATAATTCAGGTTGATTTTTTAGCACAAGGGAGCAGGCATTTTAGTTTGCTATTTGCTTGGATCATGTAGAATTTCCACCAGTACAATATCCAATGGAATTTCAGCCACATTACATGAAAGGAGTATAGCGGTATACTAATATTTTCTACACCATGCATGGTGCAACAGCAAACAACTTCACCTTACACCCACCACTCTTTATGAAGTTCATAATATCTGGACAGTGTCCCAACTGTAATAGAAGGTTAAAAGACACTGAGAATTCTTCTGATGATGATAAAAACTGAGTAAAATGACTGGTCAACATGCAAATCTTCTGATGTTGAGAAAAATAGTGAGCAAAATGTCTGGTCAATATCATCATCTTCAGCCTCTTGACCTAGTGTGGTCGTTGAGGCACTGTGCTGCTAAACATCTGACCAGTTCCCTCCACTTGTATCGATCATGTGCCAATGCCTGTGTCTCATCCAAACTTTTCCTGGTCCATTCTGTGATGTTGTCAGGCCACTTTTTTCTGTCTACCTCTCCTTCTGCCACCCTGGACGCTGCCCTGCAGTACTGATATGGAAAGACTGTTGGCTCTAGTGACATGGCCATACCATTTCAACTTTCTCATTTTGACAGTGGTGAGGTCTTTATATTGGCCTACTTTGTGCCTGATGCTGTTATGCACTTCTTCATTTGTGATGTGCTCCATGTAAGCGATGGTAAGGATGATTCTTTAGCATCTCATTTCAAGTGCCTGGATTCTTTGTTGTCATTCTGCTGTCTGGGTCAAGGTCTCACATGGATACAAAATTAGTGAGATGACTAGTGCTCTCAACAGTCTGAGTTTTGTTTTCAGACCGATATTTACAGTCCCAGAATGTGCCATGTGTAGTGTTCCAGCTTATGTGTCAACTCTTGGGGTCTTCCAATTTGCACCACAGTTCTAATGTTCCAGGTGGCGATGGCAATGCTGTCTCTTGCTCTGGTGCATGCAAAGTACTAGTGGCACACTTGTCACCTCCGTCCTGGTGGACAACGGCAGGCGAGGTCCTTGCTGACCCAGGCAACGACTGATCCGGTATGGTAACTTCAGATTTGTCCAGCATTATCAGTGTGTCTTGGACAAAAGTCATCTGGTGGAGCCCATCCCTTTCTCCAGACCAAGGAGTTGCAAGAAGGGGATGTAGTACATCGTCCCGCTGCCTTAGGGTCTCCACTCCAGATTTTCTTTTAAGGTTTACTCCTTTAGCATTTGGCTAACCAAAGCCGACCTGCAAGGCAACAGGAGACTCGCGTATGGGCGGGTGCTTCAGTTTCCCAAGCAGACAAAGCATTCATGATGATGACCATAATATACAAACTTTCAGTTACCCACTAAAGATTGTAAGAGAAGTTGCGTGCACTGAATTCTGTCAAATTTGGTATCCAGCTGTAGGTCAAAGAAAGAAGTAATCTAGAAACGAGATTACAGTGAATGGCATTCAATGGTCCTTGATAAAGACATTGACACATTTGACTTAATATGCAGAAACCCCTCTTCTTTTACTTAACATAAAAACCATGACCTCCAACCTTAAGAAGAAGCTTGGTAAATGAACTCTTAATCTAGAGCAATGGTTATTCTGCAAAACACATATTTCTCTAGGAAATTAATCTTTCTCTGGGAAATGATTTGTTTGTAACAGAATTGTTACCGAGTGGTTGGTGGATTAAATGAACAACACAAACACAATATGTGAAAGATGATGTAAATTTATGAAATAAATTATTAATGAAAAATAATGATGTATCAACACATTAACTCATGCGTTCAACCCACAATCATACTTCACAACCATTCACAATTCAAAAATAAATTAAATATTAATACAAAATAAACACAGATCCAAGGAACCTCCTGGACTGCACAAATGTTTCAAATAAAATGGAACCTTTACAAAAGTTATATTATCGCACAACAAATACAAACATCAAATTACATTATCGCACGTATGGACTGCAACAACAAGTACTAACATCTACATGTATTAAATCAAGTTACTAACTGTTATCGAGATTCATGTAATCCCTTGGAATCCTACAGATTCAAAGTAACCACGTGTAAATATAACAATGTATTCAATTGTAACAACAATTGAAACACACACATGCGTCTCGACCCTGTACAACTGTACGATTCACCAACTGTTGAATCCGCCGCACAGCTTGGCCCAATACTTTTATCGGCCGCTTGCCCTTCACGGATCCACTACAGTTATACAGTTATACGTACAGACAGCATACAGCATCTACTAGAACCACCGGTCCCAACACTTAGATACTACCCCGGACATTTACACCTCTAGACAGCTCCGACACTCGGACATTTAGACTTCTAGATTTCCGGATATTTACACATCTCGACAGACGTAGACGGACAGACAATCCGACAGACAGACAGTCAGATACCTCAATTTGATCACACAATTAAACAGCATAATCACGGCACAATCAATCACATTCAGCACTTTTTGCTGGAGCAATCAATCACATTCTGCTACATTCAGTCATATTCAGCTACAATTCAGCTACATTCAGCTACAATTCAGTCATATTCAGCTACAATTCAGCTACATTCAGCCCTTTGGCTGGAGAAAGAATGACGAGCTATCTCTCCTTTGACAAGATACTTTCGACTCGTCATCTTTCTAGAAATATTCTGCCTTATGTGTCCCCAAATAGGTGAGCAGAATTCATGGCAAAATTCCCATGCACCCCGTGATTATAATGTTCCTGACTTCAAGTGATTTGTAGTCAGGCATATTCAAATCGCTACTTGTCGCTTATTTAGAAAAACACTTATTCACCCCAGGTAACGCATGTACGTCGAAACAAAAAAATGGTGAAATTAGTTTGTATTCAAGAAGAAATAAATTCAATTTTCGCCTAATTCTGTGACATTGTTCACAATCAAAATCTTAAGTAGACAATTGACCCATCCTAGTACATGTACATACCTTATATTTCTGCAGGAACTGCATTATTTTCTAACTAAAAAGTAACCAAATCAGACATTGAGATTTTCTGCAAAGTCATTAAGAAACTCATATTCAAGCTTCATAAATAATTATTTTAAGTGAAACCAATACACTGATATTGACTTTATCTGATAAGTAAAATGCAATAGGCTTTTCTCAACAAAATAATGGAACATCTACCATAACAAGGCACACTGGAATACATTCCATCATCAACCAGCTTTGGAAGTAGACAATTTGGTGACCTCGGAAAGAGAGAACCCCAACAAACAATTAAGTCCTTTTCCACAAGGCAAATGTAAAGGTAAACTAATCCTTTTACAAATTGTAATATATATCTTTGTGATATTGTCCAGCAATAACAGTAAAACATTGACTGTAACAGAATACTCTTGACCCTAAATGATTCTGTTCCATGTCAATGGGTCGATGTACATCTTACAGATATTACTCTGATACGTGTATTACTGGGATGAAAGAAGATAAGAATATTGGTATTATCATAGTTGTGTAATTACTTATGCTACAAAACGAGAATAAAAGACCAAATGTTGAACTATACTGGAGTTAACTTCTGAGGTATAATAATCACGTTTAGGTAGCGATGGGGAGTAGTTTGTGGGCTTGACAATAATTTAAACAGATAGAACAAATTTCCAAAAAACAGTTTCCTAATTTTTAGAGCTCTGGTTGAGTTATACATATAATGGGATCGTTGACAGTGATATGACTCCTATTCCTATAATATTATTTATCAACTTGCACTTTGACATTCATGTCAACATGTTATTGTATATCATATTGGAGAGATGATACAATAATTTACTTTCATTTTAGAATGTATTTGTAAACTGCTTTGATGGATGATGGAAGCAAAGTGACTATTTAGAACTTTGACAGATCATTATTTTGTGAGTTGGAGTTGAATTTCAAGAATTTTTGTAGGTTCGTTCTTTTGTAATTTAATTAATTCACTGTTACATAGATTACACTTCACCTTGTTTGTTTCTTGCATGAAATGCTGCCAAACAAAACAAATTTGAATATCAAGATTCAATTAGAATATTTGCCAAAACGTTTTAATTTCAAATGTTTTGTTATTCATATCAGATCTAGCATTGTGACCACGCCTAAATTTTCAAAATGCATTTTAAAGACAGGCTTTAATTTATGTCAATGAACACACAAAAAATTAACACTCATCAAAACATCTGTAAAGAGAAAATGTTCTAGCAGACACAATAAAACTGTTACTTACACTACAACATGTGAGAAACAACTATAAAGCAACATTGGAACTACACAAATTCATCTGAAGAAAAAAATGTATGTTGACTTACATATTGGATTACTCTGTACTGATGTTTGCACCTTAAGATTCAACTGTTCTCTGTCTCGTTGTAATTGCTGCAGTTTACTATTTATTTCCTGTTAAAAAGTGAAGAAACATAAGTTTTAAGATTCACAGATGTGTAATACATGCAAAAATACAACAATATATGTTTCATGATTCATTTTACTACGCAGTGAAGTCAGTAAGATTATTTACATTCTTCCAACTGTTTACATCTCCCAGTCCACTAGTTTATATTTAAGTTTATCCTGGAACTGATAACTCTTTCTACCTAAAGGCTAGATAAAGACAGATACAAACTTATATCAAACACTGAGTTACAATAGTCAATCCAAAGACGTGATTGGTTTATGTGTCAATTTTTGTCAGAACCAGCTCCAAGGATTAACATTTCCAACATTCATTCACCAATCAAATGACTGCACTGGTGGCTTAGTGGTTAGTGTCTGCCGCAAAAGCATGAGGTCATAGGTTCGATCCCTGGCCAAGTCGTACCAAAGACTTTTAAAAAATGGTACTAGCAGCTGCTCGCTTGACGCTCAGCATTAAGAGGTTTGTGTTAGGACAGGTCGGCCTGATGTCAGGATAATGTGACTGGGTGGGGCATCATGCTACATGACTGTGGCATGATGTCCAAGTGCTAGACATCACTATAAACTGCCTTACTGCAGACATCATAGCGATATGACTGAAAAATTGTTAAAGCTACGTTAAAAATCCTAATCACACACACATACACAAACATAGCGACAAAAGTCCAATTACTACCAAATATGCTTGGCTACAAGTAGATTCCAACTGCAAAAAAACACTATAATCTGCCATTGCATACAGCACCAGCAGATCAGGGCCAATACTGTTCATTCTACTGATTATGCCCAGACCCAGATCTACAAACGCAATATGTGATGGCAGATCTGGGTCTGTGCAGTTGGACCCAACATATAAGCAAGGTATATATGGCAGTGTGTAACAACCTGCATCTTAATGTTTTAATTTAATTTTGGTATTTAGCATTATCTTCATTATTTACTATATGGTCTAATATCATTTTGTGTGATTTTGTTTTATCAGTTCCATTACATGAACTTTTTGCAACTGAGAATCAGCTGACAAATGTAACAGTGATAGACCAACTGTGATTGAGCAACATCACATCAATATCTTTAAAACTGCATTGAATACATACTTCCTTTCACTTAGAGTAGTCATTCTAGGAACTTAAGAAAATTGATTTCCTTTAAGTGGTCAACCTGTGAGGCTGTACTGTAACTAAATACAACAGCTATCATTGTAATAGTAGCTCATTAAACAAAGGGAGATTGTGATAAAATGTTCTGGTGATATCCAATTAAAGCATAATGTATTTGTTAAAATTTTTGAGTGGATGGAATGATAAAAAAAAATCAAAACATTTTCATTTGTTTTTTAAAATAAGTCGCTTCACAGGGAACTTGTTACTGTATTTATCTTCAGAATCACATTAGAATGATGGGTGCTATAATGAAGGATAACTAGTTCCTAGCACTGAAGTGATTGGATACTGCAATCAATAGAAATACATCAAGGGCAGGGTAGATAATTATGCATATCAAACTTTATTATCTGGCTGAACATTTAAGAGAAATTACTGATAAAACAAAAAATTTGGGTCAGACTGCAAAACAATTCTCACTATTGGACTGAAAAAGTCTGTTCATCTGGTATCAACACTAAAAAAATAGATGGCAATTTAGACAATTTTCTCATGCACTACTCATGGTATGCAAATGAAGCATGAAGAAAACAATATCTATCAGTGAAAGCTGGATCACTGTGGCAGTAATTTCATGGTGAATGGTAATTTGTGCTTACCTTACATTAAGCAATTGCACTTGATTTTGGTGTGCATTTAAATCAGTTTTGCTGACACTTTTGCTTAAAGAATGATGCCATTGGCTGCAAAGTTGGGTAATATGTTATGAAGATTCATCATACAAAAATAATCAAATTAGTTGAAACTATGTCACTATGACTTTTATCACAAAATATATTAACCTGTATTAATGCACGTGTTGAACTCATCTCTCAGACACCATTTCCTAAGTCATATAACATACAGATGCTTCAAGAGATGTACAATAACATTAAATATAAAATTAAGTCACTGTGAATGATATTTTATGCCCCAATTGCCTGCAGGCAGACCAGATGTGTCGTTTGAATGTCATAAGAGGCGATTTTTGGTGAAAGCATCCACCATGGTTCAGAGGTCTGCATGCTAGACACATGCCTGAAAAAATACAGGTTTGAATCCTACCATAGGATCAGCCTAAATTGACTGTTCTTTCTTGTGGCTATTAAAAACAAGATGATGGTAAAATGTAAGGTTGACCCTATTACAGTGAGAAGGTTGTATGCATTCATGTGTGTACTTGGGAATAGCTCACAAAACTGCACTCGAGTTCATGAGACATTTTTAATTATACACAGTCATTGCATAATTATACCATTGCATCAAATGCCCACGTCATGATATCCAGAACAAAATCAAATTATGGTTCTCTTTGTCCGCACATTATTTTACTTTGAATTTAACTACTTGCATAATCTACATTTTGTACCATGTTAAAAATCCCTCATATTCACCTTATACAACCGAAAACTTCATTCATGGTCATCATTCTAAATAAATTAACACTAATAAAGGTACTTTCTTCCAGCTGCCTCGGACACTAAATTACCCATATCTGTTGCATTAATCCATAATACATGCTGTAAGATTTCTTGTACAAATCTTAAAAGTTTGTATAGCGTTCCCATTACTTCTCTAATCACCATTCTTCATGCAAATCATTCTCTGATCATTACAACGAAAACATTCATACGACCTTTCAGAGTTTTCAGTTAAACTGCACCATTCCCTACAAAATAGGACCACTCGCCATAGCAACTTTGCTGAGAAAATCACATTAACTTCATAAAGATTAATTTATTTTATGACATGGGGCCAACCACAAAATGAAGACCACATTTCATTAGTACAATGACTAGTCTTAATTATAAAGTTACACTGTAAACACATCCATTGATTAGACAAGACTACTACTAAAAAAAACACTTGTGCAACAAAATTAACATTAGTTTGCAATGCTATTTATATGCAAGACTAACATGTCCATGATTTGACATCACTATATGTTATTGCATTCCATTTTCCCTTATTTTATGACTTTTCATACATGCAAACCCCTGACGAGGAAAAAACAAAATCCATGTGGTCAAAATGCGGAATCCAGGCAGAAAAAGCATAATCCACATATAACAGGCTAAAATTTCCATGAACAATGATTAATTTGCCCCTCTCATCTTTTAACATCATTTAATGCTTCAAGTTTTCACATTTTGCACATTTAGCTTTACAAAACACATCGACAAAAATCCATCTGAAGACTTTTAGCGTACAAGTATTAAAATTCTTTCCACACAGCCTGTAGTAGACATCACATGATGCTGCCCTCATGTCATCATATATGGAGGATTCTGTTATTTTTGTTTCCTTCATTTGTTACCTTGTTCTAATCCATCTGTGAAATTATATGAAAGGAGATATTTTTGCTCTCATATACGCATCAAATAAATTAAAATATACTTTTTAGCGCCAAATACCTTTAGACTGGTTCTGCACTAAATATGAATAAGAACACAGAATCTGTGTGAAAAGATTAAAATTAGAAAACCAGTCTGTTCTCTCCTCATTAAGCCATACAGCTGTTATAAATAGAATACGAGGTTGAAAGTTTGAAAGTAGAACCAGGATGTTTCTTGGTAACTGGATAGTTGCATTAAATAGAACATGATACTGTTAGGAAAGTGCATGCAAGTCCACAGACAAGTGTACTCTTATACTGTAGTAAAGTATAAGCAGTCTTTACTAAAATACAGTATGTGAAATTAATGGAATGTTAATAAAAATGAGAAAACAAATAATTGATTTTTTTTTTGGAACGTGGCTATCCCGAAAAAGCGTAATCCATATATGTTTACACGTAAGGTGTAATTTAGTGAAAAGAAGCATAATGATTACACCAAAAGTGTAATGGTTGGCATGTATGACATTTTCAACCCTTGATAAGCAAACAGTAATTTGCAATCAGTTTTCATGTCTATTTCTGCCATTCTGAAATCTGGTCTACTTAATGCACACATTGGCAAAGGTATAACAAGAGTCCCTTGAAGAGGCTAGTGCTTTATTGGGCAAAATCAATTTCCAGGAATTTAAGAAAGACTATTTCTTGCTTTTAGCTTGTCAAGTGTATAAACCATCTCAAGTATTCTTCAGCAATAACAAGACTTTCAAAGAAGCTGCTGTGATGCAAATACTGGATGTCAGCATAGCACTGTTTTCTTTTGGGACAACATAGGCATCATTAGACGTTTTTTGGTAAAAACCCCATGTCATAATGATCATCCTTTCTGAGGGAATATTAACAATAAGATTTTTAAGACTGCAGTTGTGGCAGCCATATTGGATGTATGACTGGCACCATATTCTTCCATGATTTGGGGTACACCCCAAGTAATAATAAGCATCCATTCAGGGAATGCAGCAAAAATAAGAATTTTAATACAGTTTTCACACCAACCATATTAGACGCTGTCTGGTACCATTTTCATTTCGGACTAACTAGGTTTCATAAGAAGTCTACTGGTGAAAACCCCTTACTCATCCATTTGGCAAGGAGAGATAACAATATTTTCAAGATATTACATTCTATTCAAGAGAAGGATCAATAACAAGATTTTCAACATGGCTGCTACAATGGCCATCTTGGATGCCAGATCAGGATCATATTCATTTAAGACCAAGTAGACACTGGATGAAGCCTTTTTTCTGGTGAAAAACCCATGTCAATATGACTTTCTGTTCAAGCTGAGTTGTGCTAACAAGTTTATTAAGACGTCATAATAAGTCTTTTTGTGAAAATCTCATGCTGATATGACCATCCACAAATAAGAAGTAGCCATACAATTTTCAAGATGGCTGTCATGGTGGCCATATTGGACATTACTTAGCGCCATTTTCATTCAAGACAAACATGACAGCATAAACCTTTCAACAAAAACCTCATATTGACACAACCACCATTCAAATGGAGTGGCAATAACAAGATTTTCAACATTGCCATTGTTGAGGCAATAATGGATGTACAAGCAATGCAATTTTCATTTAACAAGACCACTAGATGAATGTGTGTGTAAAATTTCAAGTCTATCCTTGAGGTAGTTTAGGTGAAGCAGCAAAAGAAAACTTGATCTAATAGATGGACTAAGGACAACAGACCATCACATGAACTTTTCTGGTCTATGACCAGTTCAGCTAAAAACCTGATGAAAATTTTAACTGATATGTGTATGTGTGTATTCGCTGCATACTTACTTGAAATTCCTTTTGCAATTTTTCCATTCCTGCTAATTTGATATCTCTAGTACTTCTCATAGATTCAATACTAGCGGTAAAGTCCATAACACCTTTCCGAACTTGAGATATCTTTTGATTAATTTCATTCTTCTTTCCTTCCTACAAACAGAAATTCCAAATTTTCAAGCATCTCTTTCTGTTAAAAATAACCTTATAAACCTTTGCAGTGTAAATACATTTTGCATTACACTGAATACACAAATGTAACAACTGTTTTTTAACTACACAAATGGCTCTTCATAGTGGTTTTTCTCAAAACCTTTCATGGAAATAAATAACAAATCAGAAGCTTTACAGAAGGAATAAATGCAAATATTACAGTCATATATGCTAATTCTGATTATGAAAACAATTGGATGATGCGAGCATTTATGTAATACCTTTTGTGTAATGATTTATTTTAAGGTATGTTGTCACATGTATTAAAAATCTATAACATTTTAAAGAATCACAGCAAAACCAGCAATTGTTTGCCGAAAGTAACCATTCAACAAAGTTTGCAATTAGGGCTCTTCCCCATTTAAACATACCTGGTACCCTAGGAAAAATGTTATATTTTCTACAAAAATATACACCCGAGTGATATGAATATTCAAAGTTGTTATAAAAATGATACAAAATTCAAAATTGCATCCAATGGTGATTATTCAATATTTAAACTGCCTTAACTGGGACCCATTAGAAAGAATTCCAAATGAATTTACTAAATATTAAATAAAAGTATTTTATGTAAAAAAAATGTGGAATTTTCTTTGCTATAACTAAATTTAAAAAACCCACGAAATCCATCTAATGCTTCCCATTGTCAATTTGAGGACTTCATCAATGCTACAAATAATAAGACAAATGATGCTCATTCACATGCAAAGACGAAGTACTGATGAAAATATCCATTTCTGCACAATCCAAGAATTCTGAAAACCAATCAAGACAAAGATAAATACTAAAATATCTAGTTTGTCAAATAAATTACATCTCGAATAATAAGACATTTTTTCTTTCGTGCTTTAAATACTTACCAAAGATTCTAGCTCACACTTCAGATTTGAAGTCTGCGACTTTAGAGACATAAATTGCTGATATTCTCTTGTTTTTTCTGCTAGTAACTGCTCTTTCCTCTGTCTTTCCCATTCCATCTGTCTTTGTCTCTCTAATTCTTTTCTTGCAGCCTTTTCACAATGAAAAGAAAAGAGAATTACAGAAACAGATTTTAAATTTTTTCTCCATAATAATTGAGAAACAAAAGCACCCAAAAGATCTATGCTGCCAAGATAAACATGAGACTAGCTTCTCCAACTCTTTTCTTGCCACCTGAACAAAAGTAAACTGATCACCATGGAAACTATTAATCAACAATGTTTAACTCATTCAGCCCCAACAAACTGATCGGTAACACTGCTACTGTGCCCTAGCCACACTAAGCTGCGTCTAGCTGCTTGTGCCCCAGAGTGTTTTACCTGATTGGAAAATTTTGTAAACATCATGCGCATGTCTACACACTTACTTTAATTTCTCTTCTTGTATCCAATAGTAATCCATGAAATTTTCAGCAATTAATCCAAATGAATTTGTCTAAACAGTGATGTATTTTTTCATCTATTTGTCCAAGTCTTTCACAATTTATTTATACCTTTTACAAAATTATGTGCAACATTGTTAGGAATATCACAACATCAGCACTTAATTCCATTAAAATAAACCAGGAAAATTTAATATGTGATATGGTTTGAAACAATTTGTACATAAATTTACTTGGCAATGTTCACATCCAGTTTTTGGTTCAGACAAAACTTTGTTTAATAAACACATTTTGCAGGTTGGATACCACGTTTTGTTCAGTGATACCAATAATACAATATGCATTTTGGGGCATATGGATTGGTTTCATTTGCAATGTCCATGTACAGTTTCTCCAGAAATAATAAGTGAAAAAACTAGATTTCTTTTTTTTCCTTGTCAATTTGTCAATGTTTGTTGTAGGTCCAGGATTCAGTCCACTAAAATCATCAATTTGGACAGGCAGAAGACGATTGCTCCAATCTGCAAGATCGACAGAAACTCTTTCATTTTCGCTATTAGCATCCTCTTCTTCTTATCCAAGTGTCGAACATATCTTTCCTCTACTTACTCAATATATTCGAGATGAAACCAGAGAAACTCCTCATTTTTGCCCTCACTGCCATAAAACATCAATTATGCTTCTGCCATCATTTTACGATTTTTCAAGAACAGAACACGTGTATTGAAAATGCACTCAATTAGTAATCCTTGGTTTCTGAACATTTCAAGTTTGCACAAACGAAAGTAAAATCATTTCTGATTGGTTACAAGTGGGTCTGATTCTTGGAAAAGCCCCATTTGTAACCAATCAGACGTTCTATCGACCACACATTCAGAGCGTGGATCGACAGGATCAGCCATTGAATGCAGAAAATGGATTACAAGCATTGACAGTATTGGGGGCCGAATGAGTTAAACAACTAATGAAACAAAAGCACTAAAAAGCTGTCTACTTGCCAAGATGGAAGTCAGACAAAAGCAGCCTCCCAACAGATAACAGAAATGGCAACAATTCCAGTGAATCACCAGCTGCTGTTTAAATGGTTGTGCATGTGGACAGGGATTTCATTGTTGCCCTGAACCACAAATTTAAAGACCCAGCAAAACATTTGTCAAGTATGATAATGACTCCACCCAAATCTCATTTTATTTTTGTTTGCTCCTCGAGAATAACAAAGCTACAAGTAATGGATAAAACATCAATACTAGTAATTAAAAATTTAATTTAATACTTAATCACATCAATCCTTCATTCATGAGTGCTAGTCCTATAATTCAAACATGCAGGTTCAATATCTCAGGGTTTGGATGGAAAACATGCAATACATGATCTTATTGATTTCTTTCATTTGTGATGAGCAATATGCATTTGAACAACCTTGCTTTCTGTAAGACTTTGGGAATATGTGTGGTAGCCTGCCTGGCATGCTGAAAACATGAATTTTTGATTGGTCAAAGATGACATCAGAAGACAAAGGTCTTGGATATGGAAATCTATCTGATGACAACTGATAGCCATTTCCAAATATTTCCTAACACACATGAAAGCAATATTTTCTGCCACAACTGAAAAGCATAAACTAGGGCCATCAGTTCCAGCAACTCAACACACTTTTTTAAAATACGGCCGTAGTTGGACACTCTAGCTAGTCATGATGGTGCATGTGCAAATCATTCATCCAGTTGTTAATCCTGCAAGCAGGATATTACTTGTAAGCCAAGAGCCACTTATATGCCCAGAGATGCCAGCCTATCTGTATAAAGCAGACCTCATGAAATCTGTAACTGTAATCATGTGCTCTAAAGGGCACCGTTTTGTCCACCATGAAGACCATATATGTTGGGACAAGGTCATCTTATCATTCACTTTGGGTGTTATCATTTTCTTATGCAGGTTCTGCATGTTTGTAAATTGGTAAATTGTCATAACCAGTATTGGGTCAAACAACCAGTACTGGGTATTGTGAATGAAAGTTGAGTTCACAGAATTCAGTGCTGAGTGAAAGAACCAGAACATGAATTGGCATTACTGGGTCCTGGGTCTATATCTTTAGTCCAAACTGGATATAACAGGAACACAAATCACTGTACCCAGTATCCATGATAGAAGGCATAGACTGAGACTGCAGGAGCTGGAGTGGATATGCCCTGAGGCTGTCTGACAGCTGTGGCCTAAGTGTAGTGCCAGCTATCAAGACAATGGTCACAATAACTTGTAACAAAAGTCATAACTGAATTACAGCTGCTTCTTAAAAGCACATATTGAACTTGAACTAGGTCTTCTCAATGTAAAGCTTCATACCAAATTTAAATCTTCTCAAATGTTACTGAAAAGAAAACTGTGATGGATTAGACATGAAGGGATAGGACAGGACATGATTCACAGATACATTAACACTATATATCACCTCCACTAATATGGCTGAAGGCATAACAATGTATGTATACTTAAAGACCATTAAGTCTACTGAATACATATTGCAACTTTTACTAAAACTGGTTGAATTCAGTCAACAAGGATATGTGGCAATGGGGCATGAATCCATCATTTTTGGCAAACACTTGAAATGACAATTTCCCCACATCCCTAGTAACATAATAAAATTATTTATTTGTCCTATGTTCTAACATGAAAATGCCATACATGTCAAAGCTGTTCTAGCCATGGCTCTGACAAGTTAGTACAGAGAATTATGTAAAGATTTACAAGCAGCAAACAACATTTTTTTTTACATGGCGCACTAATAAGCAAGCATCGAGAGTGACTATAAAATGGACTCTGCTGGAACATTCTGATTTTCTTTATATAAATAGAACCAGTATATACAGACATATTGAAACAATATGCAAATGCAGAATAGTTACAATAAAGGTAGGTTAAAAGAACTTTCACTTTACCAAGTTTGAATTAATTATAAATCCTGAAATACTGGTTAAAAATATTTAAAATGTTGCTTTTTTCAAACTTTTTGATTTATACTTTTGTTCTGTAAAATTTCCTGGTTCATAGCTATTGTAGAAAACTTTTCTCATGCAAATACAGTTAATAGAAAGGATTTGTTTTTTTAAACTAAAAACATGTCTTTATCTTAGCATGCCCCCCCCCCATTTTATGCCATTCCATGACACTGATACTTCACATAAAAATAGGAAAAAATAACAAGTGATATGAATGAAATGAAATTTTGTTAGCAGTGTAATATAGAAACTCCTTCAGCTGATTTTAATTTTGCTATCCTTGCATTAAAATGCTTAGTCAATTTAATAGCAAACAGCTTCAGCAGTGTAAACATAGCATTATAACACCTTCTGAGGGAGGGGTCGGGAGTGGGTAAAGACATAACTATTGATATCTACTGACTGATGATAAGTCACTTACGTCTCTTTGTTCCATCATTTTCCTGCGGTGCTCTTCCCTTTCTCTCTCCAGTTCCCTCTGCTTTTCAAGCTGCCTCTCCAACTCCTGCAGTCTCCTCCTTTCCTGATCTTGCCTTTAATAGAGTACAACAACAAATGCTTTGTTTATCCTCAGTGTGTGCTCACAAATGTTCTTTTTGGCAAATATGTTTAGGCCCTGTCTTGATTAGAAGTATTTAAAATGCAGATTTCTTAATGTGAGCAAGTCTCCAGCAAATTTGGTTCCCTGCTTATGATTTTTCATTTAAAGAAATGATATGTTAAAAAAAAAAAACAGAAATCCATGCATGTATGTGTACAACATATGTAAAATAAATTTACTTCAAGTTCTTGTAAATAAATCCTTATAATGCAGGTATAGAAACAAATTAAAAATGAAAGCTGGGAAAATTCTGTATGTTTTATAATCAACCTGTTATTTTATGAAACTAGTATAGTAGTTTGCAAAATGTGACAAAAAGTATATAATCCTTACTCAACTGTTTTCAAATATATAATACTTATTTCTTGACATTTGTTTTGCTGCGATGTTTTCTAGCCATCTGGCCACATTCTCAAATTCACAGCAAATATCCTGATTATGAAATTATGCCTACCTGATTCTTTCTCTTTTCTCTTCCTCTTGTCTTTCTTTCTCTCGCCTTGATTCCTCTTCTCTCTTTAACTGGTCTGCCAACATCTGCCTCCGTTTGTCTAGTTCAGCCTGACCCTTGTCAAAATTCTCTTTCCTCCTGTCTTCAAAGGTAACTAAATAGAGAAAAACACTGCTTTTTATCTAATCTATACCTGTTAGCCCCTGTTCCTCTGTTTAAGTATATATATAATAACTCAGGCATAAAAATGGTTACACTTGTTATAAGTCAACTTGTGGTTAATACAGCTGAGATTATCCTGGATTCCACAGTGATATGCAACTGAGAGTTAACTACTTCCCTTTGATTAAATGCCAGTACATTACAGGCTACCACTCACCCACCCACCAAGCAGATGCTAGTAACTGTTTATGCCTGGGATTACTAAAATAAGTGAGACTAAAAGCCAAGCACATGGAAGTATTATCTCCAGATATTTAATATCTAGATATTTCTTTGCAGATGGATTTTGCTTTTCAAATGGAAGATATAGGAATAAATCAGGCTGTATTGACTGTTAAAAAGGTCACAAATTCTGACTGGCAATTTCCCAACCAATTGTTTATCTTTTAACAATAAACCTCTGAGTTTAAAAGATCAAAACCCATCTGCAATTGTATCCCTGACTGTCAAGAAATGCAATATATAATAGTTGTGAAGTAATATATTTCAAAACAGGTTTTAGTATTTCTTCTTTTCTTGTGACTCTTTTATTACAATCTGAAAAGACCCTACATACTACAAATCATTGTTTGATCACAACATCACATTACTGATAACACAAAATCATAAACAAAATAGCACAACTTAGGGCACAATTCCACACAACTTCTTGAACCAGGTCTTAATATATTCAATATAGTAATGATGATGGTGGGCCAGGTAGTATGTTATGTAAACTGGTGACATCAGTGAAGTTGTGGAAGTTGTTGCAAATGTTTTGCCATTTCCTGGAACTATTATTACAACAATTTATGCAATCCTGATAATTCAAAATTAATATCTTTAAAATTAAAATCTGCATAAAACTCTTTTATGGCAGCAATGATGAGTAGAAAGTGTAATGGGAAAAATACCTGAAGGGGTTAAAATTTACAAAGCAGAAGATATCAAAACTTGACTGAAACATTTCAAATTCATTTTTACACAATTATTTTGTTTTTGGTTGGTTTGTTCTACCTCACATGTCTAATCAACAAATTCATTACATCAACAAAACAGTGACAGGTCCATATGCTTTACAGAATATCCATCACACATATATTGATAATAGAAAATGGTCAGTTCGCATGCATAACTCATGATGGTTGTAGTTTTGTTGATTTATGATATAGTCTTCTGAACTATTTAGTGATATCCCCAGCTTTTGAGTAGGAACTCATGATGAATCTACACATTTTCCTACGCATTGTAGACTTATAATAAGGAAATATGTGAGAAATGAAGGTAGACCTTCCCCAACAGTGAATGTTAATGATCATCAAACTTGTTGCTATGAAGAGAAAACTAATATTGATACTTGTACCCTTATTAATTGACAATATTTTCATCTTGCTGAAGACAATATACAATCATTTGTTTAGCATAGCCTATGAAGACACAAAGAATGAACTTTTTAGATGTCTTAAAACTGATACTGACTTCTCCCTCAGAATAATAGCAAAATTACATAAGAATAAAGGTTAACTTTTTCAGACTGGAGGTAAGGCACCAAATGTGATAACAGGACTATCACCTTGGCGGGATCAAGAATATGTTAATGCAAAATAAAATTAAAAAATACTATGGTTTATAATGTTTTAGATAATCAAATACTGAAACTGACCTTACGCTATATAGAAAAATCAGCATGTAAATCGATAATAGTACTTAAGACCAGATAAATTAGAGAGTCCAAGATGGATAAACTCAAGCAAGGAGAAATGCTTGACAATTTTGTCATTGTTTGAAATGGGAAAGGCATTATTCTTCACAACATGATTCAGAATGTATCTTTCAACAAAACTGGTATGACTACTTTAAATCTTTACTGAAGAAGCCTGTGTCTGAGTTAGATAACTATGACAATACTGTTAATAAGATCTACATCATTTACAGGATGATGACTTAAATACTCCACATACAAATGATGAAATTATGAGAAGTTTACTGAAAATCAAAAACAAAACCCCTAGACCTGATATAATACCTGCTCATTTTGTATCAGTGCACGACTAAACAATCTTACCATTTATTAACTCTCTAACAAAATCTTTGAATCTGGCTATTCTCCTAAACAAAGGGAAAAGAGTATTTCTGTCCTATATGTAAGTGCAGTGACAGTGTGTTCAAACATGTAAAGGTTTAAACACTTACTCTGAGTGTATATGAACTATAAAGACAAGGCTATGTTTTGAGACATCACGTTTTCCATTTTTGCTATTGATATGGTTAGACAGATGAAGCTTGAATGCAAATGAGGTGCATTTATCTAAGAAGATATTGATCTTTTTCCAATACTTTATGCTGATGATGTTGCTGACTGTGCTGATACAGTAAACTCGTTCAGAACCAAAAAAATGCTTCTGCGCATTTTTGTGACAAAAATGACATGATAGTCAATCTGATTAAAATGAAATTCATTGTTTTCAGAAATGGGGATTATCTCAAGCAAATGGAGGCTTACTTTTTATATGAAAGACGCATTGAGTATATGCTTTATTACAAGTATATGGGTCTATTTTTCCACCCCAAAGTTGGTCTGGGCAAAAGCCAAACAGACATTAGCAGCTCAGACAAAGAAAGCAGCTTCAAGGATTTGAATTATCAAACACTGTCTGTTATAGTGTAGAGGATGCTTTTACAATTTTTGATTCTGTGATAAAACCAATTGCTTGCCATGGGTCAGAAATTTGGTGATATGAATTTAGCAGAGATTTTGAAATTGTGCCAACTTTTGCCAAGAGTATTTAGTAATTCCTAAACCTACCAATAATGTGATACCGACTTTGTACTTAATACTTTTCACAATGTAATATTGGCTGAAGATTGCAAGAATGCCTTCGACTCGTTTCCCACATCACTGCTATTTAATACTTTAGAGATTAGGTGAAATAACCCTGTCACCTGTACTAAGTTAAAGGCATGTGTTATTTCACATAGGTTTTGGGTATGTCTGGATAAATCAAGATGTGAGAGATGAAACTTTTTCTCACTATTTTTGCCAGGAATTAATGACTTGACATTCCAAAATTGGTAAAGTAATAATAATAATATTAATAATAATAATAATAATAATAATAATAATAATAATAATAATGACTATATTTAAAGAGTGTAATACAATTAGCTAAGAACTAATCTACCATGAGGCCCTCATGCAGAGAATTTATTTATTTTAGCTGAATCTCTAGAGTCACTGAATATATTGGGTTTGAAAGAAGGAAACAGAGTGGGCATTTCTAATCTCAACTAGAATACTATTCCAGAGTATTGGAAACGTTTTTTTTAATAATTCCTAATTTGGTTTGGGAATTTAATATTGTTTAGTAGACATGGATTGCAAGTTGGTGTATTACCAGGTAGCCTATATTGGAATAACGATTGTAAATATTCAGGAGCACTATTATTGGATATCCTGTACATTAATTTCGCTTTTCTCAAAGAGATTTGGTCTTAATAGGTAATATTTATATCTTACCAGCTAAATTTTCCTTGCTTTCTTTCAGGACTCATATTAATCCAAATACTCCTTTTTGAAGATGTGCCATGTTTACTATGTTTTTATCATTTGAATTACCCCATACTGTATTACAGTAGTCTAAATAGGGTTGTATGTTACTGTTATAAAATATTTTTCTGTGCCTTTCAGGGAGAAAATGTCTTATCCTACTGAAAAGACATAAATCTGAATTGACTTTTATTTTTACTTATATGTTTTATATGTTCAGTCCATGATAGGTTATTATCTATCAAAACACCAATTTGTCTGTCATGACAGACCATTTGCACATTTTTATCATTCCATGTCATAGTTCATCACTATCAAGATGTGTAATTTTTTGCCATGTTGAGATAAGTAATAATTTAGTTTTACCAATATTTACTATCATGCTAAAGAATGAGTTACAAAGTATTGAAAGTATGAGGTACAAAGTGATATTAACAATTCACATAAATGTGATTATTTTTTTTTTATAGAAAGTTACTCTCTAAATTTAGGTGTACAGTGCATATGCTGAAAATAGAGGAAGGTAGGCATAGCAGGGTTGAGAAAAAAAATAGGTACTGTGAATTAAAAATAAGTTTATCTGGTAGAAGATGAATTCCATTTTGTTTGTGTTTGTCCAGCTATGAACACATAAGAGATAATTTAATGGACGTTTACTATCAATATATCTGTTGAAAAATGCGTACCCATTATGAGTCATAGTAATATATTTAATTATAAGAAATCTTTCTTACTATATTAATTTGCCTGTTTGTCTTAGACAATCTTTTATAACTCATATGAATGGCTAATGATATACTTAGTGATTTTAATACCTTTATAATATTATGCATGGATTATTTAAAGGAAATTATGTACAAATACTAATTTTGACTAGTACTACTAATACCACATCTAATTTCATTATAACACAGCACACACTATATTTACTAGTAATTTTTAATATGGGGCAGCGGCCTAAATTACTAAATAAAGTATTATTATTCTTATCAAGAATAACAATGATTTACTATGTTGAAACAGCTTGATATGCCTTAGGAAATATTTTCAGGTAAGAAGAGCATATCTGCTGTAGAAGATCAAGTCATCAATATTACTTACCAAATTGTTCCTCCACCTTGGTTTCGCCATTTGATGTTGGCTGTAGAGGTGGAGTAGTCATTCCCATATGTCCCAGAAGATCCCCAAATGAATCCTTTGGAGCTGCAAACAGAAACATTATTTTACCATGCAGTTTATAATTTCTCACAATTACAATGGCTTAGTACTAATCTCTCAAAAGTAATCGGCAAATCTCCTTGAAAATACCTGGACTTAAGTTCTACATATCATTAAAAAATATACCTCATAAAAAACATTAAGCATAAGACTTTTTAATTTATTTCTGTAAACCACAGTTATTGCTTTTCTAAAACACATATATCATGGCACAAACAAGTCATTCATAATGAGATACCAAACAGACATAATAATGTACAAGTTAATTACACAGATTTCACCTGTCAGGCCTCAGATACAACCATGAGGACTCATGGTACTAATGATATGGAAAAATAGAAACCAGTCAAGAAATAGGTGAACATAAATCAGAATACAAATGGGAATGGCTGCTCAGATTTGACTGATATAGAAAGTAGGATTTTAGTAAAAAGATTCTTCTGAGAACCTAGTTGTAACTAAAAAAACAAAGAACAATTATTTTATTGATGGAATTTTAGTCCTTTAACAGACCAGAGTTTGGAAAACTAATAATTGAAATTAGCACCCAACTGTTTGGTGTGGAATTGAAAACATGCTTCAAGCATACATAGATCAAATGCAATGCTGGGGCTCATATAATTTTCTCTACAAAGAAACAGTCATAGATGATGAATCTGTACTGACAATATAGGTTTAATCATGATCATTTAGAAATTTAAAGATTTTGAATTCTTAATATCAGTGTTTGCAATGGTCTACCATGGGAGAAGCATTAGTCCTTTATAATCCAAGCTTAAAAAGTAACTAAGTAACACTAGGGATGGAATGCAAAGCCCATGTTCAAAGCACTGCCATATGACATTTGACCTTGAGCCCAAGTTCAAAAGGTTAAGAGACCACATCATAAAATGAATTATCAACAATTCATAATGAGGGATTAAATATATGAAAAATGTCCTTCAACGGGTTAAAGCAAACAAGAAAACTACAACCAAAACCTAGCACAAATTTTCTATTACTGTGATCTTGACCTCATGGTGAAAGGGGAAAGTAGTCATGTCATTCAAGTATTCATGCCATAGACTGAATTGTCTTAGCTTCACAACGATTCATCTCAGTGTAAAACTGACATTCCAAATCTGTAACCTGTGAACAATTTAAGTACTTTTTAGATCATTTAACAGCCACTTCTGCATGAAGTTCCTCTTGTTTTGTGTCTATTTAGATAAAGTTTAAATGCCAATAGTTTTGGTATGTCGTGCAGTGAACAAGTTACAGTTAGCACTAACTGGTGGTTTTTGTTTATCTTGTACTCAAACAAACAATAACATTCAATCAGAACAAAAATTAGCTGTTGTGGTGTATATATTAGACATCATAAGTGAAAACCCCATGCTGATATGACCATTTGTTCTAGAGGAGTGACAAGAAAATTTTCAAGATGGCTTCCATGACAGCAATATTGGAAAAGTGAGCAGTAAAATTTTCATTTAGGAACAACCAGTCTTCATAAGAGGTGATTTGGTAAAAAAACCATAATGATACAACCATCCATTCAGGAGTAGCAGCAAGATTTTCAAGCTGGGCACTGGTAGCCATATTGGATTTGCAAGCTTCATTATTTTCATTTAAGACCAACTTGTCACCATAAGAAGTCTTCTGGTCAAAACCCCATGATAGCATTACTCTTGTTCAGACGGTGTGGCAATAACAAGAGTTTCAAGATAATTACTGTAGTGGTCATAAAAAATACATTGGAACCATTTTTATTTAGAACCAACAAGGAAATTCCAGTGGCCTAGTGGTTAGAGTGTCTTTCTCAGATGCAGGAGTTCACAAGCTTGAATCCCAGCCAAGTCATACCAAAGACTTATAAAAATGGTACTAACAGCTGACTCACTAGGTGCTCAGCATTAAGAAGTTAGTGCTACGACTGGTTGGCCTGGTGAATGGATAATGTGACTGGGTGAGACATCATGCTACATGTCTGTAGCAAGACATCACTATAAACTGCCAAACTCTACACATTGTAGTGATTTTGACTAAAATTGTCAAAGCTACATTAAAAATCCAAAACACACACTCCACTGTGGCATCCATATTAGCGATCAGACTGGAACAATTTTCATTTAAGACCAACTAGACATCATAAGCAGTTTTTCTGTGAAAACCTCATGTTGATATGTCTTTCCATTAAAGAGGAGTAGCAAGAACAAGATTTCCAAGACGGCTATTGTGGAGTCCATATCAGATGTTCCAGTAACACTATAGTCTATGAGGACCAATTAGACCATGGGATGAATGTGTGTAAAACTTCTTGGCAATCCTCCTAGTTTAGGACAAGAAGAAACAAAACTTGTGCTAACGGATGAAAGACCAATGGACTATGGACAACATACCATGCTGTATGCTCTTCTGGTCTATGACCTGTACAGTGAAACAACAAAAATATATGCATCCAACAAATATACAAACTGTACAAAGACAACCAAAATTGTATGGTTCAATACACTTACACAAGTGAAGACTTGAGCATTACTGAACTATCTCACATGTATAATAGCAACATGAAAAAAATGCACAGAATACAAATAAATTCAATATAAAAAATGCAAGTGGCATATACAACAATCAACCTTTGACTTGCCATGTCACTGAAAAATAAACATGAGATGTTCAAAATTAAATATAAATTGCCACAGATTATTTAAGGCAATGTACACAGATGCAATCAAAAGTTTAAACTGGTTAGGGCATACTGGTGAACACCTTGCAGAAGCTAGGGGAGTTATTCTTTAAGAGTTTCCTCCTTTCATATATGTGATCTATAGATTACAGGGTTCATACTGAAGTCTGAATGATAAATTCAAAGACTTTTCCCAAACCTTCAAAGACCACAAACAGCGATTTCCAAGACCTATTTTCACTACATTTTTTTTATACAAGTTATCTAATATGGGAAAACAATGAATGCAAAATCCTACAATTTTGTTTAATGATGAAATGAAACTGAATGGGTCATCAAAAGAAAGAAACCAGGAAAACTAGACATCTGAATCTAACAACCTTGGACAATTTTATTTGTGATTATGGAAAGAAATTACAATGTTTGGGTTTATTTCAATCTTTTAAGACTTTTAAAGACCGCAAGGGAATCTCCTCGATTTTCCCAAACTTTCAAGGCCTTGAAAATGCTACTTTTTTTCCCAAACTGTCAAAGACTTTCAACGACCATATGAACCCTGTGGATAGACATTTTTCGTCTTTCAGGGATGGCAATGATATCTATCCACTGTCAAAATGTCTGGAACTGGCAGAAACTGGACTTTATGATAGATGACCATTAAATAAAGTTCAAATTGTAGTAATCATACTGAAAAGGGACATAATTAATCTGACATTTTTATACAGGTTGTTGCTATACAAATGTTGTTCCTACTTACCTGAAGCAACTGCTGGTTGTGCAACTGCACCACCCTGTATGTTAGTAAAGCTTCCTGCCCTCCCCTTGGCTGATGGTGGGAGTAGTTCTGGAGGGAGTTTTGGTGGGAGGGCCTGTCCCATTTTGGCAATATCTATTAGATGCATAGCTATACAAAATTCATCACATGTTAACTGTCCATCACGATCAACATCAGACAATGACCTGCAAGACAAAGAAACAAGACGTTAAGAAGAACCATGATGTCTATGCAATGCAGTGAACCATGTATTAATCTACCAATTATCAAACATGATATTTAGCAGAATGCTTGCATCACAAGCTATTACTTTACTGGATCTGAAATGCACTACTTTTTAGTGCAAGTGTTCAACACAGAATGTAAAAGGTGATGCCACCATTACCACAAAAGAGATGATGTATCTATATTTCAGTGTTTTCACAAGCAAGAAAAAAGTGACCTCTAACAACAAGTGGTTATTGGTACAAGTTCATTTCTTGTAAATGAAGTTGTTAAGACATTTAGAGTGTGCTATTTCAAAAGATGTGATTGATTCATTGAGGAGACCACTACAACAAATTTTATTGTAATCTTGAAGAAACAAAAGACTATTAACGGATCATGTTTTCCTTTCTTATCAAGTTGAATAACTGTAATAAGTTGAATAACTGTAATATTTTCCAGCAATAACTATCAACACATGCTTATAAATTGAGTCCAACTGTAAACTACAGAGACCCTTATCTCTCATAACATAATGCACTTCTGGTAGATATGGATCTATGCAGATTGTTATAATTGAACAGTATTACAAAAAACATCAACCCTGTTCTGCAATGCATAATGCAGTGGCAGATCAGGGTCCATCTTTATTTTCAGTTGGAGCAGACTTAAAACCAGCATAGACAGTAATTCATAATGAAATTTGCACTTATACCCTACTCTAATTCTTTCTCGTTAAATCTTTTAATGTGTAACACTGCTGAAACTCTGGAACTTGTGTTCCTTTATAAAACAGTTATAATTCCAAATTGGCTTAAAGACTTTCTCTTACCATATTTGAGCTAAAACAGGCTGCGGTACACCAGATTGTACTAAAATGGCTCTTGCCTCAACCCCTGTTCCAAAAAAAAAAAAAAAAATGAATCAGATTTTCATGCATGATTGTGTAATCTACTACTGTGCTGCTTAACTATTCCTTGATGCAAAGTCCCCAGTTCAAGTTAAATATTCCCTACTCCAATTAGTAATTGGAGGCTCAGAGGTGAAAAGAACACAATCCCCAACTAGTTCCAAAGTCATGGACAATATACAGATTACGTTCCTCTTCTGACTTGGAAAGGGACTAAAGGTCATCAGAATGTGGATGGGAGGAAGTAATCATCGCAACAGTAGCAGGTAAGTACTACATAGTTAAAATTAGTATTCCTAACCTGTAATTGAAAAGGAACTACATTCTAATAGTAGTAGTAAATTACCTGCTACAACTGTGTGTGTGTGTGCGTGTGTGTGATTAGGCTTTTTAACGTCGCTTCAACAACTTTTCAGTTATGTTGCTAAGATGTCTGCAGTGAGGCAGTTTATAGTGATGTCTACTGGGGCATCATGCTGCAGACATGCAGCAACATGTCCCACACAATCACATTATCCTGACACCAGGCCGAAAAGTCCTAACACTAACCTCTTAATGCTGAGCGCCTAGCAAGGCAGCCGTTAGTACCATTTTTGTAGTCTTTGACATGACTTTGCCGGGGTTTAAACCCCCAATCCCTCACTTCCAAGGTAGATGTGCTAACCACTAGGTCAGCCTGCTACAACTGCACTGTTCAATTTCCCAATAACAATTTTGTTATGCTTACTGCAGTAGAGTTCATTACTACAAGCCGGAAGATGACATGGCCACATTATGTGCTGTCATAATTTGATACTTCAGTTCTGGTGCTTCAAAGATTGAAAGTAAAAGGATGAAAATGTTTTTGAGAGACAAACAGAAGACAGCTCTCATAATATCATCCAGAGAGGAGTGATTTAAGCACGCCCAAGATGTAGCAATTGCCCACAATTCATGCGCTTTCATTTTCATGAAATAACAGTCCCTCTCTGTGAGGAATTGATAAGATCTCTTGAAAGCAAGGACAATCCACCTGGAAATGGAAGCAAGCCACTGTAATATCAGAGGAACCCTGCAGAGGTAGAAAGAAACAATTCTGACACCTCCTTTTCCCTTTAGAAGAAGCTAAATAAAACCATCAAACACTAACTGGGCAAAAAACCTCATCTTTTATCATCCCCAGCATCAATATGACTGACTGGGAATTTTAATAGGACCTGGAGCTGCTGAAGTTAGCAGATTTTAAGCCATAAACCCAGACTGGCAAAGAGGAGAAACCAAATCATAGTTACCACTAAACTAAATGCAACCCATTTCCTCTGATAAAGTATGAAGCTCACTCCACAATGATGCTAAGAAGAGGATGACGATTGTCTTAAGGATAAAGTTCTCCAAGGAAAGGTTCATTAGTGGGTTAAATAACACCCAAAGAATAGGTTCTATTTAGGCAAACATTAGCAAGTTAAAGGTCTCTTAAGCTAAAGACCCTTGATGAGATCAAAAAGATAAGTGTCCAACCAAACTTGGTGTAAAAC
Organism: Unio delphinus; assembly: GCA_029339505.1. NCBI lineage: Eukaryota > Metazoa > Mollusca > Bivalvia > Unionida > Unionidae > Unio > Unio delphinus. The sequence goes on along the minus strand of JAQISU010000048.1, from coordinate 1,183,656 downwards.
CTCTGAAATTAATTTTGATGGTGCAAAGGCCCAAGCGCACAGAAGAACAACTCTAGTTCAAAAGCATCCACTGCCCATACTCTCTGATCTGACACTGGAGAGACATGAAATGGGAGATGTTCCGTCTCAATAAAAACTAATGGTCTGTTAAATATATAAAAAAGCATCTATTCTACCCAAAAGTGCAGGGACCACCCTTAGGACCATACTGCCCCATCTGGACAGGCTGTTGCCAAGATATTTACATAAAATATGGCAGACTCTGAGAGTCTGCTCCAATGCTGCTACTCAGAAATAGTTCCAGACTTCCACACGAAGAGAAGGAGTATTCATTGTACCTCTCTGATGCCTGTGGTATGCTAGCAACTACTGATATTTTTTCCAAGGCAACCATAGCACAATGACACAGCACCTAAAGGATAAAATCATTGCTCACATTCCTAGTTATTTATATAAAATGTTGCTTTTTTGCCTGACCAAAGTCCCTCAAGAACTACTCCCTTTGACTTGAAGAAAGCACCTCATCCTGAATGCATCTGTCTGCAGAAAGGAGTGGGGTTCTCAAGCCTGTGAATCAAGACTGGTCAGGAACCAATCCCAATCTGACCATCGACATACTTGGTAAAAAACTTACAGATTACAGAGGAATCCGAACTGATAATGGGTTCTTGTGTGGTTTCCAGTTAGCTAGAAGCAGAACAAGAAAATGCACAACTGATGTCTTCCTGGGGAACTAGATCCACAGCCATGATCAGAATAACAAGGACAATGAAGTCTTCATTGATGATACATTATGACCAAGAATACGAACAGTCCTGTCTGGTGGGATGTGAACCCTCTAATAATTGGAAAGCTGCTATTATCCACATCTTCCAGATGAGGCTCTGGAAGTATTCACATAACTACATAAGCCGAATCTTAGACTCGAACCTACGCAGACAGAGGTCAGATGGCAGTGATCCGTAATGGACAGTGCTTGAGACCACTCTGGGCCCCTACTTCTGTAATGTATATATTGCAGAGGGCACAAATTGCCAGTCCTCAAACGTTCAGTTTTCTTATAAACTGACCAACTAAATTTCTGTCAACAATTCGTTCCAGCCATTTCCTTCCGTTTTTTAAAACCTTTATCTAAACTTTTTGTGTTATTATCTCTCTCAACAGCTAGATTGCCATTTTTTGCAAGCACAATTCTTTTATCCATTGTCATCTGTTTCCTTTACACAAAGATTCATTGGATGAATTTAAAGTTTTGACCAATCAGAATACTCTTTATGAGAGTCGTGGGCTAACTAATATATGGAGCGAATATGTTACAAGGGTTGCTGTGGAATGGAACTGAAAAGAACAGTTAAAAACAGAGAAAAAAAATCCCGATCAGACATTATTTAAAAAAAATGGACTATATCAAGAAAAATCGGATTCAAGTCAGGAGAAAAGCGGAATTCCATTTTAAAACGGAGAAAAATCATGTCTGATAACCAAAAATCAAACAATATTTTTTGGATAAAAGAGTCTTGCCTTAATTTATAAATCAATGAATTTAATTAACTACTAATAATCTAAGTCGATATCACAGCTATGCTTTAATCACATTATGGGACAATGATTTACATTAAAAAACCTAAGCTGCCAACACACGTGGTTTGGAAGTGTACGGAATCAGACTTGAATGGTATTCTTCTCAATTCTGGAGCTCCAATTACAAAAAAGGAGGAAATATTTAACTTGGACTGGGAACATGGCATCCTAACAAAGATAACCAATGTAATGGTAACAGATAATGCATTACTGCTATTAAATGAAGGAATCTAACTCATCCAGTGCATACAAAACCTGTGGTAATTCAATAAATTATTTAATAGATATCAAGTTGTCCGTTCATTCTTCTATTAATTCTACAAGTTTTCTAACTGCAAAAGGAAACAACATAGTGGAATCTATTAACATTGAAGCTCTAGGTACTAGTGAAATCTCTTCTTCAGAAGCAAATAGATGCTACTCCACATGGCAACTATCTGCATTATGTCATTTCATCTACCAAAATTTTATCCCAATTTATTTTTTATTTTATGAAAATACATAAACAAAACACATTCTGAATGTAAAAAGCAATGTATTCAGTTTAAATTTCATATATTTTCCCTAGATAAATTCAAAAACATTTATAGTTTAAAACTAACAATGTTGAAATTAATTCAAGGATTTTACATGGTTGTATAAACCATGTATCAATGTCTATTCTATAAAAACATCATCTTTAATTTACAAGTACATGAACCAGTACTAATGAACACCTGAAACTGATAATAAAGACACATTTTTCACCTGTAAGAAATCCTCTCTTGTTCCTATCATTGGCATTAAAAACTTGAGTATACTTCAATTTGCTTTGATGTGGAAGTGCCATGCCACCAGCTGGGCTAAAAATAAATAGAAAAGCAAAATTATTATTTTGGACATTTTGATACAGAGACAGAAAAAGGCAGACAAAAAATTAAAAAAGAAAGAAGAGAGAATCAAGCAATGACTGATGAAAAAATAGGACAGAAGTACCGTATTTTCGCGCATATATCCCGCGGGTTATACCAGATTTTACAAACCCCGCAAGGGGGGTGCGGGTTATATAAGGGTGCGGGCTATATCACAATTTTTTTACACATAATGATATTTCAACATATTGTTTGAAAAACGTAACTACATAACATATATTGTTCTAGTTTTGTTTTGCTAGGGTTGGATATTATGGCTACTACGGTGACTTTACAACAACTTACGGTATCGGGACCAAATCAACATTTCGGGATAAAAACTTAAAATTTCGTATCCGTCACGTTTTCATAATCAATATTTTCTGTTTTCAATCGAAATAACTACGGTACCTAATTTTACCGCTGGGCCACGATCCACTGCTTCAGGTCAGCTTCAAGGTGAGGCCACTTTGCTTTAGGTCCGCGACGAGCACATTTTCGTGGATTCATCTTCTCCAACGTTCCTTTTTCTTTTCTCCAACCTCGGATTACACTCTCATCAATATCAAATTTTGTGCCTGTGGCTCTATTACCATGCACTTCAGCATACTCAATGGCAGTTAGCTTGATGTCGGCTGTGTAAGACTTTCGTTTCGGCATTTTTTAAATTAAATAGAAAGAAATTATTTAAACTCGAATCTACACTTCACAAGAGTACAAGATTATTTAAAAATGTCCGTGTTTATGTAGCCTGTAGTTGAGGCACAGCTCCTACGCACACAAGCACTGTGTACCGTGTTTTTCCTGACTTTTTTGAGCAAAGGTCGTCGGCTTACTTTGATGATGGCGCCGCTAAAGGCTCCAGTTGAAGGGTGAAACAAATACCTGTTTGTTATTGCTGCGGCAACTTCAGATAATTGTAGAACATTGAAACAGATTTGTTTTATTTGTTTAGTATATATCAGTGCTTCAAAGGTAATCGGTTCTCTTTGAAGTGTCAGCAAACGTATTTTTTCTTCTTCCATCTGGTATTTGTTTTTAAATTAGTGTCATCTGCTTGACTGTACTCATTTTACGTTTGCGCCTTCAGCGGATTCGGAGTTTGACTAGTCAGTTGCATAAAGTAATAAAGCCAGATATCATCATTAGCGGATTATGATATAACAGTGCACTGTTAGTGTGGTTTGCCAGTATGAGACAAGGACTTGTTATTTTAACAATATATTCCAGTACATTGTTTCCTGTCATGGTGCCTTCTATTTTCTCTACTCCAAACGCAAGACTGTATATACGGTTTTTATCAGCCAAAATTGGTGTCGCCACAAATATCACCAGATGGTATATTTTGTCACCAAAACGGAAAACAGAATCGCAGTTTGCTACATCAGCGAAGCCCCATGATCCTGTAATTGATTTCATTTCCGATTGTAGCTGTATAAATATATCTATGGTTGCGGGTTATACAAAGGTGCGGGTTATGCCAACGATTTTTTACACAAAACCCCAAAACCCGCGGGCTATATGAGGGTGCGGATTATCTGCGTGTGCGGGATATATGCGCGAAAATACGGTAATAGCATTATCAGTTCTTTTGTCTAAGTTCCAAGTAATTTCCTGGCATGTTTGCAAATGGAACCGGATATAATTGTGAACTCAAACATTTTAACTGGATACAAGAACCTACTTTTTCAAACTATATATATCAATGATTGGTAACTATATCATTTTCTCTTTAATTTCAATATAGTTCACACTAGTTTTTCTACACTGTTAAAATGTTGCTGACAATACTTTATAAGATTTATTTTTCGTAATGAAATCACCTGAATGGTGTAATAACAAAACTTGCAGATCCGCTTAGATATTCACAGGTATTGTTTATATGAATACAGGGATCGAAATTAGCGGTAGTCCGCTAGCCCATGGCTAGTAGATTTCGTGTCGGACTAGTAACTATCATAATGTTATTTGTCCGATGGGCTAGCAAGTTTTGTTTATCAACAGTCAGCGTTTGTTTACTCAATACCCTAATAAAGACGTGACTTCAACATATATTCTGTAGAATCAAAGCAGTGACCATTGTACATTGTAAACAGTCATAAAATATTAGTATGAGAAGATGAAGTCAATTTCTGCCTCAGAAATGTGTTTCTATTACAAGAAGCCATCTGATTTTGTGCATTTTGCTTAACGCGCCAATCAGGGTCCCGTCCTTAACTAACAACATAAGTTTGGTAATTGATATCCTAATTAATCTGACAGTGAATTAAATGAAAAGTAACCTGGTTTCACACTTTATTCATGCGACCCCAGTAACAAACTACAAAACTACAACACACTGCATCAACTATTCAAACAAATCAGTTTGCATGCTTGTTTGTTTCCTTTTTTTTTTGCTTGCTAGCTAAACGAGCCAACAGTCACAAACGGGGAACTGCATAATTTATGTTTGCATCAAAATTATTATAAGAATTAGATCAATTTATTATGATCATATTACTGACACATCATTTCCATGCAACTACTTTCTATACAATAAAAATTGTTTTTTAAAAATATTTTTCCCATACAAAACTGAAAAAATAATTGAATACATGTGGAGATATCCAAGCAGAATGCCGTACATTTGTTGTAAATTAAAATCACTTAGCATGGGCATCTAAGATTTGAAAATTTTCCCTCTTATTATTAATTTCAACAATACATTGAGGTCTGATTAATTAAGAACACTTACTAAACTTACGCTATTAATGACGAGACCCTAATTGACTAATTGGAGCAGTTGAATACAATGCGCCGAGTCAGATGGCTTAGTTTGATGGGAACACACATTTTCCAAGGTGAAACTAACATTATCTTTGATGTTTAATATTTTATAACAGTGTTTACAATAGCCACTGCTTTGATTGTGCAGAACATCGCTGAAGTCAAGACTTTATTAGGGCAAAGGCACATGGTTTGAAATGTGTTTCTTGCTCGTACTTTCTTATATAAAGGACACTGCCCTTCATTTTCTTACTTTAAATAATTCGTATCAGCTATACTGTATCATCTCATATTTCATCGAGGTTCCTCGAAAACTCAAACCAGCTAATGTACTGGGAAGAGTTGAGAGAGGATCAACACACACACATGCACATATTTCAAAAAGAGGCACAATTCCCGCATTATAAGACAGACAAAATGTAGCATTTTATAGAAGGTGTTCAGCCTCCGGAAAAAAGCAAAAACTGAATAAAAATTATATAAAAGAGTGGAATAATTCTTATGATAAGGAAAAGCGTTATCTGACGTTTCAGAAGACATGGACAAAAGACAGGGAATGGCTGAATTATGATGAGGACAAGAATGTTACGTGGTGTAACTGGTGTATAGAATTCGCAAAAACAAACACAGAAGAAAACTTCCAGTTTTGTTGTGGGTTGTTCGAACTTTAAAACTGAATCGGAGATGAAAATGGTGAAGAGTGAGCGGGGACCTTGTTTGAGACGTTGGGTTCTGTCCGACCTATTTTTTAATAATGTTCCATACAAACGACATTCCAACATATGTTCCATCACCAGCAATACATTTGTGGAATGTTTCAGAGAGACGGGTAAGGAGACCAGAACAAACCCCATATGGACCTAGATTGCAGGTGGAGGATGAGAAAGGACACTTGGATCCCTTTCTGGAATTGGATCTAGATTATCTTGAGAAACAAGAAATGTTAATTGACTGATTGATGATTTGAAGTGGGATTTATACTTCTGTGTCTCTGCATTTCATATGATAATGTTATTTATGAAAGAAAATTGTTGTTAATCACAATATAAGTGTGTGACATAGTTTTGTGGACTGGACTAGTAAATGTTTGGCAGGACTAGTAAGTTTCTCAGTACACTAGTCCTTCTTGCTACAAAGAAATTTGTGTTAAATTCAAGCCTTGGAGTATGCGCAATCTTTTCTGATTAATCTGTTGTAAACACTTTGATTTGCTATCGCACTAATTTCTGATACCCTAATATGCATCTTGCTTTCATGTGACATTGCAATGCAGTGCAATCTCTCATATCAAAACCTGTTGGAATCAATTTAAAATTTTTGCTTTATGGGGCAAAGTTTAGCTGAGAATTAAGAGATATTGGAACAATTGACACATTTTCCTCATTTTAAAAGTTTGGTTGTTTTGATCATGTGACTCAAGGCAAGCATCTATGGATTTGTCATGTGACTTTCCTTTTGCACTTTGGAAGCAAGTACAGGGTTCATAATGAACTATGGATGATAAATTCAAAGACTTTTCCCAAACTTTCAAAGACCACAAACAGAGATTTCCAAGACCTATTTTTGCTAATATTGTGTATACAGGTTATACGAGAAACATGAATGCCAAATACTACAATATTGATTACTGATTAAAGTCAAACTATAATTAATTTCCTAAAATTGTATTATAATTATCTGAAAGAAAGGTTAATATTCGTTGTTCGTTCAGAAATATGTAACATACGTGTCAGATTCAATACAAAATAAATTGTTCTCTTAACAGACATCAGCATTGCTTTAAATGCATTATTATATTTGCTTTCTTTTCTCTTCAATCATTTTAGAAAGAGATGCTACCACTGTCATCTCTTCCTCTGCTTTTCTCCTAAGAGCATTCGACTCTGTGACATGCACAATGGGTCCTTTTAACTCTGCCTCTTCTGCTTTCTGTACAGAGGAAGCATGTAGGCTGGCAATGTTAGCTTCAAGAGGCAGTTTTCTGGCTTTAAGTTCTTCCACTTCATCCAAGGCTAACTCCCGTTTCTTTCCTTTTTGGTTTTTCTCATCCTTCTCTGCTTTCTTCTTATCCAGATAATCATGGTATTTATGTCTTGCAAAGGAGCCATGTGTCATCATTTCATTGCTAATGATGATTTCCAAAGGTCCACCTGCTTTTCTAATTGTGTCAATGATTAGCCCTTGAGCTCTGAGGCTTTCTCTGCTGAGGTTCTCAACAGATACCTGTTTGTTGACAGAAAATCCTCTTTCCACTGTTGCCTGCCCGTGTGACAACAACATTTTCTAGAGACCACACCAAAGTTCGACATATTCCTTTCTTTTGGAAAGGACAGAATAAAACACTTCATCAAGGTTGGGCGTGTTTTTTTTTCTCCATTTTTTAAAAAAGAAACATTATCTATAAATCCAGTAATATTTCAAGCACTTCAAAGTACTGGGCAAAACGGGCTCAATTATAGTCTAACTATACCAACCCGTTTGTTTCTTTGGAAAGTCCGTTAATCATGAAATGTGCAGGAGATGGCAGTATTAGTGCCATTCTGGTCACATTCAGGTTAGAAATTATAAATCAATGATTATGTTGCCTTAGTTCTGTGCACTTTTATCATTTAATTATTTTCGTTATTGAAATCGATAGGGGTACAAACAAACGGGGATGTATAGTCAGACTATAGATACACAAATCAATTTTGGCAATGTGATTTTAATTTTTTTTAAATACCATTGGGGAAAAAGTGGAGGGTCGGCAATGAGAAGCGGGGATATTCCGTCAACTGGAAATGCGTTTTTTTTATTCTTTTATTTATTTACCTAATCAAATGGCTTCTTACAGTTAAAGCTTCACAGCACACGTTTTTTTTAATATACTCACAATTCAAGAACAACAACTCTTGCTTAACTCTACAATAGTGTACGCTTGCGCACTTTGAAACTGTATATCCGTGAATTGAATTTATTACAATGTATGTTTTTATATTAAACCAAGGAACATTATTATGTAGAACAAAATTTTCGAAAATGATTTTTTTTCCTCAAACGTGTTAAATAAACCGACGGTATAAGTAAATTTAAACGGGCCCTCTTTTGCCATATCTCCCAAATCGTCACATTAAACAATATCTTATTTTATACCCGAAGAGTAATGAGTTAACATTATTTTGCCCAAAATTACCAATAGCTTATACTTCTACATCTTCGTTCCACTAAATGAACAGTTTGTAGTTACTAATTTGCATGGACTCCTCCAATTGAAGCCAAGTTGATCATCTTTTTACACAATGTACAAAACGTCTTTCGTTTACATAATTTATCCTTTTGCAGCCATTCCTTGTATTTCTCTTGTTCAAGTCAGATATCGTTGAAAGACCAAAGACCTGGCATTTTTAAACACTGAACTTGAAGATGTAAATCGAATGAACACATTTTGAATTCTCGAGCGTGTAACTTTCGCGAACTTTCTACGTAGAATTAGTGTAATTAACATTTTGATTGGCTAAAACTGATGGACTCGTCCAATCAAAATTGAACTATTCGTCAAACGAAAGAAGCCATGAAAACCAGCTATATCCGAAGCTAACAACCTTGGGCAATTTTATTGGTGACATCCTTTGATGAAGTGTGTAGCGGCACCGTCTTGCTTTGATGAAGAGTGCATGTGTGACTGAAGTCGCCACCGAGGCATACTTTGGATGGCCAAAGAAAACAAAGCCTCTTTTGTTAATGCGGCGGCAATAAACTGAACGGGTCATCAAAAGAAAGAAACCAGGATAACTAGATTACATCTGAATCTAACAACCTCGGATAATTTTATTTGTGATTCTGGAAAGAAATTAATTTTTGGAGGGTTTATTTCAATTTTCAAAGACTTTTAAAGACCTCAGGGTAATATGCTCGATTTTCCCAAACTTTCAAGGCCTTGAAAATGCTACCTCATTTTCCCCAAACTCTCAAAGACCTTCAAAGACCGTACGAACCCTGAAGTATCTATAGAAAAACAGGTAAAAATATTTTCGATTAAAATTTACGATGGATTTATGGTTTAGTTGCATGATAAGACAAAAAAAATTAGAAAATATTTGTTGGGTCAAGTCATCCAAAACGTTGAAAAAGTGAGCAGAAGTTATAGATTGGTTGTTGGAACTGATGAAACGAATGGATTAGGCTGTGAAGGCAGAAACAGTGACAAGAGGTAGGGTTGTCTTATTCCATGTGGATTAACAATCTGATATGGAAATATTCTGAACATGCAACTGTAAATACCCTTCAACTGACCAAAACTCAAGAGGCGTGATACCAGCAAGTGTCTAAAATGTACAACAATGTGTTATGGACAAATTCATCTGCCAAACTGTATGGTTCAATGAATAGGTGATATCAGCCCAAACCACTCAACAGCATCAGTACAGGATTCAGGAATGATTTAAAAGTCTTCCAGTGAAAACATCATATTTATACAACATTCTGTTCAGGAGGAAATGTAATAAAAAGCCATCTATCCATATCAATACCGGTTTGGGGAACAATTTATCAGACTAAAAGTCTTCCAGTGAGAACGTTGTACTGATACAAGTTTCTATTCAGGAGAAAATGTAATAAAAAGCCATCCATCAATATCTATACCGGTTTGGGGATACTAATAGGTATACAATCAACTAGTTAATAATTCAAGCATGAACAGGAATAAACAATATTCAACCAAAGTCAGTGAATCATGAAATATGGGTTACAGTGACCCACCTTTTGGATAAAGATGTAATGCTCATCAAGTTTAATGCTTCAGGGTATACTAGTATTACACAGAAGGTAAGAAAAATTGTCTAGTGGTCACAAACTAATTGCAAAACAACAGACTGAAATGTAGGTCACAATGGCCTTTGTTGTATGGGTGTGGGACTTGAATGAGATGCATACAATCAAGTTTGATGATTCTGACATAAAAAAATACTCTAGATTGAGAATACAAGTCAGTGAAACATTAAATGTGTCACAGTGACCTGTATTTGTGATTAATGTATTGTACTCATCAAAATGCATCCCTTCATCAAGTTTCAAGACTCCAGACTGGTTTAGTAAAAATAGTTGTTACCCATGCATGATTATCGACAATGTCGAAATTATTCCAGTATTTAGTATAACATTAAATTTACTTTTAACAGTGGAAAATTCCAAAACTTTCAGACTAATTTTCATCAAATACTTGTTAAATACATCAACATACCAAATGAAAATGTGTTTGTAGTTAATCCAATAAATTAAGCTAATATTGTATTTATAAATGTAACCAATTTAATACAGAACAGCATATGACAAAACTGACTTTTTGAGAATTAGACAAATAATTATGATATTCTTTATTATCAGAAGTTGATAGTGTTGAGCCAAACACTGAACTGATGCAAACTTGCCATGTTATTCAAGACATGTTCTGTTTCACCTTGATTAACATTTTTAACCTTTAACTCTGTTCCTGTCTTAATATACCGTATGTGTTCAGGGTACAAAAATTATTATTTGGTCATGAGCAAAATATAAGAACTCAATCTAAACCAGCAAAGATTGAATCGCAGGTCATAGTGACTACAGGTTTTGCCTGGGTGTGACACCAAAAGATATGTATGCAAACATTTAGTCTGACAAGTCCTGCTGGAATAGAGTTTGAGAAATATAGTTAGAATATAACATTAAACCAAAGTCAATAAACTACTTTTGTGATGAAAATGTAGTGCTCATTAAGATGCATACCCTCACCAAGTTTCATAATTCCAGTAATAAAAGTAAATTATATTGGCTTCAAAATACCTATATGGTCATGAGCTTGACCTAGCAAGCAAAATGTACAATGTATGTCATAATGACCATTATTATTAGCATGCAAAATGTACAATGTATGTCACAATGACCACTGTTATAAGCAAGCAAAATGTACAATGTATGTCACAATGACCATTGTTTTCTTCAAGCAAAATGTACAATGTATGTCACAATGACCCTTGTTTTCTTCAAAGATGTTGGACTAACAGCACTGCATATAACCATAAATTTTAACTATTCTAGCACAAACACGGCTGGAGAAATAAACTGAATTCATCCAGTTGTCAAGGCATTAAAGGTGGGTCACAGTCAACTACTTTCGTGACGAGAGTATAATTCTCATCACAATGTATCCCTCACCAAGTTACATTACTACCAATGTAACAGTATTTACATTGTGCAAAAAAACATGGGTTAAACGAGAAACCATAACCAAAAATGTATAACTAATATATATATGTATGAACAAACAAAACCCCCTTAGTCACTTTCCTATCAGGCATGTGTTTTAAAACTACTAAACACTGTTCCCTAGGATATAAGACGTTGAGATTCAGTTATGCTGTACATGTAAATATGCTTTCATCAGTGTCAATGCTGCTGTTGGGTAGTAACATAGCTCTCCTCTACTTCTCTGAGGTAAGCTAATGACCTGTCTGCCAATTAGAGAAAAAAACTGAATTTCAGATAACAAGCAAAATTTCATAAAACAAGTCCAGGAATTTGTTTATTAAATATTGTTAAAAAAAAAAGATTTAAATATTGTGCAGTGTTATGAAATGTCAAAGTTACAAGGAGATAATTCTCTTTCCTATCTATGCTATTCTTGTGGTATTTATATAATTTATATGTATTATATAAACCTTTGAGTTGCTGTAACAGTTCCTGACCCTGCCCATCCTGTTGCCGGTGTAGCAGGAGCCACTCCACCCCCTGAAATGCAGAAGCAATGGTCTCTATTATTCATGGGTTACCATATTCACATATCTCTTGGCTGCTACAAACCACAAAATTTATATTCCCAATAAACATTTATTCAGCAGAAATATGAATCTTCTTAGTAAATTAAGTTGCTTCAAGAATATTTAATTGATCATCTTAGTTTGAAAGAGAATCTGCTACTTCCAGAATTCAACCCTACTGAAAACAGAGAAAACTGTCTTTCCACTAAATAACAAAGGGACATAGCTATTTCAAGCTGCTTTACCAACCATGCTCCAGTAAGATGGCCACTTGCATACTGAATATTTTCAGTTTAAGTTTAATCAACTCCAACATAGATATTCACATTTGTGGGTGTGGGTGGAAGGGATTATCCTTGATATGATTAAGTGTTCTTGGAGAAACATAATTATCTGCAAATTTTCCTTTCTCAATTGAATACATTTCAAGATCCCATTAACATTTGAAGAGAATATAAAAGAGGAAAAGCAAAAGCATCTAACCCCTACCATAGTGACCTTTTATGTGACAATCATAAAAGAGCGTTCTCAAAGGAAGGATGAACTTCTCTCTGAATTTGAAAGCAGCACAAATTGAAAATTATGAAAATGATTAAATCATGAAAGGAATTCCCTATATGGTTTTGCAGGCATATCCAGCAAAAGCTATAAACCACATGTCCTGAGCAAAGGTTGCACTGTCATGAATTGGGTTTGGTATATGTCTCAGTAGCCAACTAAGGTCCCACGATGGCCAACTGTTTGTTTTCATGACACCACAATGTGTAGATAGAAACTGAAGAAAATTTACTGTACATGCCAGACCTCACTGAACACACAATGTCTCAAATGGAAACTTGTTAAAATCACTCCAATTTCATGAGACAAGATCTCGTAAGGTGTACCTGCCTTATACTTAAAAGTCAACATTAAAATCATCCCAATAATGGAATCATGATCATACCTGTATTAAATGAGGGACTGTGTTATAATGAGGTACTTTATATTGAGGGAAAATTGCACATATATACACACTGTCCTGGCTTTTGGCACCAGTTGGTCCTTAAGGTCAAGGAACCTGAAAACCAGATGCTACTGACTATGAATATCTAATCCATGCTTGTGGGAACGATAATATGGCTGTAGAAGTAAAAAGCTAGCTATCTTAACATCAGTGCCATATCTGATCACCAAAGGTTCATTAATTTTCATATGAAATAAAAACATTAAAAAACCATCCCCACAAGCATTACACAGGCTCATCACTAGTCACCATAGCAATACAGACTACATGTAAATTTTACTTTTCTACATTATCAGGCCAGATTTGTTATATATACATATTTCGATATGGAAGTTTCATGAAATGTGGTCTACATGATTAAAAAAACAACACTCCCTAAACCACAACAGTGATTAACTACATAATAAAGTATTATTAGGATAACAGATCTCCTATACAATACATCCTGCCCCCACTGTATACAATGCTATCAAACTAAAGAATTAAGAATTAAAACTTATCATTCACACTGTATATAAGGAATGTGCAGCCAACAGCTCACAACTTGGTTTTATTCTCTTATTTACCTCATTAGGTATGGCTTAAAAATCGCTTATCCAGCTGAAACCCTAGAGGAAGCAGCACGTGCCAACTGCATATCAAATGAGAAATGCTCACGATTCCACTAAATGACAATAGATAATCTAATATACCAAATATTATTATATATAATTCTAGTGGTCACTAAAATGCAGAGATCTAGATTTTAATTACATAATATGCTAGCAGATCTGAGTCTATTCAGTTTTGTTAGGTGTAGTCAGTAGAATAAACAACATAAATCATGCTTTATGTGACGACAGATCAGGGTATATGGTGCCTGCAGCTGGACCTAACTTAGTATATAAAGTACACAAGAAGCAATTAAAACAATGTATACAATAAATATTAAAAATATGACCATAAAAGTAAAAACAAATTGGAAAATCAAAGTAACTATGTGCAATAATGGTGCTACAGAATGGTTTAGACTGAAAGGTTTAATTCTAATCAAGGCAATATTTTTCTGCAAGCAAGGACAATAGAAACAGTGCAGTGTCACATTATTTGTTCTTCATATCTGGAAAGTAGCAATTTTTGCAGCTAGCTAAAGTAACATTCTTTAAATGCAGACAGTATGTTATTTCATTAAATGCGCTATTCATTCGAAAATTGGTTTACAAAAATGGAGTGGTAACACATAACAGTTATACATCTGCCTGTAATTTTTCTTTTTTGAATACAAAATATTCCTAAGGAGGTTCAATGAAATGTATGATTTCTGTAAGTTTAATTACTTCCAGTTAGGTTTTGTGTTGATTTAAAAGTTTCTTGAATATACATTTTCTTAATAAAACATTTCTCAACTTGGTAAAGAAATTTTCTAAAGAATGAAATTCAATATCATGCAAACCACAATGTTAATGTAAAAGTTAAAAAAAGAATGACATGACTTCATTTATTATTTTTCCTTAATATTTCGGAAGTATTATTTCATCATTTTCAACCCTGAAAGTTGCTACTAATTTTTTATTGCATGCAAGAGGAAATTAATTTTGCAAATACTCACCCATAAAAACAGGTGCTGCTGAAATTGATGCAATGCCATTTGTCATCATTGGCACAGTATGTACACCCATTGCCATGGAAACAGGTGGTACCATGCCAACAGCTGGAAAGCCTGAGGAACAGGAAGTGCAAAAGAGGACGTGTGAAAGGTAAACAGGATTTAGGATGTGGATTGCAGTGTGGAAAGTTGTGTAAGTGAGAATACTAATGAATATGCCTCAAATATATTTATCCAAAAGAAATGACAATAGTATCAAAAAACCGGAAAACAACACTAGTACTTGTACTTTTCTAAACTATTCTCTGCATCCTGTATGAAGATTTACACTGTAATAACAAATATTTCTAACAGAACTAAATCTGCACAATATTTAACTCACACTAATTCATAAAACTAAACAAATAAAGTAATGTGACCTAAACTTATTACCTACCATATTAATGTTTTCTGAACATATTTATGCAAGAAAAACTGTCTATTTGATAAAATCTGTTACAAACTCAATCTAACATATGCAGTCAGCTAATAAATCATAATCTAAAATCACTACCAACATAGTGTCCAATCTTCAAGATCTGTTAAGTCTAAATTGCTGTTCAATGAAGTAAATTAGTCTGGGTGTAGCAGTGTTTTGGGCATCTCAGCATAAACATGGCATTACATAGTGCTGACTAAAAGAAAGGGTTTACAAATTTAAAAGAAATGAATTCCCAATTTATCTTGGGAAAATAAACCCTTCCAAATACATGTAAACATTATGTACAACATAAAATGATGTCAAACTTTTTAAAAAATGTACATAACATTCAAAAAAATATCCTACAGTATTGACAAATATAATGTACAGTAGTGATGGGAATTGGTCAGAAATTCATAATCGATAATCGGTTCCCCTTAACCAACTGATCATCGATTATAATCGGTTACTACGAGCAAATTTAAATTTTGTTAAACAGTTATATCTTTGATCAAGAGTTCAATATATTTATAAATGTACAGGAGTAATCTCTTTCAAATTAATAACATGTATACTTTAACCTGACAATAGTATTACATTGTGTGTTATTTTGTTTAACACTTTGTTAAATGAACGCAACTTTTTATTGCTGATCAGTCAAATGTAACTAAAATACTGCCACAATCCCCCCCAAATTCTTTCATTCATATGTGATCTGTCTAGAATATAAGGCATAGAAGGATATGTTTTTCTTGTTTGTCGTTGTTTATAAATACTACAAATGATGTTGCAATTTAACTGAAACAAATCAACCAAATGTGTTT
The DNA here is from genome assembly GCA_029339505.1 of Unio delphinus. Taxonomy (NCBI): domain Eukaryota; kingdom Metazoa; phylum Mollusca; class Bivalvia; order Unionida; family Unionidae; genus Unio; species Unio delphinus. The sequence continues at coordinate 1,167,774 of JAQISU010000048.1, read as the reverse complement.
AAATTTAGTAACTCAACAATTAAACAACCTGACTATGTAATAATGACTATATGTTCTTAATTATGAATCATAAGGTTTCATATTTGTAGTTGTGAAGGGAATTAATAAATTTCAGGTCAACTTCCTAAAAAGTAGTCTCCCTTTAAACACAACTGATTATGGAATTCACAATAGAAAATCTTATTGCTTTGCTCAACAGACTGATGATCGATTATAATCGATAATCTGAACAACACTAATGTACAGAGTTAAAAGAAAAACCAATAATATGATCTAGGATCTAAATTTCTTGCTAGATAACAGTAGCAATATTAATAAACATATTTTCTGTACATCTTCAAATCTTTGCTTAAGTCTGAAAATATATCTAATGACTGTCAGAGGTATGAAGATACATTTTGTATGTATTAGCATCTAACATCATGTCAAAACACAATGTAAACTTTTTACATTAAAAGTTAACTTCTAAAAATGAAAAAGATAAAGGAAAAACTGCAAATATAAAGTACTACGAGATAAATGTAAAATTGTTCAAATTCTGCAGAAAGTATATAAATCAAATATAATGGAAAAGCAATAAAATCATTACACGCAGACCTGATTGCTATGTAATGCATTTGGATATCTTAGTTTGACACTTCACATGCACTGCAAAAGCCTGATGTACATTTATCCAATGAATCAGAAAATAGAGCTATTTAATTACATGTACTTCCCAAATACAACCTAGCTGGAAATAGCTGAGCTATTTTCTGTAAACAACCCAATATATGCATGTGACATCCACTGGAGAACTGTGCATAATAAGTATAAAAGTAAACGATAGAACCAATCAACTTTCTTTTTGCAACATTGTTTAAATGGTGTGTATACTTCCAGTAAGTACACATGGATACCTATAATATTTATTTTCATCTTCATTACAAAATTTCATTTATGTTTATGCTTAGCATTGACCTGTGTATCCAAAAGTGAAACCAGATTCACCACAAAAATCACGATATATATGTTTCTTAATCATTTTCTTCACACAAAAGGTGTGCAAACCAGACACCAAGGAGTGAATCAATCATCTTTAAGTTGATTACTTATCTGTAAATAAAAAAATAGCTTTGCAAAAGAGTTTATATATTAAATACACATGTTTTTTTTTTAAAGTTTTGTTTCTATTATACAAAGCCATCAAAGATGAGGCTTATTATTTAACAGCCATAATGTGGCCTAATAATTAGCAGCAGAGGTTAAATAGCTGGTTAACTATCAAGTTATGATTTTAGACCCTGCTGGGAAAGGTGTCATTTATATTAGACAAAACCATCCCATCTGAGTGTCATATTTTTTGTAGCCCAGTGTCTAACATTGGAACTTTGATAACTGAATGATGGTTGTACATATAAAAGTGAATTTAATTTATTGCTAAAATGAATAATAATGTGGGAAAAATTTTGTGATTCCAAGACAAATCTAAATCTTTCTCATGACTCAAAACTTTGAACAAGCCTTGACATGGTCTACAATGTAGAACAATGTTGTTGTACAGAAGAAAGAACAAAATCTTCTTTCAGTCACATCGACCTTGATCTTTGGTCTCAAAATTGGTAGGTTTTTTCCTTACTCCAAGTGCCTATATTGTCATTGGCTCAAAATACACAACAAAGAAAAAAGATTATATCTATGAAAGCCAGATCATTATGTTCTCAGTCCATCAATTGAAGTACCAATAAATATGAAATAACTGTAAAACCTAAAAAACTGATGCCCATAAAAAGTGAATTTACACTACCTATAATTTCTTTCATACTTTTGGTAAGCAAAACAAAACCTCCAAAAAATTAGGTTCTAAATAATTAATAATATAGAATTTAACCACTGACCTATTCCTACAGGTGCCATGGACATTGTTCCCATGGGACCTGGTATTGTACCAAATGAGCCCATGACAGGTGAGGGATCTGCTTTAAGAGTTGGTGGAAGGGCCTTGGGTAGCTCATATCCCTGGAGCTTCTTTTTGATCAAATGCATCGCTATAGAAAACTCCTTTTTATCCATCTTGCCATCCCCATTCATGTCAGCTAGGGTCCTAAAATTGATAAAGTCAATAGAAATGATGTATATTTCCTACAATATTCATTATTCCAAAACAAAAAGGCAAATATATACACATGGATTATTATATTTGCAAATTACGAAATCATCTCTCTGATGGCAGTACTGATCTGTTGAGATTTTCTTCTTAAATTTTGGCAAGCTTCATCAATTCCACTGAACTTTTAACAGAATGAAAAGGTCTTATGGGTACATAAAAAGGACCAGAAACCTGTTTTCATTAATAAATCAAAAATGTATAGGGAGATGCACCATTATATTTTGTGTCTGTTATGTAAAACATACATGCCAACCCCTGACGAGGAAAAAGTGTAATCCAAGTGGTCAAAAAGAGGAATCCAAGCAGAAAAAGAGTAATCCACATATAACATACTACAATAACAATTAACAATGATTTATTTGCTTTTCTCATCTTTTATCATTCATTAATGGTTAAAGTGTTCATATGTAGCACTTTTAGCTTTAGAAAGCAACAGATTGTCATGTTGCATTTCAAAACATTTTGTACCAGCTGAGGCCATGAATATTTTGCATACCAGTAGAGCACTCAGTACTGGGTTACTTAGCCTGGACCTGAATTCAGTTTTATTTTTGTTAACAACACTGAACAATCTCTCACAGTCAGCATTAGAATGGTAAAGAACCAATATTCCTTTCATAACCTGACAAAGAAGAGGAAATTTATTTCTTCCAGTGATAGAGTCTTTTAGCTGGGAAATAAGGTGCCATTGCACATCAACTCTATCTGCATTAAGTATATTGTCAGGTAGAATCCCAACTTGATACTTCAGGAATTCTTCTTCCAGATGATCCAAGTTAGACAAGGGTGGCAATAGAAAGGGATATCTCTTGACAAAGAATCTAACACTTTTGAAGCTTTTTGACTGTCTCTCATTTACATCAGCAACTGAAGCATTTAAAAGCAGTTCATCTCCATATGGGAATTTATGGAGCATGTAATCACAGGCTGTAGCATAATAATCTCTAACATTATCATAGAACATCTTCACAGGAAGAGTAGAATTGTGTTGTATGAATTCTCTTGCTTCTGCACCAATAGCTAGATCTTCATTATCTTTCTGGTTTGCATGGTCATGAAAGTCAATATCAGTTAAAAGTTTGGCTGATGTGATGATTTCTGGCTTAATAAACCTTATTAGCAAATCTGACAACTGGTTTGACAGAATCTTGTGCATAATATGAATGCATGGTTCTTCTTTCTGCAATACAACATTTGCTGCATCAAACAATGGAATGGCACTCTTCATAAACAAGCAGTACAGTTTTGTAACTGGATCATTAAGCTTTTTGTAAACCATCTCACATTTAGAGTCTTCAAAGCAGTGAACAGATTCTTTTTCTTTCTGTGCCATCTTAGTATCCACTTTGCTAGTTTTGCCCTTGGAAGTATGAGAAGATCCAGTATGCTTTTTAACAGATTTATACTCTGAAGAACCTGATCCAGATGGCTGATGAGATTTTATGTCAAAAGATTTATCTTTCACAGTCATGGTCTGAGCCTGGAGGCCCTCTAGCTGGATAGACAGAGGCCTCTCAAATAAAAATTCCATGGATTTAAATTTCTTTCTTTCTGCTACACCAATCTCTTTATTGTTAGTATGTCTGTCTATACTTTCATCTCTTGTTCTCTTCTGACTTGCAATAACAGATTCTGCTTTTGTACCACTCTTCTTCACTTTTCCACCACGTTTTCTCTGTGCAGAATCACTTTCAGTTTGAAAGAATGCTTGTAGTGCATCCCAAAGCTCAAGTAAACGGCTAACACATTTGCCAAGGGATAACCATCTTGTACACACATGCTTTATAACTTTATAGTCTTCAAGATCAAACTGATCTTGTAACAACTTTAGAGCCTGTTTCCTTTTACTACTTTTCTCCAAATAATAGTAGATATCTATTAACAAATGGCCAATATCTACTTCTAATTTATCAGCAGCCTTACCAGCAGCAAGGTGCATCAAATGACAGGGGCAACCTGTTATGAACACTGATGGAGACATTTTCAAAATATAGGATGCAACTCCTTTATGAATTCCAGTCATCACTGATGCATTATCAGCTGCAAACCCCATACAGTTCTGCCAACTTATGTCATGTTTCTTCAAAACATTGTCAAGCAAATCATAAATGTTTTGTCCAGTGGAATCTACTGTTAATTCTGGTAAAGAAAGAAGAACACTCATGACTTTGCCTTTTTCACTGTCAAAGTATCTAACACATACTGGGTACAACTTTTTATCATCATAATCACAACTCCCGTCTGTGGCAATACTAAACGGCCCAATTTTCATTGCTTCTGCAATTTTAAGTGAACTATCTTCTGCTAGGCACCGAACAATGTGAGATGATTTTGTTCTTGCACAAGCATATTTTTCCGCAATTTTCGAATCAGGAAACATCCGCTTGAACAAGGGACCAACGTGGTCTGCTACCGCTAAGGGTAGTCCGTGTTCTATTAAAAACTCAGTAAATAACACCTCAGCATTTATAGTATTCAAGTCTGCACTTGAGCTCTGCTGTAAATAAGAAGTTACCTTAGTATTAGAGTTCGTAAGGCAAGCTAATTCGATGTGTTTCCTTGTTTTCATGTGTTTTTCCACATCAAATTTACCACCATGACCAATGCTAAAATCGTTTCCGCACAGTCTGCAATGAGCATGATGCTTTCCTAGAATGGAATGCTGTATTATGCCATTCATATATTCATCTTTGAATCTTTGGAGGACTCGTTGTTTTGCTTTTTTCTGATCCATCTGCGAAATTCTTGGGGAAACAAATGTGCTCTAACATACACAAAGACTAGAATCCATCTTAACATCTGAAGCCATTTAGCGCCAACGATTAGACGTCACGTGATGATGCCCTCGTCGTGTTTGGAGGATTGATTACATTTTGCTTTGTTTATTATTGACTTTTTCTAACCCATCTGTGAAATTATTTAAGAGATATTTTTTGCACTCATAAACGCATTGAGAATTTTGTAATACTTTTTAGCGCAAAAAAAAACTTTTAGACTGGTTCTGCACTATACAAAATTATAACAAAGAGTATGTGCATAATGATTTAAACAAAATAGAAACCAGTCTGTTCTCTCCTCACTAAGCCGCTAAAAATAGAATATGAGGTCGAAAGTTTGAAAGTATCTTAGTAACATGATACATGTAGTTGCTATAAATAGAACATGAATATTAGGAAAGTCCACGGACAAGTATACTCGTATATCGTAGTTATGTAGAAGCGGGGTATTTTTTAATTAAAAATAAAACAGTATGCAAAAAATAAAGTAATGCTAATAAAAACGAAAAAAAAAATTTTTTTTTTGCAAGATGGATATATCGAAAAAGCGTAATCTATAAACGTTAACGCGTAACGCGGAATTTAGTGGGAAAAAGCGTAATGATTACGCCAAAAGCGTAATGGTTGGCATGTATGTGTAAAATCATGTATCAGACCATGAATGTCTTTTCCTATGTGACAGTCACAACTTAGAAAAAGAACTGAATAATAGATCATATAATTCTATCTATTGGCTTGTCATTTATGATGAAATCTTATAATGCAAAAATCATGATGTGAGTAATTAGTACAGAAATCAATTTGTATTCCAATTAATAAATGATTAAAATTCAAGTTTTCAGTTCACTTGTGAAATATAGTGTCCCAACATAAATACAGAACATTATAATACAGAATACTCTACAACTTCACTTCATTAGCCATCTGAAGGATGAAAAAACCTCGCTGCTGTTGGAGACTTAAAAGATGGAAAAATATGCTGCATATTAAGAATTCTTTGCAGTAGAAATATTAAAGCAATTTTGTGTTAAATGATTACAACATCTTTAGATCTGAGATATCCAGCAAAAAACAAAACCCCATTTTTGAAGCGAGAAAAATAATTGTGTAGTATTTTAAATCTTAAAAACAACTTCTGGTGATAACCCTATGTTGATGTGATTTTTCTGCTTTCTTATAGGAGTAACAATAACAACATTTTCAAGATGGCTACCATGGTGGCCATAATGAATATCAGATTGGCACTATTGCATTTAGGGTCACCTAAACATCATAGACAACTTTCAGTGAAAACCCAATCCTGATAATGCCATTCATTCTAATGTGGTGGCCATACCGGATGTATGAAAGCCTGATGTCAATGTAATGTTTTCATTCTGGAGGAATAGCAACAATTACAAGTAGCCCATACTGGACACCACTTTCATTAGGATCAACTTGAGATCCTAAAAAGTCTTTTAGTAAAAACATCATGTTCATAATATTCAGCAGTCGCAACAAAACAAGTTAAAGCTGGCTGCTATAGTGGCACTACTATCATTTTAATTTAGGGCTAAATAGACATCATATGAAGTCATCTGTTGAAAATGCCATGTCAACATGACTTTTCAGTCAGTGGGATAAGCAAAACAAAATTTTCAACACGTCTGATGTGGCAGCCATATTGGACAGAAAAGTGCACCAGTTTCATTTATGATGAACTTGATATCATAAGAAGAGTATATGGGTGAAAATTTCATACTGATGTGACAAAATATTCAAGATCAGTAGCAATATTTTCAAGATATCGACAGTCTTGGACCAGCAGAGTTTAAAAATAAAAGTACCACCAATGACAGTAAACCATTAAATAAAGTAATTCTGTCCATGCCAGAAATACATACATGTAAAAGTAATCACATATATCCATACTTTTCTGCAACCGCAAACACCATCACCTCTATACCACACCCACCTGTCAGGTTGTATTCAGAATTAAAAATCTACTAATCTTCATAACACATAACACAGCATACCAAATATGACCACTTTCTCTTTCTCCATCTGTGTAGGAGTAGTTTGGGTTACATGGAAGAGTCCATATTACATAAAAATGTGAGACCCATCCCCTTCCTTCTGTGAGTGTGTATCCAGGTTCCAAAAAATCTTCTAATGTCCTCCTAAAGCGTCACACTGAATATGATTAGTCTCCTTAAATAAATGCTGATAGAGATCAGGTTAAAAGAATTATAGTGGCTGATGAAGACATATGCATGAACACAGTGATGGACTGGACAGACAGACACAAGTTATCACCATAAATCTGCAAAAGCATCCATATAAATATGTGTGCAACAAATACATGTAACTAAACACATGAATTTCAAATCTTAACTTACCAAATCTGTCCCAGAATTTGCGTCTGAAGACCAGATTGCATGAAAAAACCTCTAGCCTGTTCACCTGTAATATATAAAGATTTATTATTATTATTATTATTGTTATTGTTATTATTATTATTATTACTGCTGCAGGTACATCATTCCCACACAGTGCACACTTATTCATACCAGGACAAACTTTTGATGCAACTATGTCTAATGAAGATTTGAGATTAATGGATTATAACCAAGACCTGACCAATCAATATTCCAATCCAATAATAAAACTGTCTTAAAAATGTGTGGAGATCAGCTTTTTTAGAAGCAATCAGCCAAATTAAAAATGAGAGTGGCCTGTGAACTTTCATCATGCAAAGTTCTAGTCGTACACAATATTTGGTCAAAGAATTTAATCTAGAACAAATACCATTTTAAAAAATTAAAAACCATTTTTTAAAAATCATTGACCTTTACCTTTAACACCCCACCCCATCAATCGGCTACTTTTGTACTCAAAGCATGAGTTATCCACCATAGTTGAAAAGTGAAACAGATGCGCAAAAACCATTTTACACTTTCAGCTAGTGTCCTTAACCTTTGATCTTGCTACTTTTATATCAAATGACTTCAAAACAACCACATAGTTTAGTCAATGTATGAAAAGAAGCTCCAAGGATTTTATCCTAAGAGTAACATGACAAAAAAAAAAGGTCTCTCTGATCTGTATACCATTTAGACTAAGGAGATATACTCTTCCCAGCCCTCTACATTACCTCCTCTTACTAAACCAAGTATGAGAACAACTGATGGTTACACAAGACAACTATAATATTCAACTATAATAATAATAATGATGACTTTGTATAGCACCTAATCTGAAGAAGCTTTAAGCGCTTTACAACATCTATAATAATATGACTACACTATAGAAAAACAAATAATAAAAACCATGAAACTGGAAAACATAAAAACATGCTGAAAACATATAAGATACAAAACATTATTAGGTCTCTAATTTTGTTTGCTGCAGTCGAAAATGGTATGTTTTAAGAGCACTCTTAAAAAGGAACACTGTGTCTTTGTGTCTAATTTCAATAGGCAATTTGTTCCACATCGCTGGGCCCTGGTATGCAAAAGAACGTTGTTCATATGACCTTGTTTTCATAGTGGGAACAATGCGTATACGATTATAGGAGTGTAAGTATCTTGCTGGTGTATATACATGGGTGAGACCGGATAGGTATGTTGGCCTGGAGTCTGTCAGTAAAACGTAGCATGGAGAACAAATTTTGTGTCTGATTCTGTATCAAATTGATAGCCAGTGTAGGGTACAGACCAGTCGTGAGGTGTGCTCTGATCGAGATACTCTAAAGATGATCCGAGCAGCTGTGTTTTGAACTGTTTCTGGAGTAGATATTGTGACAAACCAGACAGAATCGAGTTACAATAGTCCAGTCATGAAAGTACTAATGAACACACAAGTGTTTTATTGGTATCAATGGAAGGATATTTGCGAATGGAACTGATGTTCATGACATAAGTCCAACCAGTAAAAGTTGCAGTCCCATCCTTGACAATGTTGAACTTTGTAGATTAGAAGAACTGTTGGTTGCCATTGAATTTAATTTCCACATTCTTTATAACACTGATATGTACAACTGTGTCAGCCTATACGACGTGTCTGGTAATTCTGCATAACGATACATCATTTCTGTAAACATTGGTCACGTATTGGTTTGGTGAAAATTCAGTTTTTGGCTGAAATGCCTGAAACAGTCCAAAGAAATGTATTTCATTTCCATAGCCTGATGCATAAACATTGCATCTTTTTAAAGCCATGCGCAGAATTAGGCCACCATATCTCGAGTCATGGAAACATAGGGGTGATATCAATTTGTCCAAACTTAATATTATTCTGAATATAACAATCTGGTGACAACTGCCGCTCTTCAATTGGTAAGCACTGCAGATTTTTTTTCTTCGTCAATTGAATTTGGTATGGGTTTTGTGCCAATATTGGTAACCTTAGATACCCAGAATAACCTGACAGTGATGTAATTATTGATAGTCCTTCAGGGTGAAATTGAATTTTATCAATCCAAGGAATAGTCGTATTCCAAACACTAAGCCCGGCATCAGGCTCTTTCTTACACTTGGCTACTATTTCCATCCAAACTGTCCGTTCTATTAACATCAGCAATCTTCTTAATCTCATTAAAACCTTTGTCAGTTTGCCATTAATCCCAAACTACTTATCCAAATTTGCAAACGACATTTTGTCCTGATGTATCTTGATTTTGAGGTAGCAGGCACTATTTATTTGGCTACAGTCAGAAATGAACACAATAATGGAAGCTAAAGTTCTGGTGTACTCTTATAATAACCACATGTACATCTCAGGATCTTTCTGTCACTGAATTCAGTCATTGTAAATTTCAGCACATTTTCCCACCCAAGCTGCTAGTCAAAGTCTTTGAACTTGCCACCCAACTATTGCTACATGTTCTTTTGATGTACTGTTATAAATACAGCGGTCACAACTGGGGGTATTTTAACCACTGAGTTATGTCACTGTAAACATCAGCACAGCTAAAATGATAAAGTAATCAACATTGACATTGTCTTCCAGCTATTTCAAGTATTTGCATGGAGGACTACTGCATGAAGTGAAATCTGCGTCAGACATCAAATATTTGCATTAAAATATGCGTAATTAAGCATTTCCGAGATCTCTGATAACACCTAGGTTTCATGCTGACTGTGAGAATTTAATGTTGGTGTTGCTGATATTTATTGTCTTAGGTAAAGGATGTGAATGAGAAAGTCTTTGTGTAGTGATCAGAATAGCCTCAGTTTTATCATCTTTCATCTGAAGCTTGTTACATGTCATCCATGATTTCACATCAGAAATGCACCTATCTACTCCATGGATGGTAACATCAACTTCTTGTTACAGTTAAATGTTAAGAGGTGGCCATGCACTGGCCTACACTAATAAGAAAATAATGAAGACCACTTTAACAATAACAATCATCCAGAGAAATTGCAAAATCAAAACTATAGAGAAGATTGTGCAAACATCAAATGGGCCTGACAGCTGTCTTGGGCACAGCCACTGGGTATATAATATTCTACTATTGTCTGTATGAAGCTAGATCTTAAACATGACAACTCAAGAAGGATGATTGTGCATGCCAGACAAAATGTTTTATTATGATTTGGATCGAAAGATTGCATTTGAATGTGAGGCTTGCAGAGATCATTCTAATATTACAAACTGAAATCTTTGTGAGAAGTATCCTGTCATTCAGACTTCAGAACACACTCAGCATATTACCCACTTCAGACATGATAATTGAGCTTGTTAGGTTCTTCAGTGGCATGATAATTGGGCCTGTTAGGTTCTTCAGTGGCATGATAATTGGGCTTGTTAGGTTCTTCAGTGGGTCAAAAAACAATGTTATGCCCATTTTCTCAGTGAGTTTCAAGTAATGCTTGATAGCATTGAATGAGTCTTGCATGGCCACCTCTCTTGACATTTCAACTGTTACCCACAGCGTATTGCAGAAGTACCGTATTTACCGTATGTTTTCGGACTGCAACAAATAATTACTTTTTTTGTTGTCCGAATACATATTAAATTCTTTGATTAGGTGTCCGAAAACATACAAGTGAAGATAAAATTATGCCGCGCCCCCCCCCCTTACCCGTCCGTAACGAAGTTACCGTTAGCTCACATGACAACGTGCTGCCATGAAGTAAAACAAGTATTTTGTCTAACACCACGGAAAGGATAATTAATGAAAAATTGGCATTACTTGCCTATTTTGTCAATTTGATACATGTCCATCCACCAGAAAACAAAGCCATACATGTATTAGAGCCACGATTGTGTACGTATTTTCCGAAAGAACCGCCATATTAACATAATAATCTTGCAATCCAGTTTAACCTTCTGCTAATGATCATTAAAATCTACATTACAAACGCCCTCACGCTTTATTTCTGTGTAATTAAGATATTAATACAAACTAAATAAAAAGATTTTGGAGTTATAATTCTTAAGATATTTTGGGCAGAAACATTTTAGTATCGCGAGTCGAAACACCGGTACATGTATGATGGCTATTCTTAGAGCACCAAGGGTGAGAGGCTCCAAATGGGGTGAGTTGTTGTATGTACGCCTACGAAGGGTAAAAATAAAAAGCAATTTGCAATATACGAGTCGGCGTGATTAATATGTTGATATTTGTTTTAAATAAAGGTGATGCGTTTGTTGTGGTTCTCTCTTCTTTTTTTTCCCACCTAGCCGAGGGTAGATTAAAATGAGCAAAGCTTGCCGGCTGGAAACGATCTACTGCTCGAAGATTGTAGTGATGCATGTCAGAGATTTCAAAGTGTCTGGGTGTTAATTGTTAATAATATAACTGGTGGGATTTCTTTGACTGATGTGTTCGGAAATAAAAGGCAGCCATCTGGATTTTATTAAAAGAGCACACGATGTACCTAACATTTAGCACCCACAATCAAATATATCGTCTACCAAGAGGTTTATTACCTGTAGAACAATAACTATGTTTAAACCTTTGTATATAATGCCTCAGGGATAAGGGGTTTGTTTTGTTGGACAATGCCAATGAATTTTACTAATCCATACCGACTCTGATGTATTGTTTAATGATATAAAGCAGGGGTCATGGTTTCTAATCAAAGCCATAACTGTCACACCTGTATGAAGTGGTTTCGTGTGTAACAATGTCTATACTGACAACCAATCATATTTTTGTTAGCTGAATCAAACTATTAAGTTAAAAAGTATAAATAAAATACCCACCACATACATAAGTTAGTATACTGGATAGCTATCGTTGTGAAACATAATATTGTTAGTACTGTAATAAATTTGATGAATAAGTTTATCATACGTTATGCAACAAGTTCTTGGAGGGAATCGCCCTTGCCAAAATCGTCTCCAAAGAGACCAGTAGGCCGTCCACAGAAGTGACTTCGAATTAATGATTCTGAGGAAGCATCACAAAAACAACCGCCTACGAAGAAAGCTGCTCTAGATGATGAGTCTGATCAAAATAAAATAGCACGCGTGTATCATCGTATGTTGTCATATATGTGACGCGATCAAAATGTCGATACCGGTCTGCAAATATCACAATATGATTTGAGAAATCTATATCCGATCTGTTACTTTTCGTTGGAACATCTTGATTTAACAAGACAATCCGTTGTTGAAATACACTTTAGAGCTCGTGTAACACGTCCGACTAATGCAGCAGGTGTTGTCACTATCCCGAATTTGTCACTATCCCGAATTACATGTAATTAATAATTTTAAATTATATTAGTTCATGGACGTTCATGATCGCATTAAGTAATTGGCGACCAAATGAAGCGAACTTTGTATCAGGTAAATTAACGGCAAACACGCTGTAAATTTTACATTAAAACGACGAAGCAGATCATCCAAGATTGTGTCCGAAAACATAAATTGTAGAAACAATTATAGCGGGGCAACGTCCGAAAACTTACAAGGCATTTAAATATGATTTTTCCCCGAAAAAAACGGTGTCCGAAAACATACAGTGTCCGAAAACATACGGTAAATACGGTAATTGTTTACAAAGTTATGGTTATTCCATGAAATACGGCAGAAGCTTGCACAGAGAAAACCATCAAGACCACAAAAGCCCTCAGGACCAAAATTAAATTAAATGATCAGGTTTCCTCTTCAATACAACTTTTATGATTTGGGGAAACAATGGTAGGAAGGGAAAAAAATATAATAGGATATCTGTCATAAATAGGATTTCATTACAAATGTATGTGCTTCAATGCTGGATTTAATTTACCCTGCATGACTTTAGGCTATTAAATGATAAATGTTCTGATATTGTCTCAATTTTATTGGAATTATTTTGGTGTCAAAATAACATTTGGGACTGCAAATTTAATTCTTTAGTTTTCACAGTAGCGAGGTATTTATTTGTTTCAGAGTTAAGCTGACTGAAATTAAAAAAAGGAAAATTTGAAACTAGAATCATGATACAGTTCCAGATTAAGATTCTTTTACCTGTGATAAAACCATTTACAGGCTTAAGCTGGAAAAACTGACTATCATGCTTGACTCTTTCTTCCCCAGTAATACGCCAAACATCAACTCCACCTTCAAATTCAGAAAGAAAACAATATGTTTAAATCAAAATATTTAAAAAAAATTGTGTGTCATATGAAATAATTATGTTGGCTGATAATGAACAGCACTTAACACAGCATTGGGTATGAAATAATGAACAGATACCTTACATTATCAACTACAACCTGATAATGACAAGTTCTTATATTTGTAGCATTTTCATTATTTTAGTAGGTGAAACAATTGTAAAATCTCACAACTGAATTAATTAGTAGTAGTAGTAGTAGTAGTAGTAGTAGTAGTAGGGTTTAATGCCAATTTTCAGCATAAGATAGGCTATACAATTGAACTATGAAGAATATACAATATTTGTATCTCAAAAATATTTAATTTTTTAATGTTCTATAATCAGAATCAAAACAAACAGCATACTGCATCTTTATTCTGATCCTAACTATTTAATATTCAATTAAATCAAACTGACCTCATACTGCTTTCAAGGTTACACATTTTTCTACATATTTTTAATATTTTTTTTAAAACAATCATTCTATAATGATACCTTGCATTTATTTCCAAGTCTGGAAAAGGCTTACGACTAAAAGTCTTACCTGCTGAAGTCATGATGATTCTCTTGTGATCAACTTGTTCTGCAAGTAGAAACACTATGTTTACTTTTTTGACAAGTGTGATCTTTGCGAATAACAGAAATATATTTATTATACACATGATGATGTTAATGAAGTCTTAGCAGCATACAACCACCTCATATCCCTGTTAAACTAATATATTCCAAAATCTATGTCCCGTTGATTGGGAAGCTTCATATTTTCCTGTTACCAACATCTTACCATTTTATATTTAACTATTATAGTTTTTTATATCGCTGGTCGATGTTAAACCTTTCTTATTTTTAAATATCTAACCTATTTTATGGCGCTAAATAGCCTAAAAGTGCTGGTGCGCCATTAAAATTCAAGCAAACAAACAAACCAAAAAAAAGAAGATATAGCTAAATAGTACAACTCTCATGAAGTTACTATCCCAAAAATCTAACTATATCTGACGACAATTCACCCATGGAAACAGTTGACAGAACCGCTGGACAGATCGTACACAAACCTTTTTAAGGAACTAACATTCTACAGACTGAAAAGAATCTCCTGAAATTCAAGATAAATTATCTCTTCCTTTTAACTATTAACAACTTCTCTGATATTCTTCAGCAAATAACAGGATTTTCAAAACGGGTTTTTCTTGATGTCTGATTGGCACCATTTACAATTACGACCATCTTTACAAGCCAAGGTTCCAATATGTTAACCCTATCTACACCTTAGCTGATTGAGCATATAATTCTGAGCTTCATGTCTGTGAATCTGATTGGATGCAGTGGCAAGCCACTGCATTCAATTAAAATTATGTTGTTCAAATTGAATACTGTTCCTACAGGATCATGACAAGGGGATCACACAACTTGAATGGCCTCAATAAATAAGTAATTTTCCATTGATAGTCTGTGGTTGTACAAATACCCTTCACTAAAACACATCTGTAATGGGTTCTCTCTGGTACGTAATCATATTTTTGATGTTAAACTTACAAAGTATCCTTTTGAAATCAATTGTCTCCACCATTTTCTGCTGATGTACAATGAACTGCTGTTACAAACTATTGGTTAGAAGGCTTTGCATACTAAGGAAGGTAACTCATGAAATCCAATATATGTCGCTAACGCAAACCACTAGAATATCTGCTCAAACTGCCAAGGTATAGATAGGGTTAACATAATGGACCCTTGACTTACGAAGTTGATTTAGGACCAACAACACATCATTTAGAACCAACAAGATATCATAATTCTGGTAGAAAGCCCAGTTGAGTTGACTTGCTGTTTAAGAAAAGTCACAATAACAATATTTTCAAAATGACTGCCATGGTGGCCATATTGTATATCCTATTGGTAACATTTCCATTTAGGACCAGTTTGACATATGTGTTTTGGTGTAAAAACAATATTAATATGACCAGCCATTCCTTCAGGAGTAGTGATAAGATTTTCTGTATAACCACTGTGATGGCCATGTTGAATGTCAAAGCAGCATCATTTTAATTTAGGACAAACTAGACATTGTTAGAAAGCATTTAGTAAAAATCCCATGCTGATAAAAAAATCCATGCAGGTGGACTAGCAATAATTTTTTTTTTAATTGGCTATTATGATAACAATCAGGATCAACAAGACATTTTTAAGCAGTCTTCTGGTGAAAACAACAAGGGAATACTACTTTTCATTTAGTGGCAATAACAAACTTTTTAAGACAGCCAGTGTGATAACCATAATGGAAAGCAGATCAGCACCAACTAGACAGCATAAAAAGTCTTTCAGTGAAAACCTCATGCTGATATGACAGTCTCTTTGGAAATACTGATAACAACATTTTCAAATTCATGAATGTAGAAAATTTGCACCATTTTATTTAAGGGTAACTAGATATCATAAGAAGGCTTACAGTGGAAAATCTTGTCAACATCTCTTTCCATTCAGGAGAAGCAATACCAATATTTTCAAAATGGCTGCCACACTGGCTACCAGATCAGCACAATTTTCATTCAAGGCCATATAGCGATTACAAGAAACCTTTAGTGAAAACTACATGCTGATATGACTATCCATTCAGGAAAAGTAGTAACAAAATTTTCAAGATGGCACTCTTGCAGTTATAGTCAATGTCCAAGTGGCACCTGTTACGTATATTTAAGTCATTTTATTTTCATTCTAATTGTTTGTCAGATTCAAATTTGACATTTTGGTTTGAGATTCATTCATTGGGAGATATTTTTTTAAAAAGTGGGATGACATGTACTTTACAAAAAAAACACCAGATGTTGACCTCATTTCTGACCTAGTTTCAGAGTTGTAAACAAGTTTTTAAAATGATTGTTCGAGTCCAAGGACATTATGGAGCTTTGTTATAAACATCTTTCTATTTTTAGCTCTTGAGAGTAAAAATAACTGATTCTCATCTGGGTCATACAGTGTGCACAAGATTTTTGAACGTATATTTGTTCTAAAGATTCTAGAAGATCATGTGACCCCTTCCTTGTTTACGTAAAAACAGGTATATAAATTATGTTTTGGAGTGAACTATTAAGTAGAATCTAGGCTGTTAGAATACTAAGTTGTATTGTTTTGAGTTATTTTAAATTATCTTGTACTGGAAATTATTTCAATTCGTTTGGATCAAGAGGATTTATTTTGTTATTTATCTGCAAAACAATTGTGCTCATTGAATTTCATATGACCAGAACTAACTTCATCACGTGACATCATCTGGCTTCACTAAGATTCAAACTGGTAATTATTAGGACATTTTATTACCAGGACTTTTGCAATTTCACTAGTGGATTTTTATCTTGAATTATTTTTGGATTCATTTTGGAATTGATTCTTAATACCATAAGTTTATTTTTCTTTTCTGGAAAATATTTGTGCTCAATAAATTGTTTATTAAGTTTTTACAAGCTTGTTATTTTCACTCTTTCTATGTTACCACCAAACATTTAAACAAGAGCTTCATGTTATAATGACACTTATTCTTCTTGAAGATATTCCTTACCTATGATGAAAAAGTCTCATGAACATTCATCAGCGCAAACAATAGATACTGCACTTTACACTTAACCAACAATTACTTTTGAACGAATGAACAGACTTTGTGACTGCTATTATTTCCTGCAGACTGTTGTAGGTCACACAAAAAGCAAATATAGTATTTAAGGGAAGATTATGTTCAAACCCAATGATTTTGGTTTCATTTTTCTAGAACAATATTTCTAACGAAATATATAAACAGATGGACTAAAGTAATGGAAGCTAATAAGTGCAACCTTGGAATGCGGTAAAGGAAAGCATGGAAGTACATTTCTTAATTTCTCTCTCTTAACTAATGTTGAAATGTAGATTTTGGGGTAAATCATTGCTACCTGCAGAGGTCTCGGAAATGCTTAATTATGTACATTAGGATGCAAACAGTCATTCTAATGGATTACCTACAGTTGACCAATCTTTGAAGGCAAAAACAGTAACAACTACATAACCAATGGGTGGCTAATTCTTTTTTAATATAACCCCCAAAAATGTATTTTTCTGAAACTTCAAAGAAGCTCATTACATTTGAAGCACTTAAATGTTCTCTGTAAAAAAAAAAAATCAGTCCAAATCAATGTTCTGGAGATTTAATGTTGTCACAGTTTAACCATGTTTAAACATGGGTGTTTCTTTGGTCCTACAAATTTGACGACTTTAATAACACATGCACCCTTAATGAGCTACAATCTTCAATAAAAACATTACCGTTCTTCAGAGGAAGTAAGGACCTGACTTAAATACAATGGATTCTGATGGATTGTTGCATTTTCAAAACTGATCGGAAAACAATCATTAACAGTTATTTATTTTAATGTACTTTATTTATTTATGTATGGATGCATGGTGGGGATAAACATAATTAAACCCATGGGATATACGTTAACTTAAGGTATGCCTGCTAGTGTTTATGTCCTTTATGAAGATAACACCAATTTGTGTACCAATAACAACTTTCATTTTTCAATGACTTTGACCTGTGACTTTGTGACACATTTCTCTCAATTCATTCATGGTGACCTTGATATTCTGACCTCCAGATCAACAGCCTTCTTCCGTACTCAAATTGCAAACCATTCAAGAAGTCTTGTTCCGACTGATGATGCTTAAGTATGTTATTGTGAGGACATTGTTTTGGATAATCAGACACTACATGACTGACAGATCAAATAAAAGACAAATTCATCAGAGAAATATTGCATACCAAGGTCTTAACTACTAAACTAGTGAAATTTTCATGCATCCAAATTTAAAAATGTGTATATCAACTTAAACTCTGATGTCCCAGGAAAACCTAATTATCTGTTAATTTAATTTTAAAATGAAATAATGCACATAATAAAGAAAGTTCTGTTTGACTGAAATATTTTTAAATTCCCACAAAGTAGTCATTAAACAGTAAGCACTACCACACAGATTTTTGATAATGACAGAAAGGTAAGATCCAAACAACCTGAAATGCACAGTAAATATTGTTAATGTACAATGTGATATAATTTTGGTGGCAAAAACAAACATTGATTTTGGTAAATTTGGTGGTGATAGCTGGTTATATTGTTGCACAGTGCATTGTTAATTCCTGATACATACTTAATGTTTGAAAATACATGTCAATACTTATATGTCTACGTGTACTAAGTGCTCAACTAATGACTAGAGGTTGTTATGATCTAACCTTTCGGTCAATGCTAAAATCCGAAACTATCTGAAGCAAACTGCATTGCTAAATAGCACATGTCCAGATGTCAAAATCAGTGAACAATTACTGCATTTTCTCCAATATGTCACAAACTGAAATAAGTGTGTCGAGCTGTTTTGAAAATTGAACTATTTTTTTTTATTATGACTGGCTTAAGTTGGAAATAATTTAGGGGATGCACTTAGGATAAACTAGCAGGGTTGAAACGAGTGTCTTCCCTTGTGTTATATTGTTACAAGTTAGAATCCCCATCCCTAGATACATGGATACTCCTAATTTTCTGGTAACGAACCTGTGTGATCTGGGATAAGCTTTTGCCACTGACAAACGAGCACGAAATGAGAATAAGCAGATGAAACGCACGATCAGTGGGTGCACATGCTGTGCATTTAACTTCACGCCAATGAAAAACAAATCACCAATTGAGTCGACGAAGGAGGTATGGATACTATACTGTATAGAATACTATGAGCACTATGGAGTAACTTCATATCTACTACTGTACCTTAATTACATTCAGATCTTGTATTCTATTTAAAATATTTCAATGCATAAATTATACGGCAGCCGAATAAAATACATATACATTATACGCACCGGCTGAATTTGATGCTGCAACGAAAGATCGATGAAATTATGATGAATAATTCTGCGGCTGAAGAGTCGCCATATTCAAGAATGTTCCCATTAGTTTCTCCTGATCCTCGAGACACTTTTAAGTTAAATTTGGACAAAAGATTCTCCAGTATCAGTTAATCCTTGGAACAATTTTGTGAAAAAAAACATGCAGATGCTGGCAAAAAACAGAATAATTGATACTGTAGTCGGTTCAAGAGCAGAACTCCTCCCCGGAAATGTAGGAAAGATCAAGAATTGTGGGTTTCAGGGGGCGTAGTAAAACTACTTCCGGTTCCGCTGCCGGGTAAATGAAACATGAATGTAAGTTTTTGGGACAACAAGGCCCGGCTTGTAGAATCTTTATTTTGATACGGATCTTGCCCTTACAACATGACATATAATACACGACCCTTCAATACATAGTATAATATTATAAGTATATATCGAAGGTAACTTGTTTTAGATGACCCACTTAACGAACATTCTTTATAGTCTAACAACTTGGTCATTACACTACAGGCACTTGATTAGGGTGTGTTATAATTAGTTTCATTTGAATGAAGTACCTGTGTATTATAAGTTTTGTTTTGACCATATAACTTTAAATGGACACAGCAGAAACTTAACATTGTAATGAGCTTTAACTACATGTATTACCTTGATTACACGATTGATCGTAGGTAAATAAAAATGGATAATGAACTACTTGAACGAAACATCTTTGTCATTTGGTTTTGTTAATTTCTAGAATTGCATTAAAAATTTACCAATTTAAAACATTTACATACAGTTTTGAGCTGACCCTTTACAGATAGAATTGTAAAGTTGTGATTACATCAGTAATTACTGTGGTTGTGTTCATGATTTGGATTTTTAAAGTAGTTTTAACAATTTGTCAGTCATCTCATTAAAGATGTCTGCAGTGTGGCACTTTACAGTGATGTCAAGCATTGGAACATCATGCTGCAGACATATAGCATGATGTCCCACCCAGTCACATTATCCTGACACCAGGCCAACCAGTTCTAACACTAACCTCTTAATGCTGAGTGACAAACAAGGCAACTGTTAGTACCATTTTTGTAAGTCTTTAGTATGACTTTGTAGGGGTCCAAACCCATGACCTCCTGCATCCAAGGCGATGCAATAATGCAAAAACCACTAGGCCATCAGAGCGGTCTGTAATGAAGTATACTTTTGAGTTTAATCTGACTATATAACATTAGTACAAGTCTTACCATAATAAGACATTAATCATTGATTTAAACATTTTATATTTACAGAAATTATAATGGAAAGTATATAAGACTAAACAAGATATATAAAACAGAGATCTCGGAAACACTTAATTACGCGTATTTGGACGCAAATGTTTGATCTGGGACACAGAAAATTACCCTTGCATGAGTCCTCTGTACACGTTTTTTTGGGGGGGGGGGGGGGGCTTTTTTTGCTTTTTTGTTTTGCAAACAGGAAAGTTTTGGTGGCACAATAAATATGTTCTAATCACAATGTAAAATGAGGCAATGCTTTTATCTGAGTTTGTTGCTGACTTTATTTGAGCAATGGCCGTTGGCTTGCTTTGATGATGGTGAATTTGTTATTGAAGGCACTGCTAAGGGCTCCAGTTGAAGGACCTAACAAATACCTGTTTGTTATTGCTGCTGCAACATCACATAATTGTAGAACATTGAGACAGATTTTTTTTTATTCGTTTAGTATATATCAGTGCTTCAAAGGTAATCAGTTTTCTTTGAAGTATCAGCAAAACCATTTTTTTCTTCCATCTGTTGTTTTTTTTAAATTAGCGTCATCTGATTGACTTTACTCATTTCATGTTTCCGCCTTCAGAGGTGTTGGATTTTAACTAGTCAATCGCATGGTTATTTTGATTTTAATACAGCATACAGTTATAAGGCCAGATAGCAGCATAAGCGGATTATAATATAACAATGCATTGTTATATCCAAGTTCACTGCTTTCTGTCATGGTGCCTTTGATTTTCTCTACTCTAAATGCAAGACTGTATATACAGATTTTATCAGCCAAATTTGGTGTCACCACAAATATTGCCAGATGGTATTTTTTCTCACCAAAAAGGAAAACAGAATCGCCATGTGCTACGTTGACGAAGCCCCGTGATCCTGTAATTGATATAATTTCTGATTGAAGCTGTATAAATAGTGCATGCGAACTCGAAACCAAGACACATCGGGACTTGGACAATATGCCATTTGCAAATTTGGACCAGTAATTTGGAGTTTAAAAAAATGATGAAGATTTAAATGAGATTCAGAACTGTGCTTAAGCTGCTAGAACTGATATAGTGGTCTATTCTGTGCATGGCTTTGAAAAACTGTAATGTTTATGCATCAGGCTATGGAAATGAAATACATTACTTTGGAATCTTTATGTCTGCATTTCAGCCCAACAAAAAAATTTTTTTTTTTACCAGAAAGGCACGTTCTCGAAATATTTACAGAAAATATGCATTGTTGTGCAGAATTACCAGACATGCTGAATAAACTGATACAGTTGTACATGTCATTATTATAAATAATGGGGTAATTAAACTCAATGGCAATCAACAGTTATTCTAATCTGCAAAGTTTAAAAACATTTGGGATGGGACTGCAGGTTTTACTGGTGGGACTCCTATTTTTACCAAAATGGGAGTCCTGGACTCATAGTTTTAAAATCCTAGTGAGATCTCTGTAAAAGTTTGATCAATAAGAGAGATAGGTTTTGAACATGTCATAAAAACCATTGAGATTTGCAGTTTTTATGCCATTTTAATTTTATCATTACTTTTTATATGAATATATAAAACACTATTTGATCAGAGAAGAATCGGACCAAAATTAAAATATCTTTTTACAGGAAGAATAAATATTGTTGAAATACTGTCATCTAAAAGCCAAAAGAAGTTGACTATATAGAAGATCAAACAAAGGAGTCTCATATTAATCTAGGAGGTTACTGGAGGAATGTGACAGGAAACAAACAAATTACCAATATGAAGACTGTCAGAAGGACCATCTCCAAGGAACAGAATCTCTCTGTATCTTCATCCTTTTCCATAGAAAACGTAAGTCTGGCCATGCAAAGATGTAGAACTTGCAACAATTTTACTTGTCCAGATTTCATTACGTTTTAAATGTCAAAATTTTACTAAAGACTTCATAGGACTAGCAATGCGCTCATCACCCTATGGGAAAAATACCTAAAATTTAAATGATTCATTTTAACATAAAATTTGTTGTCGTTGTAGGGTTTAATGCCATTTCTCAGCATATTATATGTTATACATGGTAGCCAGTATTATTGGTGGAGGAAGAACCCAAGAAACCCTGGAAAGAACCACCAACTCACAAGAAGCTACTGGCAAGCTTTCTCACATTCCCACATTGGCCAAATCAGAGACTTGAACACACACAGACAGATGTGAGATGATAGTGATCCGTAAAGTTGAGAACTTTAAACTTTAAACCTCTCAGCCACTTTGGGCCCCCATAAAATTTGATACGGATCTATGATCTTGTATACCATCTGCTATAAAGTAACAGAAGATAACTGTAAATTTTCCTTTCCAAATATTGCTTGTCAGAGCATTGCTGTCATTAACTTGTAACTCGCATAACAGGACTGACAAATTAGATATTTAACTGATGATATCTGCTTCTTCATTATCCCTTTATTTGCCACTTATCTTGAAAATGTTGGCCACCAGTGGCAATTCAGATGTAATCTAAAATCAGAAATATTGATATACAGTGTATTATTAGTTTGTTAGGTCTACAGTGTATTATTTAGTTTGTTAGGTCTACAGTGTATTATTTAGTTTGTTAGGTCTACAGTGTATTATTTAGTTTGTTAGGTCTACAGTGTATTAGTATAGGTACATATGTATGTACTTTAAAATATTGATAAAGTCATAGATTTGCAGTATATAATGTTGATTCTTTATGCACAATGCATGCCAACTTGCTTAAGGTGACTTCTGAACTTAACACTTGATTTCCAAGGAAATGTTTTGGTCCTTATTGTTGACCTGGTGGTGCTGCTGTTGCTATAAAGTCTCTTGACAATATTCAATGTAAATTCTTTGAAAATATGAGCAAAGCAATTTTACATTATGCAACTTTCCTAGTAAGAAGACAACAATCACATTACCACGATTGCCAATTCTGCTCCATAAATGTTATGCAAGATGCACATTTGTTACTTAGAAGTAACCAAATTGTACACAATCCTTAAGTGGAAATGCAGTATTTATTTATATCAGTTTAATTAGGTGCATGTGAGTGGTATTCTCTTTAAAAAAAAAAAACTGTACACAAGAATCTCAAAGCAGTAGTCTAGTTTTATGAATGCTTTTCTGTCAATGTCACATACGTGATTGCACACATGTTGGTCAGAAATATAAATTTTGAATGTTTTGCAAAAGACTAAATATCAATATTAAAGACCAATTATCAATATTAAAGACCAAATATCAATATTAAAGACCAAATATCAATATTAAAGCTACTTTTAGGCATGTCAGTAGGATAAATTGGTATATTCAGTTTATTAATATTACAACAACATGGATGAACACTTCCAGTCCATAATTATTACTGGTTTTTATGTCACTCTTAAACAATATCTCGAGACTGCAGAGAAAATACAGGTGTTTGTTTACTGAATTGTTTGTTTTCAATTGTCATCAGGTAATGGTAATTAATAATATACAATTTATTTTAAGTCTATTTGCTACCCAAATATAATGTAACTTACCAGTTCTATAACAACCACATAACATCCTTTAGCAAGCATCCAGATCAAATGTAAATAGTCTCTTTAATTCCATTATGGTTTTTGACAGCAGGATAGCATGTGTGCCATGTGCAAAGTGAGTGTCGTGTTCAACTCTTTGGGTTTTTAGTATAAAAAAAGAACCCAGAATTTCACATAATGGTTAAAGCAGATAGACATGGAGATTGTGTATTTAAATTTGTAAATTTGCCAAATTTTGAAAATATAAATGTGGGTTTTCTTTATTCAAACACAATATACAATGACTCAATACATGCACATCATACTATGTCATTTAATGAAAATATGACAGGTCAAGTAATAGATTATCCACTGACAGGTCAGACTGATGCATCATGTTCAACAGTGGGGTAATAAAACTTAAATTTTTTAACATTACTTTTACAACTATCAAGACACTTTTTAAAGGTTAGAGATTACTAATGATTAGAATACACAAATTTGTACCAAACATCCATAGCTTTTTTTATCATTGCAAGTAGATAAAACTATTTTAGTATTTTATGTAGCTGAATAATATCCCATTTTGATTTGTCTGGACTAGATTGTTTTTGGAATTGACAAGTAATTAAGAATTAACAAATTTATATTTATGTCTAAACTGTTTCTGTTATCACATTAGAACATGAACATATATCATAAGTAATATTTATGAGCATTTAAAGTCTGAAATACTTTTCACAGTCTCTTTTCAAACAAAAACTAACAGTTGACTGAAGACATATGCAGTAGACTGCACACAGGCATACACAGTTTTAGAAATCAAAAAAGATCACAAAATGTTTTTAAATTTTGTTAGGCTGCTACAGTCCGTTTCTATATTAATTATATTCATATTATTCGTGCTTGATAAAATTAAATTTATAATCATGTTTGGTACTGGATTTTCTAAATAACCTCTCACCAACTAATTTCAGAGGGGGTTATATAGGATTTTGCTTCATTCAAATATACTTATATGTATATTATGTCTACATTCATATGTATGTTTAACTTCACTATCTTGTATCCAAATTTATCCAACATAAACTTTGTATTTAAATGCAACTTAAGTGGAATAATTCAACCAAGTAAGAAATGTATAAATGTGACCTTATTTTTATGCTTGAGTGAAATTTATACCTTTAATTTGTTTACCTAAACTGGTAAAAATTGTGGATGCATCCCAATGACTAGTCAAACCATATAAAATGGAGGTCACTGATTTAAATTTCATGCTTGAGTGACTTTTTGTATTTTCAGCTATCCTTTGTTAAACAATCAATAGCTTGGACTCTGATTAATTGACACACAGGAAAAATTGTATATAGATACAATTGTGTAAATCAGCCGTGCAATAAATAGGTCACTGTGACCTAGTTTCATACCTTATTGAAAATGTTTACTTCATTTGTCACTTTCAGTATCATGGACCCACATTCACTTAGTGCATTCATGAAACTGTGTATACAGTTGGTGTGAATAACTTGATGATGAGTCACTTTGACCTAATTTTTATAATTTGGTAACTTGTATTTTCAGCAATCCGTTCATTATACCCTCAATATCTTGGACCGAGAATCACCAACACGCATAACAAATTGTAATATGGATCAGTCTCAAAGAAAGAAACTCAAAAAATACCTAAACTATGTCATTGTGACCTGTTTTTCATACATTGATGACTTTTGTATTGTAAGCTATTTGTGTGTTACGTCCTTTGTATTTCTAACCCTATTACACTTCTACTGCAACACAATTATTTTTGAAATTACACTTACAAAATTTTGATTTGTTATCGCAGCTTAATGAGTAGATTATTGCAGTAATATTTCCTGCCAAATAATATTGGCACAATTGTTAGATTTGATTAACAGCAAGAGGGTAAAGAATATAAATGCTGTACAGATCAGCTTTCATGTCATATCTTAACACATGACACCAAGCTCCATTTGCATTGGCATCAGTTCTCCATACATGTTTGTAGATTGTCAGCTGTTTCCATTTTGAATCTGTTGGCAAGGAAATTTGTGTTTATGAGTAAAAGACTTT
Source organism: Unio delphinus (assembly GCA_029339505.1). Lineage (NCBI taxonomy): Eukaryota > Metazoa > Mollusca > Bivalvia > Unionida > Unionidae > Unio > Unio delphinus. Next base: position 1,141,528 of record JAQISU010000048.1, on the reverse strand, counting down.
GTGAAAATTTGCAATCCAATTTGCACATAATGACTGACTCAATTCTGATGTAATTTTCCAAGTATTTGTTGCCTATGGCAGTGTGTCCTGTAATAAGTTAATTAGGAATTGTATTGATCTTCTCTTGTTAACTTTTATTGATACGATATGTCTCAGAAACTGTTATTCTGTTTAACCTATACTATAGATATCAAGAAAGGTATATAACTCCTACTACAGAATATATTCTGCAGCCAGTTTTAAATTACAGTCACTGTATATCTAATATTTGAAATTCATGACATTTTATTCTGTAAGAAAAGGTAAGAAATGTATGTATATGTTATGAGATTTGAAAATTACTAGCTGTAATGTAAAGAAAACTTTGTACCAAAGGTTCTCCTTCGTATAGTAATCTGTAAATGTCTTCTTGGAACATAGATGTTTCACCACAGTACCTCAAAACTAACCTAAGTACAAACCTTAACCACATAGATGGACAAAGTTGAAGAAAACCACATGCTTTACTGCATTCATGGTGTACAATCATTTTGGGTTTTTTAATTAAAAAGATATCAGTATCTTGTATTTTCTTCATTTAGCAATGATTTTTGATCTTGATTTCAACAGGTGGACACTCCAGTGCCTGGTAGGAATGAAGTACTAGTTGAAGTCAGAGCTTGTGGACTATCTCTGGTCAATCAGAAAGTAAGTGAACCTATCTAGTATATGTACATTTGTTTATACATATTTCAAAACAAAAGGAAATATTAAAAGATGTTAATACATATAAATAATTTTTTTGATGGCATTACAAAATGTATGCATGTGATTCAGAGTCATGCAAACATAATTTAATCACTAGTCTTCTCATAGGAGTCCCCAGTTAGTAATTGAAGGTATAGAAAAAAAGGCAACATGATTCCAATCAGTGATGCCTTAGTCCACTTCCAACAAACTCAACTAATTTATATACAACTTACTTGGATGCTCAACACACTTCCTCTGTTAAGTTATGTTTTGGCATTCCTGCTGCATTTTTGTCTTCTCCCCAAAAGTTAGCTTTAGGACTGGTCAGGCTGGTATCAGGATAATGTGACTGGCTTGGGCCTCATGTTACATGTCTGCAGCACAATGTTCAAGTGCTAGATGTCACTATAAACTGCCACAATGCAGACATTGTAGTGATATGACTGAAAAATTGTCAAAGCAGGTCATAAATCCAAATCAAACACACACACTTATGGTGTTAGCAAATATGGACATAATAGGGCAGCACGTGTACAGACAGACAGTTTGTTGGTGGTGGCTTGACAAGGTCAGGAACTTGGTGGAAAGTCACTAGGCCTGTATTGAATGGAAAAGGGGCCAGACTCTTTTTCGTATTCTCAAGGGACCCCCATTTTCAAGAGGGGGCTACAGCAATTGCTGATGTAAGGAATTTACCTACTTCAATGAGAGACATGTCTGTCATTAGGAAGTCACCTAGTCCATAAAGAGTGGGATATCAGAGATAAGGATCTTTAGCAATTTATAGTGTATGGATTTTGCCAGTGTCAAATAGTAAGCCTCTCTATTTTGATGCTGGGGTGATTGTAGATCTCAAATTAAAGTTTGTCAGAGTAGAGTTACCTGATTGGCCCACTAAGCTTACAACATAAATAATCTGCATGATTTAGTGACAGACGTGCACAGACTGTTCATTCGACTTTCATTTTCCTCAAGCAGTCGAGATCACCACTTATCCTTCTATGTTCAGAGAAACTCCTCCTTCAATTGTTGCCCCTTTTGTGGATGTCCTTTTCAAAAATGAGTTTGGGAGTTCTTTTGTAAAGAGGATCACCATAGCTGACGATCTTCCATTTTGAGGACATGCAAGGAGAAATTGTGTTGTCAATGACTGGTGTCACATCAATGACATAAAACTAACCACAGCACCCAATCCACAATGGCAAACATCATTTGCTTTTTCTTTGAGGACAGGAAGTTAGCCGCTTTCACGATTGAGGGATACTGTTCCAATTGGTCTCGGACACTTTTGGACTTCATGGAAGAGATGATTTTGACTATTGCTTGGTAAACTCTTGATTTGCAGTCTAATTCTGACATATCCAGACATGTTTACTCACATTATTCCCAGATGTAATCTTGCCTGGCTTTTGACATAGCCAAACACATGTCCAAGTTTGAACCACAACCTCTATCTCTACTTCCAACTGAAATAGCTATCATACATGATTTGCAGTTTACGATAATGCATGCAGAAAGATTGTGAGCCATATGCAGTATCTATAGATTTAGATTACATGTAGTTCCAACAGTTCATTCTAACGATACAGCCTTGTTCATTCCAAAGAAAAGCTTGCAATCGCTAGTCAACTGCCAGTAACTTTATTACATCTTCTTTCTCAGTCTTTTGTGAGAAGCAAAGCTGCAGAACCCTGTACTGAGCCCCAGATGTTGCCCAAGAGGCACAGACATATACACATCAACTGTAAACTATTACTACTATTACTTATATATATATATATATATATATATATATATATATATATATATATATATATATATGAGAAAAACATTTTTCCATCTTTTTGGGAGGATTGGTTTTTAGCTGGCAAAGACAGTTATCCTAGTGCCATTGGGGCTTTCCTAGGCCTTGCAAGGATTGCAGGTTTTTACCTACCTTTGTCACATTGATACAATACTTGATTATTTTTCCAGAAATTTAGAATTTGATTCCCCTAAAGAATAGTAAATTAAACAGATTAAAGGGCTCCAGTGGATAAATTAAAACTGCTAACAAAGTGGTAAGCAAATGAAGGTCAAGGATATTTAATGTTTGTAAATTAATGAAATGTTCAGTTAGTTTTCGCCCATATAGTCCGTATGTATGCTTTGTAACTGTTAAAGTAACGTTCACCTTTTCCATTACAGGTGATAGCAGAGGTGTTTCAAAACCAGCCACGTGAAACATTCAGTGTTGGTCAAGATGTATCAGGAGTTGTCAGCAAAGTAGGAGACGATGTTTCTTATTTTAGTGTCGGAGAGGAAGTTGTTGGTAAATAGACATATGTCTTAAAAACTTAAGCATTTAAAAAAAAAACAGGCTAAATTGCAAAGCTGCTGGTAACCAATAATGCAGCTATGAGTATGCATCATTGCTGCTGTATAACTGTCATTATATTGCATCAGTGCTGTTTTATAGCTGTCATTATGTTGCATCAGTACTGCTGTATAGCTGTCATTATGTTGCATCTGTGCTGCTGTATGGCTGCCATTATGTTGCATCTGTGCTGCTGTATGGCTGTCATTGACTTGCATCATTGCTGCTGTATAGCAGTCATTCTGATGCATACGTTCTTCTGTATAACTGTCTGTATGTTGCACCAATACTGCTGCATAGCTGTAATTATGTTACATTTATGCTGCTGAATAGCTGTCATATTGTATCAGTGCTGCTGTATAGCTGTCATTGTGTTGCATAATTGCTTCTGGTTAGCTGTCGTTATGCTGCATCAGTGCTGTTGTATTAATGTCATTATGTTGCATCTGTTCTGCTGTATAGCTGTCATTATGCTGCATCACTGCTGCTGTATAGTTGAATTATGTTGCATTAGTGTTGCTGTATAGCTGTGATTGTGTTGCATAATTGCTTCTGGTTAGCTGTCATTATGCTGCATCAGCGCTGTTGTATTAATGTCATTATGTTGCATCTGTGCTGCTGTATAGCTGTCATTGACTTGCATCAATCCTGCTGTATTGTTGAATTATGTTGCATCAATGTTGCTGTATAGCTGTGATTGTGTTGCATAATTGCTTCTGGTTAGCTGTCATTATGCTGCATCAGTGCTGTTGTATTAATGTCATTATGTTGCATCTGTATAGCTGTCATTATGCTGCATCACTGCTGCTGTATTGTTGAATTATGTTGCATCAGTGCTGATATATAGCTGTCCTTATGTTGCATCAGTGATGCTGTATAGCTGTGATTATGTTGCATCAGTACCACTGTGTAGCAGTGATTACATTGCATCAATTCCGCTGGATATCAGTGATTATGTTGCATCAGTGATGCTGTATAGGTAATAATTCAGTGAACTTTTGGCATCCCTGCAAGTTAATCAGCTGTACTTGTATTGCAATTTTCAGTGGTCCATTGCAGTTCTGTTTACCACCCCTTGTTTGCGCACATGTTTATCTAGATTTACACTAGACTTTGTACTTTATTTTATATTTTGATTAAACTATAAAGGATGTTTTATGTTAGATGTGAATAGACAGATAAAGTACCCAGGTTTAATATCTTAAGCATATGTATGTCTGTTTACCATACTATGAAATTTAAGTACAGTATTTAAATTTAGGGTAAAGAGTTAAATGGTAAAATTCAGTATGATCAAAGTTGATATTAATTTAAATAAGTAATGATTTTAGCCAATTGTTTTATTTTATATATTATTTTTATGTGAACTACACAGAAATCAAATATTGTGTATCCACTGTTAAAATGTTTAATTTTAATTATTTTATTAATAACATAATTGCTACATATTTGATAAGTATGTAATTTAATTATTTTATTAATAACATAATTGCTAATTATTTGATAAGTATGTTTAATTTTAATTATTTTATTAATAACGTAATAGCTAATTATTTGATAAGTATGTAATTTAATTATTTTATTAATAACGCAATTGCTAATTATTTGATAAGTATGTAATTTAATTATTTTATTAATAGCATAATTGCTAATTATTTGATAAGAATATTTAATTTTAATTATTTTATTAATAAAGTAATTGCTAATTATTTGATAAGTATGTCATTTTAATTATTTTATTAATAACGTAATTGCTAATTATTCGTTAAGTATGTATCATTGTGTTGATTGATTATGTTTGCTTTACTGAGTTCAGACTAAACATTGAACTCTAAGGCATAGCTCAAGATTAAATTTTTCCCTTGTGTTCCCTGAATTATTTGTCATGCCTAGCAACAACAGTGGTATGTCATTAAGTGCAATCCTCCATCCATTCATGTCTCACGCTCTTGTTGTCTCAAGACTTTGGAAAATTTGTTGCCTTTATGAGTCAATTTTCACAGTTTGTTTGTACTAATGTGTTTCTTGAACACACTGTAAGTTTTTCTTTATTATATCCTGACATATGATTGCTATACTCTCTACTCCATTGACTACTTCTTGTATCTAATTTATTATTTATTTGCTAGTTATTTATTTTCTTGTATATAAAACACATCAACTATTAACAGCTGAACCTAAAATATTTCATAATGCATAGTTGTCCCCCACACCCACCCCGATTAAAATAGGGCTTGGTAATCATAGTCCCTGAGTCAAAAGTGTAGTCCCTCAGTCAAAAGTATGTACCTTATTTCGTTTTTAACATTAAAAGAATCTTGTGATAATGTTGTTGAGAACACTGGGATGCATGGAGAGAACTGTATGTTTACATTTCCAATTCAATGAACTGTTTTCTTCTTAAAATATATTCAATTGAATATTAAAATTCTAGTCCAGTTGTTAGAAAGAGACCCAATCTTTGATTGCTTAAAATACATGCCTAAATTATACATTTTACGTTTAATACATAAATAAAAAAAAATTATTTTATTATATGTAAATGTAAAATAGAGAGTTTGAATGTACTGTACAGGAATCAGCTTTATGTGTAGACTTAAACATTTAAGTACTGATTGTCTTTGAAATTTTGCCTGAAAGGAGAGTGTCTAATCCGCAAGTAGAATGTAAGAAAAGGTCACTTCAAGGTCCAAAGCTTATGTACCATTTGAGAAGTAAGGAAAAATCCACTTGCCTTCCAGATTTAATCCATTTAGATGTCTCATACATTTGGAAAATTCAAAGCAAGCCGATGATTACATTGCACTTATAAATGCCAAGCTCAGTCTACATACATGAAGGATCTTTCATAACATGCAAATGCCTGATTCCTATGCATAATTTTTAAATAAAATCCACATCAGTTAAGGGAAACAACTTGTGTGATACAGCCTTGACATTCCTGCACCATATGAGACTCATTCTTTCTGCCCAATCAGAACAAAACACATGTTGTTTTCTCTATTAATTTTACAACTTACAGGATGTAGTAGTGTGCCTGATCTGGCATCATATTTACAATTACAGAAGTTTTTGGTTTCAACATTGGATTAATATATATAATATTTTGATCATTGCAGGTATCTTGCCATTAGATTCTAAATATTCTGGGTGTTCCGAGTTCTGTGTTTTCAACCAGTATGACATAGGTAAGTCTAATCCATATCATACAAATTGTTGAAATTCTCTTTTTTAAAATGCAGTAAATTGATCATATCTTTTGATTTCACAAAATGTTTGGAAAGTCCACCAGGTCATTCTTTAGTCCTGAATTATTCGACAAAGGAAAAAATGAAAATGAGATATGAAAAGGACAGATTACAGATGTTTTGAATGTAGATATGGCCATGTCAGTTATATTATGAACCTTATTTGAGTTTCATATGAATCAATGAAATGGGTTACCTAGTTTCTGTTTTACACACCCTGGGGGAAAAAGTGCAACAAATGCTTCTTAGATTCTGTTCATGACCTGGCAAAGCAACTTTTATTTTTTTGTTGTCTTTTTGGAAAATTGCTGTGTGATCACAATTACATTTCGGCTTCTCTTACATTTATTATAAAACTTGATATATGAGAATTTGACATTTATTTACAAAATGTCATATAACTAATATCATGTAATACATTATATTTTTTTTCCTGTCATGATGGTACATCAAGATCATTGTTTCTTTCATTTTGACTCTACTTATAAGCAAGTACATATAGCTCCTTTTCTTGAATTAAAATGACACATTTAAGAATTAAACATCTAATGATAACTGTACAGTTTTCCATTGGATAATTAACAAAGATCAGGTATGTGCCATTATAGCTCCCTTAGTTGTACTCTTTACCACATCACATGGTGAATTTGTGCTTACAGATTTTTACAGACTCTTCTGATAAATAGCATCCCTGTAAGCAGACTGGCTACTGCCTCTATTAATGCAGTGACAAAAGTGGAGTTAATTAGTCGTACTTTTTGTCTATGTGCACTCCAAAAAGGCAATATATTGTCATGGTCATTGTGACAATTGATCATTAATTTCTGTTACAGTTTTTTTTATTAGCTGTTCATGTTATTATTCGGAAACTGTTAAGAATAGATAATCTGTTTGTAAGGTCTTGTTTAAAGACAGATTTGTTATTTGCACAGTGCCACAAGGAATAGAATGCTGAACTGAGTTTTTATTCTCATCAGAGTTCTTTTACCATAATACTGCATTTCTTAATGTTCACTTGGCTGATAATAATTTGTAATTCTTTTCTTTGCTACTAATTTTATTAAGATCATTTCATATTCGTAGTTTTCTTATGTAATTTTGCATGTGTCACAATAAATTTTCATGCATGAATTTACCCATAGTACACTGTTTCTGTGTGTGAATTTTGAAATTGTTTTTAAGTGTCTGTGGTTACAGTTTATCAGGAATCTTTGCTTACATGGTTTTCTTTACAGTGAAGAATCCATATCAGAAACCTTGATTATAGTGTATGTTGATAGTGAAGAATTCACATCAGGAACATTCCATATTGTGTATCTTGACAGTGAAGAAGTCACATTAAGAACCTTGTTTATAGTGTATCTTGACAGTGAAGAAGTCACATTAAGAACCTTGCTTAATCTTTACAGTGAAGAAGCCACCAATGCTAAGCCATGAGGCAGCTGCAGCTGGGATAGGAGACTGCATGAAGGCCTATACAGCACTTCATTACCAGGCCAAGGTTTGTGGAGGTGACACTGTCCTTGTCATTGATGGTGCTACACCATTTGGCAATGTTGCTGTTCAGCTGGCAAGAATATGGGGTGCAAAGGTAAAGGTGACAAATTCTAAGAGTATGCATTACACAGGAATCAATAGTGTGCTTTTGTGCTAGAGACTATAATTATAATGAATCTGCATTGAGATTTGTCTTCCATTGCAGGAATGGTCTGTTTATAATACTACATTTTTCTTTAGTAGCCATAGAGTGAACTACTTCAAATAGCAATTTCAAATGTTAACTACCAAGTCCAATAACTTGGTTGCCATAGACATTTAGAATAGAAGTTAGTTGAGTGTGGAATTCAATGTAGAACTATTTAGATTAATTCAGGAGTAAATATAAAACAAAATGTTGGTTATTTTTAATGCTCCATAAATCTGCCCATATAAACTGCCAATGAACATAGAAAAGTGGGATGCTGATCTGACCCACTTCCATAACGAATGAGCACAATCCAACTATCTATCCCAAAGGATGAAAAAGTAACTTAAGTATTGGGATAGGGGTATCAATACAATCCTTAATGAATGAGCACAATCCAACTATCTATCCCATAGGATGAAACAGTAACTTAAGTATTGGGATAGGGTATCTATACAATCCTTAATGAATGAGCACAATCCAACTATCTATCCCATAGGATGAAACAGTAACTTAAGTATGGGGATAGGGGTATCAATGCAATCCCTGTCCACAGACCAATGAATTAAACCCAGTTTCCTAATGCTCAAAGAAATGTAGCTGGTGACCATTAAAAGACCAGTGTAGCAGAGATAATCTGACAGACAAAACTCTGTCAAACCAGAGACCACAACAGATTTACAGAATACAGAGCATTGCTAATTCCCATCATCAGAAGGTGCATCTTGCACATATTGGTCACTAATATTTTACCACCTATCTACAATGGGAAAGATAAACTTTTTGCTGTCAGGTACCAGCAGTGTTCCTAGGGTGGGGTCACTTATTCATCCCTAATAGGAAGGCCAATATTTTTAGATTTAAACATTTAGTCAGCCACAGTATAGCAAGAACTGTGCTGTAATGCTGTTAAACCCAGTGCTAATGTATTTAAACTCGGGCCTGCCATTTTAATTGAATGCAGTTTTCTAAACAATCTCTCTACATAGTACCTAGCCTCATGTTTGCAGATCAAGGATTTTAACTCTTCATACTGCCTGTCCTGAGATTTTCTGATTGGCTTTTACTCTCATTTCCTCCATGTGATTGACTATAATAATAGAGCATTGACAAAATCTGCATTTATGATAGCAGACTGAGAAAGCTTTACCCAATTTTACCAGACAATTAACTTATGAGAAATTACTACTATTGTAGAGTGTATTACTGTTCCATCATTTCAAGTAATTGTAACAGAAATTATACTCTTACTGTATTTATAACCACTCCAGTGGGCTTGTTGTTAGAGCGTCCACTGCGGAAGCAGGACATCGTGGGTTCGATCTCTGGCTGAGTCATACCTAAGACTTACAAAAATGGTACTAACAACTGCCGTGCTTAGTGCTCAGCATTGAGAGGTTAGTGTTAGGACTTGTCAGCCTGGTGTTAGAATAATGTGACTGGGTGGGACATCATGCTACATGTCTGCGGCATGATGCCTGAGTGCTAGGCATCACTACAAACTGCCACATTGCAGACATGATAGCGATATGACTGAAAAATTGTTAAGGCTACATTTAAAATCCTAATCAAACAAACAAACTTGCTATGTATATTAGATACTTTGTTTTCATTTAATATTAAAATAGTGTTTTTCAGGTTTTTTTTTTAATTTTAAGAAATATTTTTTGTTTGTGTACTTAGTAATAATATTTAGACTATTTATTTTAAAACAATAAAGAAAGAATCAAAATATTACTTTAACACTTATTTATTTGAGTGTGCCCAAATAAATTACAAATCTTATAATGTGGAGGCAGGTTTGGATCGCACATGCTTAAAATGAATACAGCAATAATACTGGTCGCCATGGGTAGCCTATCGTGTGCTGAAAAATGGTGTTAAACCCTACAACTACAACTATTCAGGTGAGAAACAAGTCGTTTGACTTGTATTGGTGCTCTTAAGTGCTTCCATGAAAACAAGTGTTAAGTCAGCAACTAAGCTAGATTAACTTTGATAACTTTTGAAAACCTGATAGTTATATTTGGTATAATGAACCAAGCTAACATATTATTTGTCACAGGCAATACAATACATGAAAGGTCTCAGCATAGTAATGTGTGTAGGGTCAGCCTAATTTCTCATTCATATCACTGTCAACAATTCCTCAGATTTTGCTTTTGCCTGATTTGTCATTTTGCTGTCTGAAATTTTCAGTGTTAAATAGAAAATATAACTTAAATATTCAAAATGGTCTTTCAATTTGATTGATTTTTTTTCTCTTCTATCCAGACATGTTCCATGACCATGCAATTGCTTTGTGCTGACACTTTTATTAACACAAAAGATATAAGGTTTGTAATTAATACATGTACTTTCAATGATGGTGACATTTAAAACACTATTTTGGAAATAAACCAGAGCAGACATGATAGTGGGTTTGACTAATGATTTATGAATGCAGTATTTGTTTATGATATATACACATGTTCAAACAAGAAAAGAAAGGTAAAATAATCAATTTTACTGAGTAACACGTGTCACACTAATTTATATTTGAAGTCTCATGAATTTAACTGACTTCTTCGATGCTAATGTCCCTAAAATATTTCAAATATGATAAATAAATACTTGTGTAAGACAAAGGAAAGAAATTATCTGTGTATCCCCAAAAGGTTGGTATCACATCACCCTCTACCCACAACTATTCTCACTATCTCCTATCCTTACATATACTTCAGTCATATTTTTATACCCTATTTGTTTCCAGTTATCAAGAGAGAGGTATATTATTGAAGATATTGATTTTTTTTATGTTGTAAAAAAAGTTGTACACAGAATATAGCTGTTGATCCATGGCTGCACAACAGTTATCTCACAATTGTCCTAATTACTTTAGGTTCATTAAGGTTACATCATATAAACTAAAATAATGACTTTATCCCAAATTCTTTGCTGTACAATTTAAATAGCTGTACTTTTTTGTCACTTTAGCAAATTTAAGTAAATCTTCACATTAGATAATTTTATAGGAAAAAAAATTGTAAGAATAGCCCAAAAAATACTATATTTTTGTTTTAAAAAAATATCATAGATTTAAAAACAATTGTATGGCTTGTTAGTGTAGGCAGAAATTAAAGGGTAAGAAAAATAACACGAAATATGGTATTTTACTTGTAACATGGGGTCTGATTTACTGTATGTCAGCTATTTTACTTGTAATTTGGGATATGGTTAACAGTAAGTCAATTATTTTGCTTGTAACTTAAGGTCTGGCTTGCTATGAGTCAATTATTTTACTTGTTATGGGAGGTATGGCTTAGTGTGAGTCAGCTGCTTTACTTGTAACTTGAGGTCTGATTTATGTTGAGTCAGCTGCTTTACTTGTAACTTGAGGTCTGGTTTATGTTGAGTCAGCTGCTTTACTTGTAACTTGAGGTCTGGTTTATGTTGAGTCAGCTGCTTTACTTGTAATGATTTATAGAGAATATAAATTACACTGCTAGAACAAAACATGTGGTGGTTGCTGAACAGTATACATACATGTATATAATCTTTCAGCTATTTTTTCACATACACTTTACAGTCATTGGCCTGGATATGTATGCTGTCTCTGAAATGCACTGTGTGCTGCAAGAGTCACCTGAAATTATAACTTACAAGTGTGACAAAGTAGCCACTGTTATGCTCAGTCTGAATTGTTAGAATTGACCACAATTTAATTTTATATCATTTCATGTATTAATATGGAATGGGCCACCATCATCATGTTCAAGAAAACTCTAATTTGCACCTTCAGTATGCAGTCACTTTCAGTCCTGAACAAACGGTGCTTGATTTTATTGTCAAAATATTCATAAATTTCTATTATATGTTGGTGTTTCTTAATGATTATTTATGTATATATGTAATTTCTAAGTGACCCAGAGATTTCGGAAACACTTAATTACACGTATTTGAATGCAAATATTTTATCTGGAACACATAAATCACTCCATGCGGGAGTCCTCCTTAGTGTTTGGAATACAACTATTCCTTGGATTGTCAAAATTCAGTCTCACCCCGAAGGACTATCAAGAGTTACATCGCTGTCAGGTTATTCTGGGTATCTAAGGTTACCAATATTTGCGCAAAACCCATACTGAATTCAATTGATAAATTATTTTTTTTTAAAAATCTGCAATGCTTACAAATTGAAAAGCAGCAGTTGTCACCAGAATATTATATTCAAAATAATATAAAGTTTGGACGAACGGATATCACCCCTATGTTTCCATGGCTCAAGATATGGTGGCCAAATGCTGCTTATGGCTTTGAAAAGATGTAATGTTTATGCATCAGGCTATGGAAACAAAATACATTACTTTGGACTCGTTCTGGCATTTCAGCCAAAAATTGAATTTTCAACCAAACCAACCAATGATCCAATGTTTACAGAAATGACGTATCGTTGCGCCGAATAGCCTGACACTGTTGTACATGTCAATGTTGTAGCGAAGATGTGGAAATTAAACTCAACCGCTACCAACAGTTCTTCTAATCTGCAAAGTTCAACATTGTCAAGGATGGGACTGCAACTTTTGCTGGTGGGACTCCTACTTTTACCAAATAGGGAGTCCTGGACTCCTAGTTTTAAAATCCTAGCGAGACCTCTGTGACCTTTGTCCAAAGTCAGGTTAACTGTACCTACCTTGGGACATTATTTTTGTAAACAACATAATACATAGCTAATGTTTATTTGTGAGTATCGATTAAATATTAGGATTATTATCAATGGAGGTAATCATGTGTATCTGAGTCTTTAACATTGGAATTCTCCCATGGAAATAACTTACGTACCTGATGTTGACATGCTCTTCAATATAATTATAACTAATTAAATTATAACTAGATCTTATCATTTTGATATTTGGTTGTTCTAGAAATGAACCTTTGAACCTAACTCTGGATCTATATTTAAATAATGTTGGTTACTTGAGAAATTACTCATTCTTGTCTTATCATCTTGAAGTAGAATCAGTCTTATTAATGTGTTCAGTTATTCATTGGGTGGAATGAATTAAACTATTATTCGTTTGATATACAAAGTGCTCATCAGTGACGTTCTTGATCAGAAACATTAATTTGGAATTAAAATTAATTCAGACTAGAACATTATTAGACAATAGTATTGTGGTACAACAAAAGACTTAATACATCATCATACTCCAGGCCATTAGCACATTGCCACATTAGAGACTACAGGCACATCAACACATTCAGTGTTGGAACTTATTTGTAATACCACTTGAATTTAGTTAGAACTTCATACATTTGGACTTGTGATAGAACTTTTATGATTGTCTGGGATTTAGTTTTCGATACTGTAAATTATTTTTAAAGTTTCACTTTGTACTTTAGGGAAATAATTATTTTTTTGAATTTTGCACAACTTGTTGGTTTTCACTTTTATTTCTACTACTTAGTTTAAGGCCATAGAGTCATAACACTCTATATTATATTATATTATTGCCCACTATATTATATTATTACACACTATATTATATTAATACACACTATATTATATTATTACACACTATATTATATTATATATTATTACACACTATATTATATTATTACACACTATATTATATTATATATTATTACACACTATATTATATTATATATTATTACACACTATATTATATTATATATTATTACACACTATATTATATTATATATTATTACACACACTATATATATATATATATATATATATATATATATATATATATATATATATATATATATATATATATATATATATATTATGTTATTCAAATAATACTGCTAAAACTGCCAGTATGGATTTGTGAAAAGTCGTGTGTATAAATCCAGCAAGAGCAAGTAATTACAGTACATCATATTTTCAGAATGAGATTTTGCTGATATTACATAACTTCTGAAAGAAATAGGTGATTTCAGTTTGGTGTCACTTGTAATGATGCCTTACAAAAGAAGTAGAGAAGAATAAGATCATTGTATTATAGCTTTGACCTTTATTAGTATATTGTCCTTGGTTATATCATACAATTACCTTCACTACAAATATCTTCCATTCTGTGTATGATTTCCAGGTGATTGCAACCGTCAGTTCTCAAGAGGAGAAATCGTATTTAGAAACTCTTCAGCCACCACTTGGTGAGTTATCAGGAACCAGATCATCTTCACCTCTGCTGATCAAACACTTGACAGAGCAAATACTTGACAATACAGTCAGCCTTTAGTATCACATTTGTGCTATTTTCTTCCATCCAAATATGCTAAAATATGTTTTCACAGTTAATAGGGCGAAATCCCATCTGATAAACCAGTTTCTTCAACCAATAAATTCCTGATTCTAGATGAAAATAATAATAATAATAATAATAATAATAATAATAATAATAATAGGAATATAACTTCATTTAAAGAGGGTGTCACAAATAATTAAATGGATATTATCTTTTTCTGACCCTCTATAATTTATTACCTTAAATGGAACTAGTCTTGTGACCAACTTTTATTTACATAGAACTAGTAGTTTTCTGGCCCAATCTTATTTACATGGAACTAGTAGTTTTCTGGCCCAATCTTATTTACATGGAACTAGTAGTTTTCTGGCCCAATCATATTTACATGGAACTAGTAGTTTTCTGGCCCAATCTTATTTACATGGAACTAGTAGTTTTCTGGCCCAATCATATTTACATGGAACTAGTAGTTTTCTGGCCCAATCTTATTTACATGGAACTAGTAGTTTTCTGGCCCAATCTTATTTACATGGAACTAGTAGTTTTCTGGCCCAAACTTATTTACATGAATCTGGTCTTTTTCTGGCGTACTGTTATTTACTTGGAACTAGTCTTGTGACCCACCATTATTTATTTTTAAAATGAACTAGTCTTTTTTTCTGTCCCACTCTTATGTACAGGGAACTAGTATTTTTCAGGCCTACTTTATTTAGTTGGAACTAGTCTTGTGGCCCACTGTTATTATATTTGTATAGAAGAAGTCTTTTTGTGGCCTACTGTTATTGACATATTTACATGGAAGTCTTATAAGGCCAACTGTTATTGACATTACATGGAAGTAGTCTTATTGTGGGCTACTGTTATTGACATATTTACAATGAAGTAGTCTTCTTGTGACTGACTGTTATTGACATATTTACATAGAAGTAGTTATTGACATATTTACATTCCATTTAGCTGATACATTTTGTTGACTAAAAGTTTAAAGATTTTGTAAACAAAAATGGGGATTTTCAATTACAAATTATAATTTAGTGATAGCAGATATCATTAGGCTTATATCCGAGCAGAGACAACCAGCATTTTATTTTCTGCCCTTGCTGAAATTGTCATTCAAGTGTAAACTGAATTAATCATGGCCGGACAACACTCTAATTAAAGGAGTTTTGACCAGTCATTGAGTAAAAATCAGCTAGAACCAAACAAATCATGTTACCAATGGTGTTATAGTTAAACCCTTGCTGTTGGCTGGTATCAGGTACAAAATTACTCCATTCTTTTGAATTTGTAAGTTAACAGCTACCAGTCAAGGGCATGGCAGAAAACTGATTCCCAGACTACTCCGTAACAGGCAAATTGGTCTCAATCTTATCGGTAACAGGCAAACAGGTCCCAATCTTTTTGGTACCAGGCTAATCGGTAACAGACCACATGGTAATCTGGTAATTATAGTTAAAGTAAAGAAGAAAGCGATTCCTGTGACTGCTATATATACAAAGCAATTCCAAAATAGTAATTTGTTAGAAGCCAGTGAACCGATGGTCCAGGAAACAGCATATAAAACCACATGTAATACATTTATTATCAGAAGTGAACATTTTAACTTTACAGTCTTTGTCATCAGTTGTGAAGATTTAATTTTATCATATTTGGTTTGAAATTATATTGTATATGATTTTTTTTAAATCGTTCATTATGCAATTCGTCGAAAGTTCAAGAGGCTGTCGAATGGTAGGACATTCGTTTTTTTATACCAGCGGCACAAACAATTCTTTTTTAAAATGTCTTATAAATTGTGTGACTTTATTGTTTTGTTGTGACAGAGTTGCCTGTTTGTTACCGATTAGTTCGGTACCGTAAAGACTGGGACCAAAATGCACATTACGTAATAGGTGGTGGCCGAATTGCCAGTTTCCAATTCGCACGTTACCAAGCAAGTGGGACACCCAGAAAACTGCTTAATATTTGAAGTAGATTGGTGGCAGAGAAAGAAATCTGCTAAATGGGCATGAACCTACAACCTGGGTTTTAAGAGTCCCATGTCCCACCAACTCATTTCTGGTAACTGCTGCAAAACTTATGTATAGTGCACATGTGCCTACATCAGAATGTAGGACACATATACCTGTATCTGTTTATAGTACATTACCTAATTGTGTGTATAGTACACATGTGTCTGTATTTGTGTATATTACACCTTTATCTATTTCTGTGTATAGTACATATTTACCTATTCCTATGTATAGTACACATATGCCTATTTCAGTGTTTAGTACAGATGTGCTTGTATCTGTGTATAGTAGCCTTTTTGTCATTGTTTAGTACAGATGTGTCTGTGATTGTGTATGGTACATATTTACCTATTCCTATGTATAGTACACATATGCCTATTTCAGTGCTTAGTACAGATGTGCTTGTATCTGTGTATAGTAGCCTTTTTGTCATTGTTTAGTACAGATGTGTCTGTATTTGTGTATATTACACCTTTATCTATTTCTGTGTATAGTACATATTTACCTATTACTATGTATAGTACACATTTACCAATTTCTGTGTTTAGTACAGATGTGCCTGTATCTATGTTTAATACACATATGCCTATTTTTGTGTTTAGTACAGATATGCCTGTTTATGTGTGTAATAGCCTTTTTGTCAGTCTGTTGGATGGCATAGTTCATTATATTACCAGTTAAGTTAAAACTTTTATAACATATATGATGCAAAAAATTCAAGTGTATGAGACTTTCATTTATGATTTACATTATTCCCTAATGTTGTCATCACCTATGCCATGTCATAAGGCATTTCAGATTTGGATGATTATGACTGTAGAAAAATATTCCACAGTCATTATAATTTTGAATTTTGTTCAAACCTTCCTAATTTTATCATTTGGTTACAGGTCAGATAATTGAGCTAAATCAGAGGAACAACATTCTGATAAGCAGCTTAATGGAAGAAACAGGAGGAGTTGGTGTTGATGTGATTATAGATAATGGTGGTATGTATCCAGAAATATATATGATGCCTTTTCTTACTTACTCGCTGACTGTATTTGTGTTTGGCTTATACTTTGGGTCTGTCTAAGACCGCTAAGTTGGCCTAGTGGTTAGAGCATCCGTCTTGGATGTGGTAGGCTGCGGGTGCAAACCTCGACCAAGATGAAGAAATTTTGATGAAATTGTAAAATAAAAATATATAAAGCTAATCATAGGATTTGTAAAGGATAGTAAACAGGCATGAAGACAGTGGGTAATTGTTTTGTGAAAAAGACTGCACCAGTGAAGGCTACTCTGACATGGCTTAAAAAAATCAATTTATTGAATGTGCTTGTAGGCATGTATGGCAGATGATGCTCTAGTTATAATAGTGTTTTAATTAAACTGATCTTAATATAAATCAAGTAATCAAAACTTTCTCAGAGTTCTTTTGGACAACATTTCAATTCATTGATATGTCACCGTAAAAAAGCTTGAGGAGAACAATCGAATCACCAAGGAGGTGCTTTTGTGATCCAATGGGGCCTGGCAAAAATATAAACAGTAACTAGATGAAAAGAAAAAGGAAGCAGAAAAGAGGATTGAATAGTAAACAATCATGTAGGAAATTAAATAATCTAAAAATGCGCGAAACACAGACTGGAGGAATATGGTCATTGAAAAATACCAAAAAGTCATTTAATTTCAGTTTTCCTGATCTGTATGTACCCTATATGAAGACATCAGTTTTGCATGGATCAGTCTGATTCACATTGTGCTGCTAGGCACTCCCCACGGACAATACCCAGTTTTGATAGAAGCTCTCATGGATCAATCTTACCTGCATAATATCTCAAAATACCTCCAGTATAATATGTCCATCGTGGGGCCAGAGTTTTCAAGAGATGTCTCTTCACTTGCCCTCAGGCCTCTGCCACCCAAGAAACTCTACTTTGTGACACATTAGACGTAACAGGATCTGACTCGTCAGTGCTGCAAATGTAGAGGGCTACCATCATTGAATTTTTCTCTAACTACTTCACTTCTTTAATCTATAAATGACAATACTGACATTCAAGTTTTCTCGTCATTATTAGATACTACATGGATGAGTGAACACCTTGCAAGCTTAAACTAAAGTTCCTCACACAATACCATCAGACTTTTGCCTTCATTTCTCTAACATCACCTGTTGGGTCTACAGTTCTGACATCAGGTGAAATTATATAAGATAGATTTTCTTTTCAAGTACTTCCACAATTGGAATCTTTTAGGTCACCACCACCGGACTCCATTACTAACAATTCTTATAGACCTTGCCACCAAAAGTATCCTTTCACACATAAGATAACACTGACCAGTTATCAACAGTACCCAGAACAACCTCTGAAGTGGTATTTCAGGATTATTGAGCCATAGTATTGAGGATGATCATGCCTCATTATACCTTCAAAGAGGGGACGGATGATAGGCATAGGCAATTTCATTCTGAATAAAGTCATTCTTCATTTTACCTTCAAAGAAGGCAACGATAGTAGGCATGGGCAATTTTTTCCTGAATAAAGTGAGCTGTCTGTCCTGCAAATTGGACCAAACCAACACCAATGAATTTCCTCCACATACTGATTCACAAAGTTAATAGTCAGCACAACCATTGCATATGAGTTAAACTGTTCTACATCATTATCCATGATGTGATATGGAGATCCAAATATACTTGTCCAGTTCTTGTCAGAGATCTAGCATCCTGAAATTCTCGGGTCGATCTGGATGAACCTTTGCCTGTGGCACAGAGGTCATCCTTCCAGATCACTTAACAGCTTCATACAGATATGGCTTCACAACTTTGGCTGGATTTGTGATAAGGAACATTTTTTCACTTTCAAAACCTCCTGGTAAACATGGAATATTTTCCAACTGAGTTATTTAGGAGCTGTCTCACATAACTTTGGGGACCAGAGATGTTCTCTCTGGGGTAAGGTGATGTCATTTCCATCTCTTGCCTATTCTCCTAAGGTATTATGAATGTGTAACATATTTAAATACAAAACCAATAAAAAAAATATGTTTCTTCGAGAATGCTTGCACAATCTTAATACACCCTTCTGCCTCCCTGCAGTTACATTCACATAGATAGCATGTCTTACACTCCAATAGTAACTCAAGTATTAACTGGATTTGGCACCAATCCCTTTACCAGGGTGAGATCTCTGCCTTACCACCAACTAGGTAGGCAGATAACTTTTAATGCCATTTAGCTAAAGGTGTTATCTGGGAGGGCTGGATTTGTGAGGTAGTATTAGTTCTCCTAAGGTATTATGGGTATTATGATTTGGTAATTATTCTGAAAAAAAAACATTTTACTAGAAAAATTGGTCTCATTTTAGCATCTCATGCTATTTTTATTAGGAATTAATCCTCAAGTATTTGTCATATTTAGAACTGACACAGATGTGTATATACAGAGAGTAAACACACTTTGCCGGCGTTTTTTCAGTGAGAATGTTTATCAATGAAGAGGATGTAAAACTAATGTCGGAGAGGTACGCAAGGCCTGTCCCACACAAAAATGACATAATTTCCTGTCTGGGAATCGGTGGTAAATGGATCACTTCACAGATGGACCTTCAGGTAAAACAAATACATAATAATAATGGTCAATGTGGCATGTGGCTGGTTTCATTACGCCGCCACTGTGTTAGGTGTGTTATTATGGTTGGGGTGGGGTGCTCCCAATATTTTATTTAAATTATTATAGAAGTTCAACCCAAACTTGATGTTGTAGGAAGTGAAATTAGTGATGGAGAGAGGTAACATTCCAAGCCCCCAATCAGCAATGCTGACAGTTAAATTATTGAGTACACAAAGTGTGAAATTCAAATAAAAAACAATTTAATACAATGCAATAGTCAAATGATAATAATTCTCCAATCACTCTTCTTCCTCTGGATCAAGTAATAGCCTATTGCATAATTTGATTTATAGTGTGAGATAGCTTTCTACCTGTCCTTGTTTCCTACTCATCTATATCTCTCCTATCTAGCCAGTTCCTTCTAACTTTCCTCCTAACTTTTTCTTCTCCTTGACTGCTTCTTCTCCAATTTCTCCTACTCAACTCCTTTTCTGACTAGCCTCAATTCACAATCAACTTATCCACTAGTCTTTATTCTGTCGCCCTCCTAGAGACTCGAGACTAAACTATACCGAAAATCTGTCCCCATAAAATTTTTCCTGTGAAAACATGAGGACATTAGCATATTTCCTTAGCCATCTTACCGCACTCTAACCAATAATCAGATAAATGCAATTACATTTTTTGGTCATGCATTCATGCACATTGATATACCCATACATTCTTGTATGGTAAACAATGGCATAATAAAACCACGGTATCAACTATTTTTCTAACAGACATCAATAAATTGTATTCTTTATCTCATTATTCTGAACAATATCACAACAATCAGACACATTTCTGTACATTACACTGCTACAAAGTGTCCACAAATAATCAAATATCTATGCACTGATATATTCATACATCCATATTAACTATTTTTACACACTGCAACCATTTTCCAAAGTTACAATTCAATTCAACAGTTGCAAAATTTAAAATATCGCATGAATACATGCACTAGTTTACTGCAGAGTAACCAAATAGCGAATTACAGTAATAATTCTGACCATGACCTAGCAATCTACATATATCTTTACATAATAAAAGCTCATTTGTCAAATACACATGTAAATTAAACACTGCAAAGGTAATTCTGTTTACTAACATATCTAGTAATGAAGTATACATACTGCACATAATCACAATTACAATGCTGTAATATTCTGCAACAATGGAGAAAAAACCTTACTGAACTTTACGAAGCTTTGTCTTTCTTAATATTTCCTAAGATTAACTGCTTAAATTTGAGTGTCTTTGCCAGATGATTGCTTTATACCTTCCAGCATGATGTTTTGAATTACTAAGTTCCTAGGTTGAAAACACTAAATTAAATTTGGATTAAAATGGTGACCACACCCTGTCTCAATTTTGATTGGATGACGATTCTACCCTATTCTATTCAACTTAGCCGACAATGCTCCCTGTCCATCTGTCAACGTGGTTTTTGAGATTTCTGATGCCCATAAGGGTCCTTTGTTCTTGAAAAGCTTTCAGTGTCCACATGCAACTTTTCACACCCAATAAAGCGGGGTTTTTGTACCCTTGCAAAGAAGATTTGCTATAGCTGTGGTGTCTAACAAGTACAAATGGCTACTATTTCTTTGTTCTCCTGACTTACGCAATTGCATACAGGGCATCATGACAGTTAAATACATCATTATTGAAATTTTTCACCTCACGTATGTTAGTGACTGACTGACCTTTGTTCTAGCCACTCCTTTAATCATCATTTGCACTTATGTTTTAAACATGAAACTTGAAATAGTTCTTATGATGAATACCGATGACTCATATTACATAGTTATGATCATTTATACTGCAGACTTGTTTATTACATCGTTATGATCATGAAAACTGCTGACTCATATATTACACGGTTATGATCATTTATACTGTTGATTTGTATATTAAATTGTTGTGATCATGACTTTTTCACCTCATGTATGTTAGTGACTGACTGACTGCACATATAACCTTTGTTCTAACTACTCCTTTAATCATCGTTTTAAACGTGAAACTTGAAATATGTTTTTATGATGAATTCTGCTGACTCGTATATTATATGGTTGTGATTATGAATACTGCTGACATGTATATTACATGGTTGTGATTATGAATACTGCTGACTTGTATATTACATGGTTGTGATTATGAATACTGCTGACTTGTATTACATGGTTGTGATTATGAATACTGCTGAATTGTATATTACATAGTTATGATTATGAATACTGCTGGCTAGTTTTTTTCATGGCTATGATTATGAATACTGCTGACTTGTATTACATATCTATGATTATGAATACTGCTGACTTGTATATTACATGGTTATGATTATGAATACTGCTGACTTGTATATTACATGGTTATGATTATGAATACTGCTGACTTGTATATTACATGGTTATGATTATGAATACTGCTGACTTGTATATTACATGGTTATGATTATGAATACTGCTGACTCGTATATTACATGGTTGTCATCATTACTACTGCCAACATATATCTTCTTTTCATATATTTGACAAAACAGGATTTCAAATCAGTAGATTTACAAATTTTGATCAGTAGATTGACTTCTAAAGCAGTACATTTTTTATTAGTGTAAATTTTATGCTCTTCAAGGGCACTAACATTTTTGTCAGTATATATTCTCTTCAATATATAATAAAACCACATGTTTGAACATACACCAGATTCAGATTCTCATAGTAATAGTGCAGTAATAAATAATTACTACTAGTCACTTTAAAGGAAGATTTTTATAGCATCCAATAGCATTTTTAGTTTTCTTGACCTCTGATAACATCCAGCTGGATTATTAAGCGTCACACTTAACAGGCTGTCAGTAGTTTACTAGTCCATATTGTCCCCAAAGTCACTTTATAATTTGCAAAAGTTAGAACATCTCATAAAAAGCGCTAGAATCTTGTAATGACAGGATAACGGTGCTCAGCATGCAGAGAACTTTTAGCTTCAGTTTCCTGTTGCATGTTTTGTAAGTTTGATGACTGCTTTCCATATTACTCCACATTGTTTTCACCACAAAGATAGATCCTGACTTAGTATTCCTGAGTCTCATTCTCAGGAACTTCTTTCTCTTAATGGCTTTGTCCAAATATAGGCCAGCATGTTTCACCACTGTAAATATAAATAATTAAATAAATATTTATTTAGTTTTTGAAATATAGAATGGAAAAATGCATTATGAATTTATGCATACTTTTGAATCATACATTGTAAACTCGGGACCATTTTTAGTCACCTGCACATGCTTAAATTCTGACAGTCTTAAATGGTCCAATTACTTAGCCAGTGGCTTCTTAGAAGTGAGAGAAAGTACATGTTTTGGAAATTTGCCATGACACATATATCTTTTAATTTTCAAAAAGTGTTAGATTTCAGCAATAAAATGGAATGCAATAAAATGGAATGTGCAGTAGACAGCCTTTGATGCCCACTTATCTCGACCTCGGTTATCTCGACAACCCGCTTATGTCGAGCGTTTTGGTCCGGTCCCGAAAAAATTCTTCTTTGTTATGCTATTTTTTACCCACTTATCTCGACCTCTGTTAAGTCGATAACCCGGTTATGTCGGGCGTAAGTTTCGGTCCGAAGTAACATTTGGACCCGCTTAATTCGACGAAATGCAACTTTTTAACGTCAATCTCACAGAAATTGTACAAGAAATAGTCAGCAAAAGCGATCGATTTTCAGGCACAATTTTGGTCCGTTACGGCAGTAGTCACATGTTTATTTCATATTCTTTCTATTTTTGCTTCGTAAGAGTAGCTTAATCGATTAGTTTATTAAGAATATATCATGTTCACTACATAAAATATTCAAGGATTCACAAAGACAAGAGTGTGCACAAATTACAATGTAACTTTATTTTACGAAAACGCAGAATCTTAGATGTCAGCTACATGTGTATTTTATCATTTCCCTTTTATTTCTTAAGGTACATTTCAGATATGAATTATGTTCCGAAGTACATGTATACAAGAAACAACAATCAAAGAGATACAAGTAATGAAATATTATGTACATGTACACATTAATAATCAATGTGCAGACGGAAAAGTGCTGATCGGCTGAATATTCAGGTCATGAAATTGCTCCGTTTTTAAACCATTTTAGTGTTGCCTCGTCGACAACATCGAACTTTGCGGAACACATTTTCTTTCTATCGGGACCAAATTGTCCACGTTCATAAGTAGTTTTTATTTTATCAGCATTTTTCTTCCAGCCTGAAATAGTGTTTGATGGAATGTTGTACTTTTTTGCCAAATCAGCGCACTTTTCGCCTTTTTCAAGTTGTAGCAAAATTTCATACTTCAGTTCAATGTTTTGGTTTGAAATCTTTCTCCTTTGGAACATTTTTTTCTCTCTCATGAAACAGCATATACTGTACATGTACTTGTCAACAGAAAATTAACAGAACAGATATATTTCTAGGCAGAATATCACCCTATATATATGCTCGTATATATGCACGCGAATGGATAATCTCAGGCACTTGGCTTCTATACAATGGCAGTCGACGCCCCATAATTTAGTTCTCATGCTTGAGGTCTTCTTAATTTTGTTTTGTTTTCTTATTTGTAATATATCTTATTTAGGTCTGGCAGAAAAATTGGCTTCCATTGTTTTAATTTATTTTCAAAATTCCTGTGAATACCAGTAAAGAGGAACCTAAGTCGGCAAAAAAAAAGAAAAAAACAGAAAAGAAAATAAGAATCGGCACACTTGAAAGAATCAAAAGTCAGTTTCCAGGGTCGGTTTGCTTTGCAATGAAATAACCTTTGTATTTGATATCCTGCCGGTAAGTTCAAAGAATTAGTTTACTGCTCGCTACTGGATGTGTTTATTCACCACCCGTGCATCTATTTATTTGCCATCTGGAATCATAATTGATACAAACTCGCATTGATGCCTGCGGGGTAAGTAGTCTACTCAACATTAACTTGCTTTAATAAATACTCTTTGTAACCCATGCTAGCGAAAGGAGTGTCATTTGCACTCACAGTCAATGTACATGTACATGTACATGTATTTTCAAAAACATTTATTGATCTTTATCTGCGAGATACTGTCATATATTAACCTGGATATAATACAGTCTTGGTTATTTTGCACCTAACACCGCGTTATGCCTGAATGGCGGGTGCCTGAAAGCAATCGGTGGATGTTTCTCTCTCACTCACTCGTTTGTGATTTTCTTTCATCCATTTTTCAATCTGATAACATATTCAAACCTCTGAGTACAACCAAACATGATTTGTTTTTCAATATTCACATCAATTATAAAAATGCGTCGTGTGTTATCTGACATAAGTAATGCACACTACAGTAATGGATGCATACGCTACATCTGATATAAGGAGTTCATAGATATATTTTTTCTTTAATAAATTACTTATGATGATAAAAAAGGAATAAATGATAACAACACCAGGTTAGTTCATTTCATTTTATTATCAATTCAGCGTTTTGTTTATTTTATTGTAACATGCAGTGGGAGTGGATTCCAGTAAACACCAGCAAGAGACAGGAGTAATGCTCAAGGACATTTTTAAAATTACCGGTTTTTATGAACCCGGATATCTCGGGACCCGGTTATCTCGACGATTTCTTTACACCCCCGACGTAATCGAGATAACCGGGTTTGACTGTAGTATTTTTGACCTACCACTTGTAGAATCACATGTATGCATGATAATGATCTTGAATGCTGTTGATGCATAAATTGCATGTTTATGATCAAAAATGCTTGTGCTGTATTTAGTTCTGTCATTACTATTTAATCAGTTTCACTTCATTCAATTCTTTCCTGAGGAAAACCATTTTCAGACTGGTTTTAGATATAAACTACACTTTTGAGCTGATATTTGTGGATATTGTCACAAAGTCTATGAAGGCTTTGTATTATGTCTTTTTTATTGATGATTTTGGATACAATTTTTTCTGATTAATTTTGTTTGCTAATTAGTAAGCCTTAATTGTGCATGTATATAATGTGAGATTACAGTATGTCTTGATTCTGTAGCTTGACCCACCAGATTCCCAGCAGTTGTTCTTAAGAGCAGCCAGCATCAGTTTTCTCTTTGAACAGGCATGGACACTTTCTTATGCTCAGCAAGGACGATACCAGCGTATCCTTTTCATAGTCAAAGAATTGTTTAATGGCTTCTTATAGACCATAGACTGACTCCAATCCAAATTTTAATTGGCTCCAATGACAGTCTAAAATATTTCCAAATCATTCAGAATTCTAAGTTAGAGCAACTTATTCCTGAAAATTTATTTCCAGCTGATAAAAAATATTTCTCAAAATGATTGGCCAAAATCCATATTTTAGTGCATTTCCTTCCAATCCCCAACTTTCTATCTATTTGAAAGTGTCACCATGCATACTTACTCATATAGGACTATATTATCAAATCATTGGTATTAAGACATGGGACGTGAAGGCATTGGGCACATTACAGACTCAATCATATTAAGTGCTCAGATTCATCTATTGTAAATACTAGAGTACAATTTTAGCAATTTATCATATGAACTAAGAAACACTACAATTTTATTCATGTGAAGAGACATAACATACATACAAACATACACACACACATATACATACATTTAGGAGAACTACTACTACCTTGGAAATCCAGCCATACCAGATACTACTTTTTTAGCTCAAAGGGAGCTAAAAGTTGTTTGTCAACATATGTGGCAGTCATGCAGAGTGATCTCTCCTTAAGTATAAAACTTGGTGGACAAGTCTAAGTATGCATCAGTTACTTCTGAAGTGGAAGGCACACACTTTCTCTCTCGATGGTTGTAACTGAGTTGAGGCCAGGAGAGTGTATGTGTATTATGATTGGATATATATATATATATATATATATATATATATATATATATATATATATATATATATATATATATATATATATATATATATATATACCATCATTCTACTTATGGGGTACAATTAGTTTAGTTTTCATTTGTTCTTTATGGAACACTGCAACTGATATTTTGCCTATAACTTTATTTTAGCACTTTACACTGTTATAAGAGATTTTGTTATTTCACACTTTGATAATCTTCTTGTATTACAATAAAGTTACTGCATTTTATCTTGTGTAAGCAAGGATTATGAATGGTCATCACTTTTATTTTGATAGAATAAAACAATTGCCACAAACAAATTAGATTTTTACCAATTGGTGATTTGCTGAATTTTCAAGTCGCTAACATGGGTTTAGTTTTGAAAATACTTATCTCATGGACAAGTAGTATTTTAAAAGCCTAGTCAGGATTCAAACTAACTTGTACAGTGAATATTTCTTTCGTAAAATGTGTGAAGAAACAAAAGCTAAAACTAATTTTGCAAAAAGTATAGTCTGGAATTTCATGTTTAATTGGGAGCCGTACTGTCCAGAGTACCTTGGAAAAACTACATGTCCATTGACAAAATTGCTTGAAATCATTAGGTGTACAACTGTTGACACAACTTAAGGAAACATAAAATGCTTTCTAGGGTTTGATCTATTCAGATATATGTTTGACTTCATGACAGATAAAAGTGCATACTTAGGTTTGATCTTTTCAGGTTTCTGTTTCACTGCATGACACATAATTCTAATGTTTTTAAAGTTTGACAATTTTGAATATTTTATACATCTAGCCATAAGATAATTTGAGTATTTGGTATTTCCCTTTTCTTCTCATAAACTGCTCAGCAGAACTTGAACTAATTTGAATTGGATTTGAATTCGTATAGAAATCATATAAGAATATCAGAATGACTGAAGTATGTTCCAAACTGTCACAGATCACTTTCTCCTAAGAATAATTTCTGATATTTTACAACGTGTTAAATGTTCATTTCCTTCAACAGAGACATTTCTTACAATGCTGAAATTCACCCTGCCATGAATGAGTGTGTATGTTATGTTGCATTATATAGTAAATTATTTGAACAAATGTTTCAACAGATAAAATCAAAAGTGTATTGTTCTAATAAGCTGACATGATAATTAAAATCATAACTTATTCTGAGGAAATTTTATGAAAAATCACATCTGAAAACTCCTAAGTCAGAAGGAAAAGATGCATCTCAGGTTGTTAGAAAATCTGGATGGTTCTTGCAGCAAGCATTTCCCACCTCTCATTATGCCTTAACATCTGTCATTAGACATACTGCTGGATGCCATAGAGAAGATGGACAGAGGCATTATTAAGTAAGTAGAAAGTTGATTTTTTGCATGTATTTAAAGAGATTATAAAAAGCAGAGGCACAAAAACAATGAAACCAGGGAGTCATCCTAATACATTTATAAGATGATACGACCAGGGAGTCATCTTAATAAAATGTATAACATGTAAGACCACAGGGCCATCTTAGTAAAATTTATAACATGATAAACCAGGGGGCCATCCATTGCTTAAAGAACATTTTTTAGATCCAGGGCTAATGGCTTTTAAAAAAAATCATAAGCCCTGAATGAAATTACATGGGCTCAGGCTCTAATTTCCATTTGCCAAAAATTTTCCTTTTTATTATTTGTCACACAATGCTGCAGTTGCTACAATTCAAATAAATTCAATACTCCCTATTGAATTTTAAAGGTAAAAGGTAAAAGTGTCATTTGTGTTGATCACTAAACACAAGGGACTGGATGGTCCTTGTCTTCAAGCTTCTGCTGGATTTTCTGAGCAAATCCTGGTCAGAACCAGGTTGACATATGTCAGTATGTTGTTTGCACTAACCACAAAGAATTAATTGCCTTTTCCCACCTTTCTTTTATACATGGGAGCTTAACTCTGCCAGTTCTGAAATTTAATTCTGGGGGAGGGGTGTTTCTGATACTATTGATAACTAATTGCTTCCAATATTAGCTTCAAAAATTGAATCATATTGAACACTATTCTGACAGTTGAAATAATCATGCTTTGTGTTTTATAAATACAGTAAAATCTGACTTCAAAGAAATGTTGTCGCTGTTCACAAACCAATAAAACATGGTTTAAACATTTTCATTCAAAGCAATGATACATAATAACTTTTGTTCTCCTACATTCTTCTAACATCTGTTTGATTTACCTATATTGGGTTGTTTCATGTCATGATCATACCTATGCAAATTAGCACATTTGACTTTCCCACTGCAGTCTTTAAACACATCTCAATAGCTGTTGTCAGCATTATGTGAAATGATAGTTTATACCTGATCTCTTTGCCTTTTAATTTGTTTGTTTAAACTGCCCAAGGATATTTTAACATCAGCTCTAATCATGACTGTTTACAATTTATATATGCTACATGTAACAGGCATATACTGAATGGTATTTTTTCCTCTTTTTTTTTTTCCCCCCAAAGATCACTGAAAATTGTTTTCTTGAAACATGATTATGTCAGGGGGTTTGGGAGAACAAAATTGTGTTTTTAGCTTGACATGCCATGTTACAATCTCCACTTCATGTAGGACAGTGGCAATCAGTTTTTAATATAAGATTGTGCCATGTTAAGGCAAGTATGTGAACATTTGATATATTTTTTGACAAGCCCAATGGGCACCTCTATTATAATACAGGATGGACCCGATCTGAAACTTGAAGGGCCACAAGCTTTGAGCAGTCTGATTTTTTTTTTAGCCTTGCCTGAATATTGTATGCAACATTTGTAAAAGGTGAATAGACTTTTTACATTTGATACAATGACCTCATGATTTGAAATATATTTGAGGTTTGCATTAGTGCCTCAAAGGTTTTGAACTTTTTCGTTTTATTGCAAAATATTGCAGCTTATATTTCAGTCCAGTACTTCATTTATGAACGATTTACCCATGAAATTTGGAGTGTTTCTTGGGATTTTTAGAGGTCGTTTCATACTCCTGTACTCTGTTGAGTGCATGGGTAAAGGTCAGGCTGGTAAGTTATTTCAAAGTTTTACCCAAGATAGTGGTGCTGATGCACTCCCATATACTCGAGGCAAAAAGTGTTGATGCAGTCCCATAGAGACTCAAAATAGAAGTTAGTGCTGATTCAGCCCCATAAAGACTTTGGGTATATTTGGGATTTAGTCGATTTGTATCACACGGAAGGCTGACTTTTTTAAGTTAAAACTGGACAAAAAAGCTACTTGAAGGAAAACGGAAGCATTCCCTCCCATCTGTTGGAGTTAAACTTTTTGTCAGACTGCCTTTAAATTTAAAAAAACTTTTAACATCAGATTAATCTTTGGTATATATGGAGGGATAGATGGATGTGCACACAGATGCCAAAGTGATTGTTATATTGAGCTTCTACCAAGGCAGGTTCAACCAATATGTGAAAGGTTGATGAATAATTAATTAGGAAGTTCAAGCTTTTCTTCTTCATAAAACTTAGTGCTTATTTTGTAGTCTTTTGCAAATGTAAAGCAGACTTCAAAATCTGTAGGATGGATAAATTTTCTTGTATATCTGTAAACATGTTGTCTTTTTCTTACATTTACTTCTGCATGCATATTATATACATTTTGTTATTTTTCAGGTGTAAGATAGCCAAAACTGTATCCCTTGAGGAGTCAGTTGAGGCAATAAAACAGTTACAGGACCATCCGGTGGGAAAAGTTGTGATGGTCAGATGATCAGTACTGAATTACAGAATTAATGAACAAAGTAATGTACTTGAGCTGTACACCATACTTTTTGTTCAAAAGAAAAAATACATTTTGAGCTTATTGTCTTGGTGATGAGTTTCTTTGGTGTTGAGAAATGACATTTTTGTTCATGATTAAATTCATGCATCCAGGAAGAAGTTTGATAAGTTTTATTTGAAGTGTGATTTTTTTGTGGTTTCCTTTAATTCATGGCTTGCAGCAACCACAAAATCCAGAAAAATTAGCAGTCATTGAAAAATATTAATTCAATTATAGATGCCATGTTTTACCTTGAAATGGAGAAAATACCTTAAAGCAGTGAGCACACAAAGTCATCTCACCTTTCTGTTTACAGTTGTTACTATGGATGTAATAATGCTGTATTGTTTCATGAATTAATAAAGCAGTGACATGCAATAAACTTATGTATTTGTGCAATAAAGAATGTTTTTTTTTTTAAATTTAGAACAGGTGTTTTATTAATTGTCATTTGAATGCTTTCTGTCATGATATTAGGTTCATTTTCTTATTTGAAGGAAGATAAAGATTGAAGCATTAAATATATTGGGTATTTTTCCCAAATGCTTGTTTAAGACATCTGTTTGAAACAATAAATTGACAAGAAGGAACAAGCTAAACTGAAGATATGAATTACTGTCAATTTCTGGAGTTTGCAGTCCATTGCAGATCATTACACTTGATCAAGAGCTTTCTTCAGTATTGTATGCAGCCAAAGTACTGTAGAACGTTCAAGTCAAACATTTTATTGCTTTTCCTTAACCCATGCACAAACTATTCACAAAGTTTAGTAACACTGTAGATGGTAAAGAATTCAAGTTATTGTGCAGAAACTACTTTTCTTCTTTCAGTCATTGTCACCTTGACCTTTGTGCTTTTGAGACTGAAATCAGTTTCTTCCTTACCCCAAGAGCAGACTATCCTAACCATTGGTAACAGATGGATGAACTACATCAGAGCGTAATAATGGGCATATACAAATAGAAAATACTCTAAAGGACTTCTTAAATACCTCTCAATAAACATTAACTAATTTTAAGGCATCTATTTGTATAATGTTGACCCACCATTAAGTCATCATTATTAAAAATAGAAACAACATTAAATGACCTCTTCATAAAAGCTGCTAAACAGTCAATATCCAAATTTGACAGCATCATGGCACAAAGACTTTTTGTACGTTTTTAAATGATGCCAATCCACTATCAAGTATGGTCACCATTAATAACAAAAGAAAAATCTTTTAACAACTTCAACAGACAAACTGAACCATGGCGAAATCTAGAGACAAAACCCAGGGGTACTCTGGGAGAGGAGTTGATGCATTGATAGTCCATTCCAGATATGAAGTGCAAGTACTGGTACTAAAGAAGAAAAAAATTTGGCCTAAGCTAACCAGATTTACATTCAAACTTATACAGCTCAGAACTAGATTACTCAACTTTGGGTACATGAAAGGGCATAAGTCTTTAAAATATAGTGTCCATTTTATTTATATACCGGTAAACAACAATCATTTGAAAGGTCCAAGACCTTCTCCGCTGAAACATTATCACAGGATGCATCCCAAGGCAAAAAGGTTGCTTTCATTGATCATCTCTTACAATCTTTAGGTATGTACAGTAGTTTTTTTTTTTTTTACATCCCCATATTTTAAGATTTGAATAAAGCCACAATATTACTTTAAAATCTCGTTAAGGTAAGTACTCATTACTAAAGCCACCCTTTCCCTTGGAATGCTCGGGTTACCATACTAAAATATATTTATCAGAAAGTATTAAAAGAGAACTGATTTTGTATAAAATTTGCTTTAGTTTATCAAATTTGACTATTGAAGTTTTCTGTCAATGTTCACTGCATAATAGTAGTTTGTAGATCAAAAAAATAGTTAATTCTAACTTCATATTATTTATAAAGTAATGATAGACTCTTCATTAGAGATCCATCCATGTTTGACCTGAAAATGTCATTTAGTCATTCTATGAATTCTTTCACAAAATAAATACACCCAACACTACAATCATTGTCTCTCCTTCCAATACATTCCACAATCACATTAACATAAGGGTATAAGCCTGCTTCCTGGAGAATCCACCCCTACTAAAGACAAAAATCATCTTTTAATATCTCGTCAAGACACGGGGCAATAACCCTGGCCTATTAGCTCTCTTTACCACTGCCATGTATGAGTAGTTTTTGAGCTTCACTGCTGTACTGATAACTTGTGCATTATACCTCAAACAATCCAAACAATCTTAATGTAAAAATTGGAATATCCAACTTTAAATTTGGATTTATTATGTTAGACTGGTTGTATAAATTATTTGTATAATTGTTTTAAAATTTAAGTGATTGTAACCTTTATGGACTTCATCTATTTATGACCATGATAAAGCATGCTATCACTGAACTCGTGATGTCATTTGCATGTTACCATGATACTATTTTCACTTACTCTGTTAGTTTGAGTAATTAGTAACATGCTACATTTCTAATTTATTATTTGATTTCTCATATGTCATTTCAGTGTAAATGTCAACTGAATACCCTTTTATGATGAAGATTTAGTAAGAAATCTGTCCAGCAAGGCCTTGAAGATGCCATTATCAGTGATAGTATAATTACCATACTACCAGCATCCATGTCAGGCATGCCAGTCAACCGTTCTGGCACTGCCAAACTTATCCACATGGTCAAGTTAGTGACTTTTTCAGAGAGGACGTAAATTAGTCATTGATGCCACCTGGTTTGGCTTACCAGAGCTGCAACCTGGTCAGGCACACAGCAACCATGACAAAACTTAAACAAATCAGCAATACTCACAACCAACCATGGAATATACTGAATTTAAGACCACAGGCAAAGAAATTTAGACAGTGCTGGCAACTTCAGAATGCCCTCGTACCACTATACTAAACTGCACCCTAATCAGCTAACATTGCTAATCTCCCAACCCTTGACAAAAATTGTGCAACAATTCACATCTGCTCCACTTTTTTTTATCAAGCAGACAAAAATGTGTTCCATGCAACATCAAAATTAGTCCTGGATGTAATTATGTCTTCAATGTTAGTTTTGGCCTCATTGACAATTTTCCGACTTGCAGAGAAGTCTATGCTTTGTTCCCCACCAAATTATGTACTATATGGATTATTCTTTTATTTGGTTCATAAAAAATAAAAAAAATTATTAAGCAATAAATTGTTCCACGTATATATGTTTGAGAATATTATTAAAAAGATGACTGTTGCATAAAAACAGCATAAGAGTACTTGCCTTACTTGCTATCAATAGCAACTGTATCCAACCAGCCTCACCCATGTGTATACACCAACTAGATCCTTACGCTCTTCTTCTGATAATTGTATACTCATTGTTCCCAAGGTTAAAACAAAGTCATATGGACAATTGCAAATGTTCATTTGCAAACCACGGCCCAGCGACGTGGAACGAATTGCCCATTGAAATTAGACACAAAGACAAAGTCATCCCTTTTAAGAGTGCTCCTAAGACAACCCTGTTTCGACTGCAGGGACAAACTTAGCGACCTAATCATGTTTTGTATCTTATATGTTTTCAGCATGTTTTTTTATGTTTTCCAATTTCATTGTTTTTGTCATTTGTTGTTCTGTAGTGTAGTCATCATTATTGATGGTGTAAAGCGCTTAGAGCTTCGAAAGATTAGGCACTATACAAAGTCCTCATTATTATTATTATTATTATTACATAACACATTTCCATGAAAACAGGTTTATTCATGTATGAGCATTGCATTGCATTAAAGATTCATATTATTTATAAGTTAGGTAGCAGACCAGTTTATACTTTTAAAAAATGGTGCCAGATGTTAAGCTTCACAGTACGAGTTGTTGACTGCTCCAGTGATCTAGTGGTCAGAGCATCCGTCTCAGATGCAGGTCATGGGTTCAATCTCTGAGTCATACCAAAGACTTTCAAAAATAGTACTAACAGCTGCCTCACCTGGTGCTCAAAATTAAGAGGTTAAGTGTTAGGACAGGTTGACCTGGTGTCAGGATAACATGATTGGGTGGGACATGATGCTCCAGTACTAGACAATACTATAAACTATCACAGTGCAGACATCAGAGCAATATGACTGAATATTTTGTAAAGCTACATTACAAATCCAAATCATACACACAGTAGGAGTTGTTGATATTATATGACTGAAAATGTTATAACAGATGGATCTTTTCAAACATAAGAAACATGTCTGATTAGAAAAAGAAACAAATGAACAACACTTTGCAAACTTTAAAAGAAGAATCTGAGAGTAATAATTATACAGCAATCTGAGGACCTGATGATCATTGAAGAACTCCAGTTAACGATCATTCAGCTAAAGTTGTGCATGTAGGCTAATTAAAGTGGTTGTTGAATATAAATACAGTTTCATTATATTTTATGTTTGTATTCTGTTTCTAATCTTTATGTATTTTTTCTTTTGTGACAAGAATTTTGACCAGCTTCAGAGCAAGGTTAGTAACAAAAATAAATATATCCTTTTCATAGTTGCAGTAATTCTGGCCTGCAATATATATATTACACATTTTATTACCATAATTAATGTCTTTTTGCTTATAATGAAAATAATGATGCTTATACTGCTGAGTGTTGGAGTTGACATGTATTCTAGCAATATTAACGAGCAGATTATAATTCCATGGCAAATGTGTAAACTGCTTCATCCAACTTAAATCTGATGCATGTATGAAGACCACGTCGTTCAAGCCTAATCATACCACAGCTTTATGGATGACCATGTTTCGGTCACCATTACTCTTTGGAGTAAAAACTGAAAAAGTTCAGAGGTAAGCTGCCCCTCCAACTTAAGGCAGGCATTTTGAAACAGCTGCCCACCTGTCTCTCCAGTTCCAGAAGCATATGGGCTTGAATGTTCTGTCAATCAATTGGGTAGAGTTGTGCGTATTTGCTTACCCTTCCCCAGCCTTGGTACCACAACTAATCCAAAAGTTATTGGATCAGAAATGCAAGATGATTCTGATTAGATACTCTCAAATTGGTCAAGTCCTGGGTTACCAATCTCAGTCTAGTCTGACCAGGAAGATTCTGGCTAATCTCAATCTTCTCAAGCAGCCAGTCACAGATGTTGCATCTCTACACAGACTGTCTTCTGCACATTTGGATCTTTTCCGGAAAGCCTTGTAAGAGAAACCATTTCCGCCTTTGATTGTGGATAGAATCTAGAGAGCAAAGAGGCCCTCCGCTCTTAAGGGACAGTGTAGTGTTTTTTTGGGACTGATGCCTTATCAATAACATCATCCCTCTGTATGCCCCAATCCCTCAACTGGCCAAATTGTTTCTCTGAATCTTCAAAAAGATTTGACCAAAATTACTATCAAAGGCTACTGCTCCATAATATCAGACATTTTCTGGCATCATACATATATAATACCACTAAAATAATAATGGAAGTCGGTTTTGTCTGGTATTTGTAAAAGAACCTACCGATAGTTGAACATGCATTCAGAGGTCAGAGTTCATAGGTCAGTTTGGCCTTTTCCCATGCATGGCTGCTATTGACACATTTGACTAATCGGTGAATGGATTTATTTTCATTGCTATCAGTTTGGGACTGAAAATCTGCACAAGTCTTATAAACAGTACTAAAGGGTGTCGTGGGGAGCCTTATGTTTACACAGAATGATTAATGTAATATGGGTCAATACATTCATTGTGCAGCAACCATAGTGAATTGACAGTACATCAGGGCTAATAGAAATTCAAGACTAGTTCTTAACTTTATATTTGAACCTAGAATGAAACAATGAATGAAATTTAAAATTAATCAAACTTTGACCAATTAAATTAATGTTATATGTCTAAAGTAGAAGTTTTGACGGTCTGGTGAAACAAGGAATGTTCTAATTTCTATTGTTCTGAAATTTGAAGCTTTAAATTTTAAAGGTAACAAAGTAAGTTATGGCAATATGAGTGTGTGCGTGTGTGATTAAGATTTTTAACATAGCTTTAACAATTTTTCAGACAAATATATGATGTCTGCAGTGAAGCAGTTTATAGTGATGTCTAGCACTGGGGCATCATGCCACAGACATGCAGCAGGCTGACCAGTCCTAGCACTAACCTCTTAATGCTGAGCGCCTAGCGAGGCAGCTGTTAATACCATTTTTGTAAGTCTTTGGTATGACTCTGACTGGGATTGAACCCGCTTCTGTGGCGGATGCTCTAACCACTAGTCCACAATATGCTACATACAGGTGAAATCATTGTTTCAGAAGGCCATGATACTGAGCTCAATGTATGAAACAATGAACCAGCAACACTAATGGAGGGAGTGCGTAATCTAAGAAGCACAAACACTGGATAACACAAAGTTTTATTTCAAACATAAATAAATGGTTTCATTAGCATTACAATTTGGAGGAAATGGAAAAGCTAATAAAAATAACTGATATTATGAGAAATCAATAATAAGCAGGCTAGAATGTTCATAATACAGTTTGTTTCACACACATTCTGTGTATATGCAACCACAAATTCATATACCAAACATGACATTCTAAACAGTCATTTTCATGGTGTTAAGTATTGCAGTTATTTCCTTTAGATAATTAGCACAGAATTTTATTCTGGTAAATACAATGCTAACATGGAACATTTCAGGGTGGGTACATCAAACAAGTTTTGCTTTAAATCTCTTGATTATTTTGCTTCCATAAATATTGAACTGCTGCTAAATTTCCATAAACATTGTAAATAATATCTAAATGACATCTTCGTAAAATTAAAATGCCAATGAAGTATCTTCCTAATATACAATGATTTGGTATCCATGTTTAATGGCACAGTAACCCCTTTATAGTCGTATTGTGGCAAGGAGAGTAAATGCCTTGCCCAAGAACAAACCATTGTAGCTGATTCGAGCTGATCCAATGGTGGTAACCGAATGTACACACTTCTGGTCAAGAGTCCAATGCCTTAGTAACAGTCACTGCAGCTCTCAATGCAAATAATTATCCCATCAGATTGACAGTGATGACTTTTATAGTGTGCTTGTTCAACTTTTGTTTATAAAAACACCTTGTTGACACAAATTGGATACAGTGTGACTTGGTTCTAGTGTAAGCTAGAAAGCTACAGGGAAAAGAACTGCAACCCAACATAAATTTAGTGACCCAGGCATGTCGTCTTCCCACCATGGGATCAGCTCAGGCATTTACTCTACTTCCCATAATATGGTTATTGCTTTCTCTTTTTGTGATTTATTAATAATTATTCTCCTGAAATAATTTTGTGAAATATTATTATAGTAAGAAATAGTGATGCCTTATTGAAACAAATTTTTGAAAATTGGCAGAGGAAGTCATTGAATGAAATACTCCACTTTGCTACTGAAATTCAATACATGGAAGCTAAAAACAAGCACTCTGGGAGCTGTACACACTATTTGTTACACCCTAATGACAAATCCAACTTCTGAATAGACTGCACATTATAAAAATATCAAATGTACACTGATATTTGTAACTGTAATGAAAATATATTACTATGACAAGAATGAACCATGCCTCTAGGCAAATGTTCTCAATATGATCAGACATTCAAAGCTTTCTGCTTCAAGTTGTTATTGTTGTTGTAGGGTTTAATGCCATTTTTCAGCAAACGATAGACTATACATGGCGGCCGGTATTAGTGGTGGAGGAAGAACCTGGGAAAACCCCCAGAAAGAACCACTGACCCATGAGAAGCTACTGGCAAGCTTTCTCACATAACTACATTAGTAGAATCTTCAACTCGAACCCACGCAGACAGAGGTGAGATGGCAGTGATCCATAATGGCTTTAGACCACTCGGGACCACCTCTGCTTCACATTTTGATAAATATCAATGAAAATCCTATTCACAGTTGGCACACAAATAGAAATCACTTAAAATGAATAAGTAGTTTTGAGCATACTTATGAATCCTGAGACGTATGAACACATTTCTGGTGGCAATGCTGATTGAAGTGTCAACATAGTTAAGCTATGTGCTTAAGTTAGTGAAAACCAGGTCTTCTGTACTGGCAATCAATTTTAATTTTGGTGTATTACTATATGCCTAAGGTTGGGTGTAATATTAACATATGTGTGTAAAGTTTGGTGTAATTAAACTAAACTTATAAAGTGTTGTGTATTATTACATTCTACATATCAAAAGTTAGCAACTTTGGAATGCTACGATTTCCTGTCTGATTTGAGGAACTAGAAGGCTACATCCTCACAATGCTTTTCAAAGTTAAGACACTGGTTCTATAGATGTGATTATTAATGCACAATTGTGTTAAAATTAGGGACTGTGTAATCTGAGTGATACACTGTGTAATGTGTAATCTGATACAAAATGCAAAATCTCTGATATAATTCTACTAGATTATTAGCATAAAATGCAGTGGTTTCAATTAAAAGAATTTCAAAAAAATTTAATTTGTTTTATTTCTGCCAATATCTTACTGGTTTTCATCTGCCCAATGTTGTTCCAAATTCACAACTACCAAAAGCATGTGTGGATTCTTAGCACCAGTACCTGATCCTGATGTCAAGTTTCCAAGATGAAGAAAGTAGCACTTGAACATGTACAATCATCTAAAATGCAGATCGTGGTTGTGGGAAATTGACTGATTAAGATTAACAGAGCAAATATCTGCTCTTTGAAGAAGTTCACAAAAGAATTTCTAAAGCCTATAAAACAATGATTAATTCTTGTTTTTGCCATAACTAAAACACCCCAAAAATCTGATGTAAAATAATGTACAAAATCATGGGCCGGGGGAACACAGAGTATCTCTGCAAATAACATTTCTTATGCATAAATGGAATAAATCCATCAACGTTGTCTAATACATGCACTCTAATCTAATCACTTCAAACACACTGTGAAACCAGATCATATAATTTTAACACTAGACATTATAATGGGGTACAATTATTAATCAGACCACTACAGTGAAATGTCATCTGTTTTCATGCCGGAGTGCAAGAAAATGACTCAAAACTAATTGATGGAATTCAATTCATAAGGTATTATTTGATTCCAAAATGATCATCAAAAATTAGAATCTATTCTACCTGTAGTTTCTTTTGTGTATTTGTAATATAGAGTTAGTCAAATGTGTATGGCTAAATGTCTTGGTGTTAATTACACAGTTTATCATCTATACTTGCTTATAAGTTGAGTCCAACTGCAAACAACAAAGATCCTGATCTGCTGCAGATCAAGGGTCTACTGATTACTCCGAATAAACTGCACAGTCTCAGATCTGCCAGTGCATTATGTGTTAGCTGTTTGCAGTTGCACTCGTCCTATTACCAAATTTTATATGGTATAATATGAACAACAGTTGTCAAGGATTAGTCATATGTACTTGGCTAACCCAATAGGCAGTGGCTGAAAATACAAAAATTAAAATGTCTGTGATAATTATTATATAATGATATAAGATCTTGTTTAAATTAATTTTTAAAAACTGGTAATTGAGAATTTAATGAGTGGTCTTAATGTAAACATTACCATGCATACCATATGAGTATAGTCTTCTTTAACAAACAGGAGAGTGTATGTGTGTGTGTGTATATATATATATATATATATATATATATATATATATATATATATATATATATATATATATATATATAATAATTGACCAAAGCCCTCCTACACCCATAACGTTTTCATGATTTAATAATATACATGCACTATTAACTTTTCCATACCCCTCCTCCTAAATTATATTGATATTTCCTTAAAAGTTATATAAAGGAATCTTAAAAAATATATTTCTGTACTGAAGAAACAATCACCCCGCCAACTGTGCATGTATCTTTCTTTGATGGGCATATGCTGTTGGCTTCAGTCACCCAACATTTAACAGCTTTCATCACTATAAAACAAAGAAAACTTCACCCCCCCCCCATTCACAAATCAAAAATATACCCCATGGAAAAGGTTTTCCAAAACAAACAACACATACAACAAATAAATGATTAAAAAATTTAAATTTCAATCCATCTCAATTCATGCCTTGATCATAATATGCATGTCTACCTTCAAACGTACAATCAACATTTTTCTTGCAAAATTAACATTAAAACAATAATAGTAATGACCATTGTTTTGGTTAAATACCATGTTATTTAAAACAAAATTCTTTATGCATTAATGAATTTCATTTTATAGTATGATCTGATAGACCAACTGCCGCAATAGATCATTTGTATTAACAGATGGGATGGCCTATCCAGACAAAGTCTACTGCAACAGTAATAATAATAATAATAACAATAATAAAGTAATAGGTTGAAGTTATTGCAAGCAATTCAATTTCTCTAGAGAAATCTGATTTCACTGCAAATGGAACAGTAATGTATTTATATCCTAAATGGTTTCCCAGAAAAATAAAAATTGGCCAATTTTACTTTGAACAAAAAAATGTATAACGCTGATTAATACACTTTGCTCAATCTTCATGAAAGAGTATCTTCAGTATTTGAAGAACACCAGATACAATGTTGAACATTTACGATCATTAAGCATTACATACAACTTAAATGCCTCTCATAGCAATAGAGTGCTGATCAGTTGGTATGATTCTGATTTAGTCATAATAACGACAAACGACTAAAAGAACACTAATTCTGATAAAATACATTTTGATCCATCTTAAAGTTTTGTATAGCATACACTACTGCAATTTGTGCAATTAAAAGAAACTAAACACAAAATGATGAAGCAATCAAATTATAGAATCAGAATCAAAGCAATTGTTTTATGAATTGAGATATATAATTTTAGGCAGTTAATAATTCATGAAAGATATTCAAAGTTGTTCAAAACAAAATAACTTATTTAAAATACAACTGTCTCCAAAAATCATACTATATATAGAGATCAGAAATGCAACTTCAAGAGTAATAACAAGCTCATCTGATCAGATAGAAGTTCACCACATTAAACTGTAAAGCTCCAATGCTGGCTATTTATCATTAACTTCACCATTCTTCCAATCTAACTAAAGAAGGAAATCAATTCTTAAAAAGGGTATCTGTTTTTTAAAATAATCAGGATGTCACAAGTAAATGATGTTCAAATATTCAGGTTAGAGCTAAGAGGTTCCACCCACTAATATAGTCAATGAAGTTAAACATCATTGCAATCTCTTTCTGGAGTGCTCCAAAAATAGTGACTAACTCCATTAGTGACTAAGCTATGAACAATATTCACACACACTTATCTTAGAGGGAACGAAGATAGGCAGGCACATTTTTTAAATTGGATGTAAGAAGCATGCTGATATAGAGATAAGACTTGGGTGAATACTGGTGATCAGCTGGGACACTGGAATATACAATGGAAGGGCAAACCTGGGCTGATGACAATCTGATATAGTGTGGTGTTACCTTCCTAACTTTTTTTGTTTACAACTGTGTCATCATCATATTATGTGTGCCAGCTTCAACTGAAATCTTTTGACCTATAGATATCACTTATCAATATCGGATGAATTTGTACACAGGTGGAAAATGGCAGGGTATCCCTGTTCATGGAGAAATTACATTGCTCATAATGTGATGAAATGTTGATATTATCTAGTGTTAATGGAAACCAATATCATTCAAGACTTTTTTTGTGCATGTAATGTTGGCATTGGGACTTTAATTTGTTTGGAATTTTGCTCAAAACCTGTGTAGGATCATCATATGCTCTAAGTCTAATCCAAATCTGATCAGAAATATGGACTCGGGCAAAGAACAAATGGTAGTTAATCAAATACAAGACCACCACTTTCATATGTATGAATCTCACTAATTATCCAACTCATCAGATATCTGAAGATCTAAGATGATATTCAAAGTCTGATTAAAATTATATGAAAAATATGAG
The DNA here is from genome assembly GCA_029339505.1 of Unio delphinus. Lineage (NCBI taxonomy): Eukaryota > Metazoa > Mollusca > Bivalvia > Unionida > Unionidae > Unio > Unio delphinus. Next base: position 1,098,999 of record JAQISU010000048.1, on the reverse strand, counting down.
CTCCAATCATATGCTAGATCAACTCATTAGTAAAACTGGACCTCATTCATTATCCAACTCGTTTGTAACACTGGATCTCATTTATTATCCAACTCGTTAGTAAGACTGGATCTCATTTATTATCCAACTCGTTAGTAAGAATGGACCTTGTTCATTATCCAACTCGTTTGTAAGACTGGATCTCATTTATTATCCAACTCATTAGTAAGACAGGATCTCATTCATTTTCTAAATTATTTGTAAGACTGGATTTCATTTATTATCCAATTCATTCAAGATCTTTATGAATCAAATCCCTAATCCAAGTTCCATCAAATCAGATCAGAGATATTGGCACAGAGCTATACCATGAACTCACTTGGCTTTAATGGCATGGTGGGCTAAAATATGATATAATGGCACACAAAACTCAATCAGGTCATATGCATACAATCATGGATCCCAACTTTCACTGACTACTTCATATTGTTTGCCAAGTCATGCTTTTTGGGTCTGAAAACAATCAATCAAACTTCAAAAGGTTAAAAAGTGGACAATAATTCTTTTTCTTCCTATAATGGCTGGGAAATTTAACAAGTTCATTTACATTGGAATATAATAATGATAAATTGTATTAGTCTGAGTTGAGCGATTTTTGCATAATTGTTCTAACGAGTTTTTGCCAAACTAGCCAAAAAAATAAAATCTGAATTTAAAAAAAAATTAAAACTGGCGGTAATAGTTTTTAAATGTAACCTGCATATAAACAGAAATATGCTTAATGTCAATTACCTACGCAAGTCCAAAAACTTCCAAAATATATATTAAATATATTAAACAACAATTGCTGAATTGGTCAAAAAATTTAATCAGATGATCTATAACCATGATGTAGTGTTACAAAAGTCATGGTCCTAAGTTTAAAATTGTATAAGATCTTGTACTAAATTGAATCCATAACAGATACGGATGTATGGACATACAGGCAGACAGCAGCCAAACAATATGCCCCCACTCCATTCTGCTATTAAGGTGGGAACAAAACAAATGTTGCGCATAAGGTTCGCAAACAAAATATATTACATTGCTTGAACTGGCAAATTCTTTCTTACACTAAAAAAGGAATTAACTTTTCTTTGGTTTTGGTCTCCAAGCCTGAAATAAGACTGATGCAAAATACAAGCCAAACCCATGGAGTTGAAGGGCAACAGCTAAAAACAGAAACCACACTACTACTGCTGGATATCCAAAGATCCGAGTTGTATAATTTTTATCATAAAGATATGCATACATGTCATCAATCTGATCAATTATGCCATAAATTACTGGCAACAATCCAAAAACTACTGTGCCGATCATATATTGTTTCAGAAGAAGCATTTCATTCTTCGCTAAAGACTTCAGTCCCAGCAATGCTGCAACTAGGCTAACAATCCAGGCATATTCCCAAGATTTTGGTGCTGGTACATCCCACTGGCGCAGTTTCTGGTAGAGTGAAAGGCCAACAAGAGATGTAATTCCAGGAAGAAGTCGAAAGAACACTGCCAAACCCAGGATCAACTGAACCCCTGTACATGTTTTTAATCTTGACTTGTTTATCGAGCTGCAAAAAAGCAAAAAAAGGATATATTAAATTAAATTTAATTAAAACTGTACATACCTAACTTGTTTTTCAATTTCATTCCTATTCTTAAATGTTAAAAATTGTTATTCTAAGCTAATCATGTTCATGTAAATGACACTAAAGTGAGGTGGTAGAAATTTGGAGAAATCAGTCCACCCATAACTGCCCTTATTTTGCACATATTCCCAATTTACATGACATGGCCTACTGACATAATCTCTCCAACTCTGAAAGTGCTACCCCACCTAAAAAAAATTCCAGTGCCCCTACAAAGCTGCATCCTAATCAAGTGAAAGTCTGCAAATAGCCAATGAAATGCAAATTAACAGACACAAGCCTTTCCATTACAATTTCTCCACTAATTTTCCCATCTTAAGAAATCCTGAAATTCCCCTGCCAGAAATCGTCCATTAATAAATATTTTGAAGTGTTTATTATTTGAGCTTATTGCCATTTTTCAGCAGGATTAGCTATACACGGTGGCCAGTAGAACTGGTGGAGGAAGAACACAGGAAAACCCTAATAAGAACCACCAACCCATGGAAAGCTACTGGCACACTTTGAACATACCCACATTGGCTGAGCCTGACACTCCAGCCCACACAGACAGAAATGAAATGGCAGTTATTGTTCAATAGTGGTGCATGAGACTACTTGGCCACCCGCAAATACTTAGAAATACCATTATATATATATATATATATATATATATATATATATATATATATATACATACATACATGTATTAGGTGGTCTTTCATAACAGGTCACAATGCTATATAATTATTATACTTGTGCACTGAGAATATGGTCTCTCAAGACAGTTAGTCTCACATAGCAGTGGCCTTTCAATATAGGTTTCATTGTATATATAAACTACCTTCTGTTGAGGTGCAATCATGGACATTAATTTAATATTGATGATAATAATGTAGTTGTTCAATGGCAGGTCCTTCATTTTATGTACACAAAAACTTACCAAAATTTGTAATTTATAGGGTATGTACATGTTACTTTCTATTTTAAAAAAAAGAGATAGAAAGAATAACCTTTCATGAACAAATATTACATAAACACAGTAACGATGCAATTAACCTTACTCAGATCTGGACAAAAAATGTTGAATGTGTAAAGGGTAGATATGCAAGTACTTCAGAGACCAGTGTTCTTTACCAGCATTGATCTTTAAAGCACTGTTTTGAGGTCAAAAGCGTACCTATGGAAGAGAAGGCCCAAAAATTGGTCTATGTGCTTAGTTATTATTTATTTTTAACATTATTTATTGCGAGAGAACAGATGTGGAGCAGAAAATTCAACAGTGAAAAGTCCAAACCTGAGAAATTATGGATTTCTGCAACACACAAATAATGTAATAATTTTATCAGACTTTTGTGCTCAGACAGCAAGTCTAATCTTCTATCAATGCATCATTCTAACAACACATTTGTTTAGCACTCAGCTATATGAATTTGCACGAACCACCCATCAGTCCAGTAAACTTAACAGGTTTTGTTCTTTGCCATGGACAGTAATGTAAGAAAAGAAAAACAGCAGCAGAAGACACCTTCCAATATCAATGACCTTGACTCGGACATTTGAACTAAGGACTTGATTTGATTATTATATAAGGTGTGGTAAAGTTCAAAGCATCTGTGGTTGGGGTGTGTGTGTGTGTGTAAAAACTTAAAGCCTAGATAAGGAAACTGGTCAGTAACTTATATTTTTTGTTGAAATCGTATCCTTGAGGCAGTGTGTATGACCAAATATGTGACACTATGTCGAATCAAGATAGATAAAAGGCTTGAGTTTCACTTAAGTATCCGTACTGCTTCAAAAGTTATACCCATATATGAATAAAAGCTACTAATTTATCATTTTCTTTGCTGTGATCTCTGTTCTCTAAAAATTCCAAAAGCCAGTTCATCAGTATGTAATCAGTTGGCAAAGTTCTCATATACGATTCATTTGTAGTGAGTATCAATTATGTAGTGTGCAAGCTATCAAAATTCAGGTGATTTTAACTGGATCAAGGGAAGCCACATAGATTAGATCTTAGATCTTAGCAGACAAGGCGATTTAGATACATGGTAAACAACAGTCATTTTAATTATCATGCTGATCAAAAGATTAATTATATGTGCATTCTTTAACTCTTCTCTTTGATACACACTACTCTGCAGTTTTAATCCATCATGTTAAAAATCATCATGTGATGTTTGGAATACTTGCATGTTATCATATATCAATTTTAGAAAATATTGCCAGGATTTTGAAATATAGTTGGTGTGTTAAAGAAATATAAACTCGTGTGTTAATCAGAATAAATTTAGCTTCTTTTGGTGTCATGTATACCTTCAATTTCATGTGATTATCATAAGTGTACCATTCTAATGGCAACATGACATAATTTCTTTGGTACCAAGTGTATGACTGCAGATGAATATGGCTGACAGAAATTAGAAAATACATCTCCTATTTACAAAGAAAACAGAACACCAAAGAGAATGACAGAATCAAGAAAAAAATAGAACATTAAAAGCTTAATCCACATGGTATCATATGTGGAAGGAATAATGCAATTGAAATCCAAGGACCATGTATCTTGCAAAGTTCAACATCCACACATACAGGCAATGATTTATGGACATTTAAAACAAAAATCTAAATTCGAATTGATGAGTGTGATGAAGAAAGGTCCATAACTTAGAATTTTTACCCTAACATGCAGTCGAGAAATTTGTTATATTAATAAATTTGTCCATTAATTTTTTTTTTTTTACCTATTCAAGAAATTAAAGTAGTGAATGCTGCTTAAAGAAGAAATAAATAGAAAGGTGGAATCTGGTCATTTGTTTCTTCCTCCAGTGTCTTTTAAAACTGATATGAAATGTTAGTAAACTAATTAAATTTTTTTAGAAAAGAATGTGTAATCTCTTCCTCGATTCTTTCCAGCTGCATAGACAGTAAGCAGATAGCAACAATGGCACTAAAATAAATTATAGTTGTAACAACAATCAGAACAATCAGCAACAGCCTGAATTTTTCATTTGTTTAAGTATTTCACAATAAACAAAGCATTAATAATCTGATGACATATATACAGTGGAACCCTGCTATAATGTGCCCCGCCATAAAAACAATTCGGATATAACACGAGTGCAGCATGGCTCCCGAAATTTTGGATATTTATTTGCACATGATTTTTTTCCTTCTTTTGAAGTGTTATGCCAAAATAAACATGATGTGGTCCTTGTGGTTATCTTCAATTGTTGCTCTAACAATAGCCAACTTGTGTTTCTTCTTTAACTGCACACACAACCAAGCAACAGACAATGCGGTGGTTGATAGAAGCTTTTCAGTTTAATAAACATCAAAAAACGAAAGCCGCCAACGTTTTCTGGGCTTGGCGGTGTTATTAGATGCAATCAGTTGACCAGTAATTAATATCCGCTTCCCTAGCTGGAAATTGAGAGGGTATGAAACTGACATGCGTTGAGCTTAAAAACAGATATAAAAGTGACTTGTAACCATTGCAGGCCTACTGTGCTTAGTTCACTGGTTTTACATGTGTATGGGGTTTGCTTATGAAATAATTATTAACGCCCCCCCCCCTTCCTTTTTTATATAATATTTTACCGTTACGGAAAAGCAAGTTCGCAAACGGAAGTTGTTCATTGCACTTTGCGCAAAAGAAGTTTATTCTGATTTTGGGGAAGAGATCATGTATGAATTCTAATATAATACAATATATAATACGATAAAGTACGAGAAATAGTGTGTAAAATGCGGCTTCTGAAATGTATCAATTTCACAAGCTCCTTGATTCTGAATTGTTATGTCTAAATAAACATCGGAAATATAACTTATTATTAATCCAAGAGTAAAGAGACATGTTCTTTAACAGCATAAACAACCAAGCAGCCAACAATGTGGTGGTTGATACAAGATTCTCACAATTTAATAAACAGAAAAAAAAAGAAAGCCGCCAATATGTTTTCTGGGCATGGTGGTGCTATTAGAGGAAATCATTTGACTAGTAAATAGTGTCAGCTTTGGTAGCTGGAAATTGAAAAGGTATTAAATGGTACATGCGTACAGCTGAAAAAACTTTATATCAGTGGCGCGTGACCATTACAGACTCGCAGCATTTTAGGATTTAGTTCTTGGATTTTATGTGTATTGTATTTGTTAATGAACTCATCATTACTCTTCTATTTTGTATATGAAAAAAATATTTTACTGTTATGGAAAATCAAGTTTACATTTTGTATAGACATCGTTCATAGACCCTGGAATGTAATGAAATGTACACTGGCTTCGTCTTTCATAACCTAATTTTTTTAAAATTTTTCTCATTGAATTCAGACATTGATTTGTGACAAAAATATTGAATAGTTTAAATACGTTTGCAATGGTATTATGGATTAGCTGCATGCCATGACGGTACTATATCAGATGGTAAGTAAATGGTGTTAATACTCTGTTCATGCTATATAATAACATTGAATTCAGACAACGATCTTGAACAAAATTATTGAATATTTTAAATCTGTGCAATTTTCCAATGGAATTTCATGCAATATGGATGAACTGCGTGCCACAACGGCATGATAGTAAACAATGTTTATACCCTATTCGTTATATATCATCAGTCGGGTTATTATCGATCAACGTGTATTTTCGGGGGGAAAAACAATAAAAATTAGTAAAACTATTTAACGCAAATAATAACCTATAAATTTATTATCCGTCCACTTTTTTTAATAATTCGTATTACTGCATTACATTTAATATTCGTCCGAGAATACTCTGACATTTTTACATTAGACACGAGTACACGTATATAAGCCAATGCGGTGTTTGCTGAAAAAATTAAAATACTGTAAAACCCCGCATTAACATGACCCCGGTTTTAATGCTATCCAATTTTTTGGACCCCGATTATCACATAATAGCGGGGTTCCACTGTACTGGTGACACAACTTCTTATTTCATTACAACATCGTTTTAAGTACCAGTAACAACAGATAAGCTGAAAAGAAGTGTACATGCCCTGAATAAGAAGAAAAAAAATCAAAATATTGAAACTGTTCCTAAAACTACAACATGTAATTTTGCACTCCACAAAATTTTGAAATATACAGATAAGAATAAACTTTATATCCATCCATTTCTATATTTAAGACCCCAAAATGAATTCATTTTGAACATCAGTATCTCATATATATATATATATATATATATATATATAAATGAATGTTTGTTCGTGTCGTATGCGTTCCTATACCATTCAAACGATTGCGATAAAACTTTGGCGAGTTGTTCTGCACACGCCTGCGAAGGTGTCTGAATTAGTACAATAATTTAAATTGTACAATTAACAAAAGTGTGTATTTCATATAGTTTTGCGACATTTACTGTGTGTTCGCTGTGAACTGTAGGCACCTTAGATACGTCACGTGATCGAACAGTAGGCGCCTTAAATACGTCACGTGAGAGAACACGGTCTGTAGCGAAACTTTATTTCGCGTGTCTTTGGTGTGAACTGTAGGCGCCTTAGTTACGTCATGTTTACTTAGTTACGTTTGGTTTGCGCCTTGGTTACATCAAACAAACGTGGTGTGAATTTGTACGTCACGTGATCAAACAGTAGGCGCCTTAAATACGTCACGTGATCAAACACGGTCTGGATTCGCTAAAACTATGATGACGTAAATCAACAGCTGTATAAAATTCATAATCGGTAGCAATACCCAATTTCATGTGTGTTTGGTGTGAACTGTAGGCGCCTTAGATACGTCATGTTTTCTTAGTTATGTTTTGTTCGCGCCTTGGTTACATCAAACAATCGTGGTGTGAATTTAATTATTATTATTAGGTCAATTATGCCACCTAAACGAAAAGCTATTGGTCGATCTACACCTCAAGCACGAAAGATAAAGGCATCACGAGCTTCAGAAACAGACGAGCAACGGAAAGCAAGATTGAAAACCGTTCGAGTTCGCACTGCTCAAACACTTTCTTTCTTGGAGTGGCATTGCAAGGCATGCCGGGTACTTGCTAGTATGTATATATATATATATATATATATATATATATATATATATATATATAAATATATATGACAGTGACATTCAGTTTTTTTCTGGGACTTCAAAATAATAAACCCGTGTATCAAAACTGGATTAATTATATTTGTAAAACTTGTGATATAAAACCTTGATTATACTAATATTTCAAACCAAAAATGTATAAATTAATTCTGAACACGGACCTCAGTAATCGGAAAAAAATTAAAGTATTGTATTAGATACTATTACCTTAAATTAAATTAAAAACAAAAACTACATCCAAGATACAACTAATGAATGTGCTATCCATTTCCAAAATCACAATGATGAACCTTTTAGTAAGAGATTTGAACAACATATGAGGGTCCAACAGTTGTGTTCAATTTCATAAAAATAAATATGGGGTAGGGAAAAAGAGTATATGTATTCCTCAGATGGCTGGCAACAAATGTTAGTAGCTGTGGCTTTTATCCATTATGCTAACAAAAACTGCTGATATAAACATTTTTAGCACTAATGTAAGTAATAAACTCTTCTCATTTACATAGCTTTTGTCTGAAAATGAACAAGAAAAGCATTCGAGAATTACACACATCCACTCCTTTCATGTCCTGAAATTACGCCAATCAGCATTTAAGAAAAACAGCCGAGACTTCATATTTTATGATTATTGGATGCATCTCCGTTTAAAAATAGCTTGGTTGTAAAAAACGGGTACTCCATTTTTCATGTCCTAATTAAAAACAATTTATTCAGTATATCCAGTGCAATATTAAAACGATTTTTATTCTTTACTTTATAAATGTAGAAGAAAAAAATATTCAAAGAAACACTAAAGACATGATCTACCCAAAAGGCCATTATTGAGTGTACATCTGGGATCAATTTACAGGCGGAACCATTCCATTCAAGTTGAGACCAGCAACGTTTTTTTTCATATAAATTTTGTTCATTTGGCAGTACCTGATTCTATACTGCCATGCTACACTTTCTCTATGCCAATGATCACTTCCATCCGTGCCAACTGCTCTTGGACCATGGGCGGATGCCATGGCCAGCCAAAAATGTTTTGAAAATTTTAGTTACAATGTGCTCTCCTCGGAATGGAAACTGATGACTGACGATGTGTCTTGGTCGCTTAAGATGCATACAAATATCTGGAAACAATTTCTCTGATTTTTTGATGTATTTATTATGATTTTTGGATCTCATATGATTCATATAGCGAAGTGAATGAAATTAAATTAATATACATTTAACATTATCACTGAGTATCAATAATGTTCCTGTGAAGCAATTTTGTTTTTAATGATTCCAGCGATAAGGTAATCTTAGTGAACTGAATGCTTAATGGAATTTCGTTGACTGCATCGCGCCTTCCGCAACGAATGCGAGATACACGATACTGCCTTTGCCAATTTAGGTATCACGGTACCAATTGTTTTTCGATATACCTCAATGCTAATGTTTTGTGAAATAAATATACTTTCTAACCTACTTAAGCATGCATGTCACATACTGCAATAGAGAACAATGTTAGATTGTCAATTTGACAAGGACAAAACCAGGTACTTCTTTGCATTTAAGAGAGATAACTCTGCTAGAACCATACATGGGTAAAAGTTCTCTAGTCACAGCAGACCCAGTTTCACCCTTGTCACAAGGGAGGGACGGCAAAGGATTTTGAACCATTTGTTTTATGAAGTTTAGAAACAAATATTATGATAATAGCATCTTTGAGATGAAAAATAAAATTTATTTGAAAAGAATATCTGTAAAATTGATCGAGTTACGTCATTTTTTATATCGGTACCCTCCGACATTTATATGCACTCAAATTACCGAAAAACGTCACAAGGACACTATTTTTAAAAAAATTAGTATACGTTATAAATTTTAACTGGTAGTCTTACTGATAGGTTTAAACTATGAATTGATGGTTATAGCCCATCTACATGTTGTTTTCCCTGTCATATATATCATATCAGTGATTTATTTTAAAATATAAAATGACGTAATTATAAATTTTGAAGTGCAAAAAGGAAAAGATAACTCGATTCTTACAATGTGAGTAAAATACTAAAAATATGCAATTGCTTTCATTACAAACTATTAAAAAATAAGTGAAAAAAAGATTTATTCATCCTCACTTACACTTATAATTATAAAACTATTAAAAACTAAGACCAAAACGTTAATTGTTGTATTAATAATAATGAAGACTTTGTAAAGCTCCTGATCCTTAGAAGCTTTTAGCGATTTACAACATCTATAATGATATCATTATACAATGTACTACAGAAAACCAAATAACACCAAAACAATGAAATTGAAGAGGAGCGCAAGTATCTTGCTGGTGTCTACACATGGGTGAGGTTGGATAGATACGTTGGATTGGAGTCTATCAGTGAAACATAGCACAGAGAAAAAAATTATGTCAATTACTTTACTTAAAACCATCATAACAAAGTTCATAAAACTTGTAAACAATAAAAAAAAATGTTTACAAATAATTCCACTTTACTAGGCTATTCTGTTCTGAAAAAAAAAAACAAGCATAATTGTAACAGAACATGAACAGGAACAGAAACAGCTGTTACTACACTACACCTCTGGAACAATTTCCAGATTGCCATTTCTGTAATCCTCTTTCAGAGTATAAGTGTAGATGGCATTTGGGGAACTGTTTTCCTGCAAATCACAATCATATACAATGTCGTAAAATTCAGGAAATCCTGCTACTACACTCAATACCCGCCCAGGCCACTTGCCCTCATTGAAGGTATGAATCACCTTCTTTTCAACAAGTAATGGAATTTCTTGTGCAGGCGATTCCTCACTTAGGGCTGTCTGCGGCATCTTTAATTAACTGAATGACGTTATTTTTCAGTTTTTCTAATGAGTATGCCTTACCCTTTTCACTCATTTGATACAGCTGTTTATCTATTACAGTCTGTTTCAAGACTTTCTGCCTGAAACGTATTTGTGATGATAGTGCCTTTCTTTTCTCTGTATTTGATAGTTCGGCAAGGATGTTCTCTACATCATCTGGTCTTTGCCACAATCCATAATAAAGGATGGCATTTGTATGTTTCGACTTTACTTAAAGTGCTCTTTTCTAGAGCAAGTTGTTTATTTTGTAAATTATCTCTTCGTTTTGCCTCAGTTTCTTTCAGCCTTTCTTTATATTTGGCTTGCATTTGTCTGCCTTCTTTTCTACATTCAGTTAGCATTTGTTCTTTTTCCGTTATTGGAAGTGACTGTAGCCATTCTGAAGTTTTATTAAAGGCAAACATGAGAAAGGCCTCATTAGAGATGGTAGTGGCATTTGGTCTGTAACGAAGAAAGAAGTCAAGTATTCCAAAAACACGTTCAGGAACTTTGTTGTGTGGTATAACTGACTGGGTGTGTTCTCTAATTTCATCTGTTGGCTGAAAGAAACTTCCACCAGGCAGCTGTTCTTTCATAGCCTCCAAGTCATTTAAAAGCCATTTGTGCAAGAGCACACGCATTGTCATCAATGGCGTCACAGGGCTGGACAAGTTTAGCATAAATTTCGTCTGTTTCAATCAGACTACATGTACTTTCAAATGGGTGGTCATTACCATTTATGAAATCAGAAGAATCTTCACTAGCTCTATCAAAGAAGGCAAGGAGTGTATGGTAACTATTGTTCATGTTCAAAACATGAACATTGCTTTCAATCAATCTCCATAAAGGGGCTGTTATTAATTTTGATATGAGCCCCAGAACCTTACAGCTGGCAATTATATATGGCTTCTTCACTAGTGATAATGTCAGTTTTTGAAGTCTGTTACATGATCCATGTACAGTTTTAAAAAACTGCTTTATCCTCTGATGGTGGTAAAAGGCAATTTGACCCATAAAAAATATAATGTTAAATCTATTCCCTCGAAAATTGACAAACATGCTTTTTTCATTTTGCGACTGGCAAAATGTTCTAAATGCACTATAACAACATTGCAAGCTCTCTGTTCTGACGAATTATTGTTTTTTGCAATGCTCTGTTGTTTACAACAGAAGCTCTCTTTACGGCATATTGTGATAAAGATCTCTTCAGAAGTATGTTTTCGTAACGAGTAACTCGTTTCTCGTTAGCAACGAAATTTAATTTCTGAAGCATTTTGTCTTTATCATTCAATAACTTTTTGATTTGAGAAGATAGTTGATGGGTCTTTAATTTAAATTTTTTTGACTGAGTTTTTAATTCTTGAGAATGAGACCTTTTAAGACTAGAAATCTCATACTGATGGGTTTCAATAGTTTCTCTACTTTTAATGGTTTTTTCTTCCTTCAGTGACTATATTTGTTGTTTGAACTGTGATAATTCAGTTGCTAAACTTGTACATGCTTGCTTGCAAGACGAAAGCTCCTCTTCATAAAGTTTTCCACTTGGAAACTTAGGTGCTGTCACAGTGTTAACTGATACAGAAAATGTCTCATTTTCAAATTCATTTTTTGCCAACCCTCGTTTCCCTTTCAGTTTATTTTTGTATCTATACAGCTTTGCAGTTAGAGCTTGTTTATTAATACATGATGGATCGAGGTTAGCTATCTCTGCAAATTTGTTGATTAAATAATGTTCATCAGTTGTCTCTGATGTACTTTGATGAAAGATCTCAATAGCTGTCCGAACATTTAAAGTTCTACTGTCTTTATTGGAATCCATCATCAAAGATATGCATGCACAGTTGTAAAACACGAAATAAAAAGAAAAAAAAATCTCCGTACAAGATTTGTTAAATACATGATAAGAAAAATCGATATGAAACACAATTATGATTACTACCAAAATAATTTATGCCGGATTAAAATTATACAAGACAAATTTCAAGACAAAATAGGCACAATGTGTCGTGCGACTAACCTTATATATTGATAGCAATAAATAAGTTAAACAGACGATAAACATAAAATAAATAGTTCTAAATCAATACTTTATTCATTATTATTGATTAAATAACTCATATTTTGTGTACAATGTGTTTTTCAGCTTTGAATATTTGCATCTTCACAGTGACGGTCGAACCATATACATAGTGAAATGAAAACGAGGCTGAACTACATCGAACAGGGTCATACAAAATTTAAAAATTGCAATTAATTACGTGGACAATTGCTGCAGTTCTTTCTCTATTCATTAAAAGAAATGAATAAAATATATGAATGAATTGAAAAGAACTGCGTAATCGGTCAGGAAAATAGTATTATTAATATTTCTTGTCTTCTACGATCATTTTTAATAACCGCAAAGCGTGCCTTTTAGAAAAAAAGTGTCAATACGCATGCTCCAGAGACTTGAGAAAATGTTTTGGCACCTTTCGCAATCATAACAATATATAGCCTTGAGTAAAATTGCCGTAGAGTGTACCCACCCATTCGGATTTTCACACATTTCCATACCGAAAAGTTCCGTACATATTTTGGTAAGTTTGCATTGGTTATCTCCCCTACCCTTTGCCGAACCTTGAAGCCTTGTGTGTAACATTTTAAAAAAAAAAAATCATTTAAAAATAATAAAAAAATATGATCTAGATATGAATTAACTTAATCTCACATATTGCCAATAGGCTTAACTTTTCTAAGCCTTACAGAAATACAACTCTAACATAATGCACCAATAAAGGGCTTTAAAGACTAGTGTTGTTTATTTCTGAATACATTGAATACACCGCCCACCTGGGGTAGTACAATTGGTACCGTTATGCCTTTAGGCTGGTACCAAATATTCTTTGAATACGTTAGATTTGTGTAACTAAAAAATTCAACATTTTTAAAACTATATTTTTATATTCTTTTTTAATAATTATACATTTTCGATGCTCAAATTTTAGATTTTTTTGTAAGAATTCTAAACTTCATTTCTTAGATTGATCGATTAATGTTAAATTTTACAACTTTGGATATTTGAATTTATCTATAAAAATAAAATATGTTTGAGATATTTGGAAGTCTCAGTTTTTTACCTTTCATTTTCCATGCTCGGACATTTCCGTCACCTTGAAAAAAAACATGTAATGTAGAAGGAATACGCACAGTTGATAGGTTAATATATTGTAACAGAAAATGCCGACATTGTTCCGCTTGTGATCTGGTCTCTTTCCGACGCTATGTGGTCAATGTTTCACAACATCGAGCTCAGGTGGCAGGGGAAAGTTTCGTATATTGCCCCCTCCCCCCTTAAAGGTGTGGTGTTACACAGAGGCGTAGCGATGATATTTTGCGCCCGGGGACGAACTATAAAATTGGCACCCCAGCGATCTTGTGACCGATTTATTACCCTTGTTTACTTATTATAATCACATTAGTCTGACGTTTTATCAATAAAGTACGGCGAAATGTATGACAAAATGAAACGCCCTTATCAAAAATATATTTCATTTTGTCATACATTTCGCCGTACTTTATTGATAAAACGTCAGACTCCTGTGTTATAATATAACGTTGCAAGCCTCATTTTGGCGCCCCTGTACCTTGGCGCCCGGGGACATATGTACCCCCCTGCCCCCTCCCCCCCCCCCCCCCCCCAGCTACGCCTCTGGTGTTACATTTGTGCCATTATTGTGTAATAATTGAAGATAAATCCTTTCCTGCCTTAATTTCAGATGCTAGTGTCCTCTTTATTGGGAGATGGGGTGGCATGCCGGTGTATTGCGGAAGTTTTTTTATTCTCTAAGTAGAAGAACATTCCCTTGTTGAACTGTCTTTTTCAGCTTTATGAGAAAAAATGTATCGCAAAGGCAGACACCATAAACGGTTAAGCCTCTGTAAAGATTGAAAAGCGTTGCCTACAAAATATAGAATGGTTCATCTCCCATGGTGTACTAAAGTTTTCACTGATAGCGAACTATCGAGTATGTGCAGCATTGCATTTTGATAGACCAACACATTGTTCTCCACCTTTTTATTTTTTTAAAGGCTGCCTTAAAAAAAATGGCTGGGAACAATTTGTTTCCAATCTTAGTCTATGCATTTAGCGAGCCAAGGAGTTTCAGTATTTTAAGTAAAACTGTACCCGGCAGGTGGATACAAGGTCTTGTACTTAAGATCCTTGGAAACGATTTATAGCAGCCAGTACACTATTTCCTTCAAGTCAAATGGGAATTCTATGTGAAGAAAAATGTACATAGCCACGATCAGAGGTTCCGTCTATGGCATAAATTAGGCGGAATTCATGGCGCTGCTGAAGAAATTCACAAAACCAAAACCACTTCATTCGCATGTAGATCACACGGTTGTATGGCAAGATTCTAGGTAATGTGTACAATTATTGGAAGGTACAGTCGTTATGCAATTATTATACACAAACATACACTTGAATTACACATAACACAGTGCAAAACATGTAATTAAATCGCTCATGATATTAATGAAATGTCGTATAGTCAAGTTAATGTCGCTCTGACTTCCCCGTCAGGTGAAAGAATTACAACCAAAACTTGCAAATAAATGCAGAATAAATATATCGCTAAATAGGATCAAATTTATAGTAGTGGGTCTGCCAAATTATTATTAGCCAAGAATCAGCTTAAGCATTTTAATAAGGCTTTAGAATTAAAAAAAAACGGTTTCATCTTCATCTTTCTTCAAACACCTTTAAAGATATGGTTCAAGTTGGTGGTATGTTTCCACTTTTTGCAGCTTTACCAGCGTTAATAGCCGCTGAAGCCACAGTCATTGAAAAACAGCTGCACTTGGTGTTTTAACTGGTACTGCTGGAAAGATTGGTAGCATCCTTGCTGAGAAAATAAAAGGAAAACTCCCTATCGATACGGGAAAGGCCTCAGACTTCGAGTTCTGACTATGTCAAGGTTTGATTGCTTAAATGTTGCTGAAAAATTAAATATAAAAAATTTCAAAGGTGTTTTAATGTGTGATCAATTACCTAACCAATTCAATGTTGAAACCGGTGTCATTAATCTTGGTGGTAGTTCTGGCCCTGGAACTCATTTGGTTGCATACGCAATTGATCCACGTGGATCTGTTTTGTTTGATTTGTAAGGGCTAGCTCCACCAATTAAAGTTGTAAAATATATAAACATAATAAAAAACCCAATCTGGTATTCAACATTATCATCAAAGACAATAGCTGACTCACAAACATGCGGCCGTGAAGTAATTAATGTACTTGACGTTATATCAAAATCAAACAAACCGCCCCATAAAGTTGTACACGAATACACGAGTAACCGTTATCGTTCGTTTTAAACAGATCTTAGAGTATTATGGTTGATCTTCCTCTAAACAAAAACAAAAAACTAATGAAATATCACACACACAAAAAATAATTAACGATTTAATACCCGAAGTACTAAATCTTGTAAATGTGGATCCAAACGAAGTGGTTGTATTGCAGGAAATCAATTACAGGAAACGAATAAAAACTGACTATAACAGTCCACGAACAAACATCATCATTTGCGATTGAAAAAAATTCGCTAGATTTATATATAATAATGAGGACTTTCTATACTACCTACTCTTTAGAAGCTATAAGTGCTTTACAACATCTGTAATGATATGGCTACATAAAAAATAAGAAGAAAATAAACATGAAATTGGAAAACATAAAAGATGCTGGAAATATTTATGGTACGAAACATTATTAGGTCTTTAAGATTGTTCTTGCAGTGGAAAAATCTGAATTTTAAGAGCACTCTTGAAATGGACCTCTGTGTCTTTGTCTAATTTCAATGGTGAACTCGTTAAACTTTGCTGCGGCCTCGTATGCAAAGGAACGTTTTTCATATGTCCTAGTAATTTAAGATTTTGTAATGATTCAAAGTCAGAAATGATCATTTCAGGATCAAGTTGAATATTTATACCATCTTTAAAAAATGTTTATTACAAAAATAATAGCATTAATATTTTCAAAATTCATTATATATATATATATATATATATATATATATATATATATATATATATATATATATATATATATATATATATATATATATATATATATATATATATATAATTTGGTCATCATTGACCTATATAATATAATATTTAAATAATATATATAATATTTGTTTAATTGATTATTTGTCTCAATCTTTACTTTGAAAAAATCTTGTTATATGATATTCTACACTTTCTATAACTCTGTCACTGTTTTTTTTTTGTTTTTTTTTTTAAAAATTAATTTGTTTAACTACTGCATTTTTTTTACCACCACATCGAACACACACAACCGCGTTTCTCCTCTAACTGCAACACCACATCGTAAACCTAGTTTTGATCCAGGACTTCTATTACGAACAATTCGAAAATGATATCCGCAGAATTCGTTTCCTAATAAAAATATGGATGAATTTGAGATTATTCAAAATCAAGCCTTCTAAAGATAAATTTGATCTCGACAGAATATCCCTTGACTTACCAATAAAAACAATGGTTAATCATGAGAATAAAACTTAAATTAATAAATTGATGACGTGAAGGAAGAATGTAAGAAAGATGACGTGTGGTCAACGATCAAAAGCACAGATGGTGTCGATGCTACGATGAACGACAAACGAGCGGCAAATATTATTAATTATCTCAATAATTGATGATATCTTTCGAAAGTAAAATTTGTTATACTTGCTGACACAGACAATTTGATTATATTTGACAAATACGGTAATGTCCTTGAAAATTAACTAGTTGCCATACTGAGTAAAAGTTCCAAACCAGGAATGTTAACTGGTATTGACAAACCGTATTATGAAAGAGCGTATCCCGTAACCGCGGTTATTTATGGAATTTATTTGCTCAATGAAAAACCCAACGTTGATAATCAAACACCGATGTAATTTTCAACAATATCTTGCTGAGATTAAGAACATTATCAGTAGATATAATTTTTAAAAAGTTTTCATTCACAGATATAGCCTATTCAGTCATGCAGAGCTGAAATATGTGGCTTTAGTAATGCGTTTCATATTGAAAGAACACGTGCAAGCTACTGTAAATATGTATTGAAACTTAAAAAAATATATTGCAAACAGTTTTGCTATTTGTGAAGTAGGAAGAATCAGTTGTAAAACATTTTACTATATGAAGCCAATAACTAACATCTGCTTGAAAATACGATACATCTCCAATAATTTGTTTTAATCTGCAACATTCATCTAAATTCGGTATGCAGTCAAACATATACTCTTCCATTCATTCTTGGATTCTGATAAAGCCACGTGTCGTACAAGAATTAACATTTATTAAACCTTAAATGCAAAATTTAATGAATTTGGAGAGATTAGACGTCCAAAAGCTAATTAAGTCAGACTGAAGCCGAGAACAATCTTAATTTATAATTTAAGAAAACATTGTATCTTAGCTTTTTTTGCAAGTTTAGAGGCGGATATTTGAATCTTAGGATCACTGTGGGTAAATACGACCACACTCCATGTCACAAATTTTTCTCTTCTTTGTAAAGTGATATTGAAACGGAATGCCATTTAGTTTCCTAGTGTAGAACTTTTTAAACTGCTTCATAAACTGTATTTATATGCACCGTTAAGGTAAAACATTCGTACATTGAACTCAGTATGTAATTATTTAATACATTCATTTAAGCATAGATGAATCGTGGCATGTAACCAAATGATGAAACATTCGTACATTGAACTCAATATGTAATTATTTAATACATTCATTTAAGCATAGATGAATCGTGGCATGTAACCAAATGATGAAACATTCGTACATTGAACTCAATATGTAATTATTTAATACATTCATTTAAGCATAGATGAATCGTGGCATGTAACCAAATGATGAAACATTCGTGCATTGAACTCAATATGTAATTATTTAATACATTCATTTAAGCATAGATGAATCGTGGCATGTAACCAAATGATGAATAACAATGAGACAGCTCACTAGTCGCTTATGCATATTTTTTCTTTGTCTCATTCTGATGCATAGTACTATTGTTTTCATTTCGTTTAGAAGTACATGTAAGGCTTATTCAACGTTCTTAAACATAGATGGAAACTTCAGGAATCTTGTGATGTAACCCATTGATGAATTATAATGATTTAATTCATTATATCTTTATTGAATTTGTTTCTATTTCATGCATGTGATTATTATTTATTAATTTTTCGCGTATCGGGAAGTCTGGGTCAGTGGCCTACATTACCTGAATAAAAATTGATTGGTCTTTTACAGCGCACCAGCGCTGTAAGGCCATAAATCAGAACAAAGAGATGATATATGATTTATGCGTGAAAGGGTTATCAGGCATTAAAAGAAATGTGATTAACAGTACATATGTTGCCTTAGAATATTCAGGTGAAATAGGCTGCACATGACCTATACCTTGGAATAAATGTCAACAGGTTTTAAAAGGCTGCATCTGAATTTATGGTCGCATTGTTGAAATAATGTTTCTCTGCATTGCGATGGGTGTATCATTTGCTTCAGACAAAAGGCTTTCAACTGGGGCTGTCATAAATGCTCTTAGTGCACGCTGTTTTGCCTGAAGGTGAACTGGATCAAATATCATTAACAGTTCTTTCTTGCTAACCATAAGCAACTCATCTACATTCCTCTCGGATCCAATCGAATTTATTTATTGGTTAAAAACAACTTTCAGATCAGCACCAGTCAGTGTCCACTACTTCTTTCAAGCATTTAGTTTTAAGTCTTTTGATGTGGGAAAATGAAGGTGAGTTTCCTGTCGAAGACAATACCTCAAATCTTTGTTTCCACAATAACCGGTATAGGTATTCACTCCATTATGTATTTAGGATCATGTTGCCCTTGTAACTTAAATAAATTTATGCATACTGCTCGTTCTATGCAGTGGCGACCACATAATTCTTTTGGGGTGGTAATGGTGGCATAAACGTAGTGGTCATCTATTACGTTTAACGTATGTTAACCAAAACATGTTTAGAAGTGAAATCGAGTGAGGGGTAGGGTGGAATGCCTCCATATTCCGACGCCCATGTTACTTTCAGTTCCTTCTCCGAAATGCAGTTTGATATAAGCGTGGGCAGAGAGTCGTATAGACCTAGGTGGTACAGGTGTTTCATCATTCCGTGCTTCCACGT
The DNA here is from genome assembly GCA_029339505.1 of Unio delphinus. NCBI lineage: Eukaryota > Metazoa > Mollusca > Bivalvia > Unionida > Unionidae > Unio > Unio delphinus. The sequence goes on along the minus strand of JAQISU010000048.1, from coordinate 1,079,254 downwards.
TGTAACTGAAGTATTTAAAAGTCGAAGAAAACAGCTATGAAAAGATTTTGTTTAATAAACTCATCGCAAATTAATGTTTCAAGGATCATTGCTACAACAACCCGATTAAAAGCCATTTTGAAAAGGATATATTTAATTGTTTGACTTTAAATTCCAAATGAACCATTCTTTTTTAATAAGGATGAGAGTTTATGGTAGAAGTAGTTTTGTCCGCGATGCTCTTGTCATACTTTTTACATGATTATCTCTTACAAATTTCAGCTCTGTGGCGAGCTTTATCCCAAATATGCGGTACCTAATTAAATTTTCGGGCATCGGGCGATTGTTACATTTTCACAGTATTTCTCGGCAATGTATAATACCATCTTTACAATCATCAATGAACCATGGATACAAGATTATTCTAGAGTTACATTAGGAATGGATTTATTTTTCTGAAATGGAAAGTAAAATGGATGTAAGATGTTAAACAGCATCGTTGATGTTTGTTAATTCAACACAATGTTGCAATAGTAATGTAATACAATAAATAACATTAAAACGACACACAACACAACATAATATAGCACTTCCACTTTTATACATGTCTTATGGGGTTGCAAATATAATAAGGGTGTGGTACTTTTTGGGCTCCTCGGGTTTGTTTGTTTTTGGGTCCGGTTGTGCGTTCGGCTGCCTCTGCGTGCAAGACGATGATGAATTAATTCCCGGGACCTCTTCCGCCTTTGCCTCTTCCTGATTGCCTGCTGATGAAGTTGATGGGGATAGGTGTGGATGGGACTTGCCTACCTGCCCCAGGGCTTCCATTTATACCGATAGTTACTTTTTAGTAATTCGGTATAACGCCCAAATTAATAAGTGTACTAATGTGCACGTGTGTAAAGGTAAATAAATGTCCAGCGATATGCTGGATATAAAAGTTGTCCATATGCCCCTAGTGGGCGGAGACAACTATAAAACACCAATTATGTATGTCTAATCTTGCAGTCATCTCAATTGGCCTTCGTTAATTTCCAGTGTGAAAATGTCTCATCCATGTCAGCTTTATTTTCTTTAACGGAAGTAGGAAAATGGTCATTGCTCTGAAGGTCATCCTCGACTTTCAAATCGTAATCCAAAAGCAGAGAAGGACAATAAATTGTCAGATATATGCACTTATATGTACCCGGCCACTCGTCGACAATTATTTGTTATCTTCTTCTAAATACAAAGGCATTGCATGCTGAGGTAGCCTGGTGCTAATCGCAGTATTCTATTTTATACAGAGACATGTTCTAAACTTTCCTTCTTGTACTTGCATCCATTTTGTAGACGGTGTCCTGTTCATCGAGAATATTTTTTCAGTCATATTAAAGAATACAGTGACCAGATGATGATCGACCCTTTCATAAAGCTACACAAAGCTCAAGCAGCATGCGAAAATCAGTTCTTTAAAAGGGTCACAAGAATCAGAGTGTAGTTTGTAACCTTTTCAACATTTCCAGTCAGTTTCTCCTTATTGTTTCATCAACGGGTAGAGACTTCATATGGCTTGGTTTGGTATTTAAAGCACAACAACACAGGAAGTTGAGTTGGCTCCGAAGCATTTGGAGCAGAAGCGTAGCGAAGGAGGGGGAGAGGGCGGGGTACATGTGTCCCCGGGCGCCAAGGTACAGGGGCGCCAAAATGAGGCTTGCAACGTTACATTATGATAAGAAAACATGGGTAATAAATCTGTCACAAGATCGCTGGGGCGCCAATTTTATAGTTTGTCCCCGGGCGCAAAATACCATCGCTACGCCTCTGATTTGGAAAAACATGCCAAGGACACAATATGGCAGCTTACCCTGGATGATATGATGAATCGAAGCTGTACGCTAACAACTGCGTCACCGCTGATCTCGTCTGCATTAGTTGCGTATCATAACATGGCAGATTGGTTTGGTGTTTTACGGCACAACAACGCCTGTAGGTTATATAGTCGACTGGAGCTCTGTGCCTTGACAAAAGACACCACGGCCCAACTTGATTCTATCGCCCGACCGGAAGACCGTGATGACGCTATCACGTCATTCGGCGTATTGACCGGGTGATCCAATCAAGGAAGAAAAATACGGCGAAAATGGCGGAGATAGCAATGTGTATGTCACGTGTCTTCTTCTGCTGTCGCCATCTTGGTTTAAAATAGGCCGGAGTGTTTAGCACGGGTGACAAACGGTCGCACGGGGGTATCTACTTACTATGAATCAAGTACGGAACGGGCGGTGCGTACAATCCGGGCTAAAACGGGTTATCGAATCAAGTTGGGCCCACGTTAGCTACGCCCAATACTTATGTAGTTTAGAATAAATTCGTGTACATTATCTATACTTAAATTTTACCTATCTACATGGTTCCATTTTTAAATCATCCCCCCCCCCCCATTCATCCAATATATCCAGGAAACTCGTTAGTTTGTAACTGTCTTCCTTTTAGTAAGTGTTGGGTGTAGTTGATAGACTTCACATGTCGGCGAAAATGTTAAAATGTGTCGAAATGTAAATTGATCAGCAACGTCACTTTACGCTCCGGATAAACAAACGTTCCTTAAAACGTGGGAAAACAGAGTTGAACAGAGTTTAGTTGGACACTTGGGGACATGCTGCTATTATCGATTTTCTAGATGTGTCATTTTGCAAAATAATTTGTAATATCACCGCCATCACCGCGCTCTTAAAAACTGACCCGTTCACTATATAAGAAACTTCGTAGTCAACCTAATCACTTTGATAGTTTACTAATTATATACTTCAGTTTTTTTTATGTCCATTGGTTGCAATTCGGTCATCTTTTGTTCGTTTTAATTAATTTATAGACTAACAGTGTTAGGTTGTCAGGCACCGTAAGCTAGGTGGTGATGCATATCGCTGATGCGCTCTGCTGCGTGTCGTAAGAGGCAACTAAAGGAATCAACCTTTTTGTTCTGAGATGCGACCTGTGATATTCCAGCTGAGAAAGTCTCGAACTGTTTAACATAATACAATGTATATTAAACATAAAAAAAACTGATTTATGCTTTTTACAGTTATCTTTACTTGCTTGACATCACTGTATATTGCTAGGATTGTTCTGAGGTGCCGTTAATCACAATACACACAGACATACATACCTATCTGTAATCTTCAACTATAATCTAACAACATTCTCGAAGAAATCGAACGTAAACACGGTAAGTTCAATTCAGATATCAAATTTAATCAATGGGGGGGGGGGGTCTAAATACGGCATTTATTTAAAAACCTGTCCATTTGTTATAAATTATTATTATTATTATTATTATTATTATTATTAATATTATTATTATTATTATTATTATTATTATTAATTAGGATTATTTTCCATTACGTATATTTCCAGATGCAGTTCATTTGAACTTTGTTTACTGCCTGGATAATTGTAGTTATACTTTCTAAATAAGAAAGTTTTGGTCATATAACATTCGGTTAGCTGTGTGAGAGACCCTTATACAATGACATATATTTAAAAGTAATTCAGGAGGACTATCAACAATCCATGAAAAACCTGGGCCTGTAAATTGTTATGCTGTTCCTGAAATTTGTTAATGAAAAACCTGAAAAATCATTATGTCAGAGTAGCTTAAAGTTATTTGCTTTTTTGCAGTCAGGGTGACCACGTTATCAAGTCTTGGCCAACGTCGGTGAATTTATTAAAAACGACTTTGAGAAAAAAATGATCATTATACACATTTGAGGTTTCTCCTGGAATGCGAAAGAAAATGTAGATAACAATCATATTGTGGGCAAGATATGCATGAGTGTTGTGAAGTTGGAATGTAAATAGCTAGGCACAGTGGCATCTTCGATGTCAATCCTATCGATCATACCTCCAATGTATGAAGGTAGCAACCATTCAGACAACTTCCGCTATTTACGAAACAAGGATTGATCGAGACGTTGCGATTGATCGAAATATTGTTTCTCATTAATAAAGTTTTAGTCAGCAATAAAGGCAGTCCAATCGGAGAAATATCTGAGGTGTTCCTGATCGATTATGTTTCTCTTTGCTTTAGCAAAATAATTTCCAACAAACAAAATGTTTTCTATATATTACTGTATCGACATACTTCCGAGGAATATTTATGTCTCGCAGTAATAGCAGAAGCAGTTATGAATGAACTGCATTGATGTAACATTGTTCTCGTTCGATCAGGCAAGAAAACAAGTTTTAATTTGTGACGTCATAATGTCTACTACTACTGCTGACCCCGAGCTTCAAATAGATATGAAAAAGCTTACACCATACGACAACATAACAACAGTGGTTGACGTTAAATTAATTTTAGAAGACAAAACTAAAATAAAAATATGAGCAAAATGAAAAATAAATCACTTTCTACACCAACATTTTGACAACAATCAGATTTTAATACTAGTATTCCTCTTTTATGAAAAGATTAAGTAACGGGGAGTAAATCTTGTCGGAACAATTTATAGGAATTGGAATTCTCTGTATAAAACTAATGTATCGAAAGGGTCGTAATGCACCAATTAAGTCTGAGAGAATGGGATGTGTATAGTATACATGTATGTAGATATGTAATGGTTACTCTGTATGGACTTCTTGCAAAACTTTCTCATTTGTAGCGTTATAATGTTTACACATGCGTCAAACATCGAGCTGTTAAATAGTGAACGACGTTGGTGGTCGACGTTTAATACTAAACCTAGGAATTTCATATAAGAACCAATATGGTGTAAAAATATCGTTATGTTATTGTACGTCTGCAGTATCGATAAATGAATATTCTTACATTCCTACAGTCAATATGATCGTATTTTGCAGTTTAGGACACAGGTACGAGACAGCTCTGTCATGGTCTGACACTGTCGTTGGAAGTCACGGGCCATAATTAGTTACGTTCCTTATCACCCATAGCTGCATGTGAAGAGATTGTCACGTTTGTCATGAATATGAACCAACCCGCTTAACCAGTTAACTGCCAACCCGAGTAAATATTTTTCGTGATTGTTACCCAGCATGACCTTTCACTTTGTTTTCTCGAGCCAATTAACGGTTCGCTTCGAAGCGCAGTCATTTATCGATCGATAAAATGGACAATTTGATTGATGTGTAGGAGATTATTGCGATGTGTTGTTGATGGCCTATTTTTACATAAAGAGGAAATCTTAGCTTAGGCAGCCTCTAGTGATAAAAAAGAGTAGCGGATTCTTGATTGTGACTTACGACGGTGCCTCATACTCGACCTTTATGCTAATTCATAGACTTGACCGTCTACTGCAGGTGCTGGCCAACCTGCGGCCAGCGGGGTGATTTAAAATTGCCAGCAGAGCTCGCTTAAATTTTTGTTCATTTATGTATTTAAAAAACGCCAGTAAACTACTTTCATAGTAGATCTTCTTAACCAGGTAAACGATTGCGAATAATTTTCATAGTCGTTGCTTTTAAGTTTTTTAATGCGTCCCTCAGCTTCAAGGAGAAAACAAAATCAGTGGTCCATGGTGTCAAGAAGATTGGACAGAACTGGTCTGCTGCACGCAAAGCGCATACAAAGTAGTAAAACTTTAAGACTTCCATTATCGAGCAGGAGTCCAACTTCTAGTAGAAAAACCGTTGCTTTAATGTCATATTGTATACATTCATTTTCTCGTTATTATTGCTGTAGTGAATATCAGTTCTATGCAAAAGTTAAATCAATGACTATTGCAAGAAATTTTGTCAAGTATTCTTATGAATTAAAGTGGTCTTTATTTTGTGACCATTATCATTGAACAAACTATATGAGGTATAAGACTTTCATGCATTATATTGTGTGTGCATGTGTATGTGTATTTATAAATTAACTTTATCAATTATTCAGTCTTATCGCTACGGTGTCTGTAGTGTGGTAATTTATAGTGATGTCTATTACTGGGGCATCATGTCGCAGACCCAGTCCCAACAGGCCGATCAGTCCTAACACTATACTCTACTACCATTTTGTATAGGTCATTGGTATGATTCGTCCGGGGTTCGAACCAGAGACGTCATATCATATTTTTCAGGTGGGTGGGTGGGCAAAATCTTAACGGGCTTTTTAATTATCGTACGTAGGCTAAAACAATTTTACAGCACATGCAAATGCCCTTCCCAAACAAATGACATCCCTGATTCGAACCCACGACCTCTCGCAACACAGGAGGACACTCTCACCACTTAGTCCACTGGAAAGGTCAATATATTGTAATTACCTTTTGCAATTTAACCTCTGTCCTTTTACAGATATACCTTTTTCCAAGCAAACCATGCTTTTCACGCTCTGTCCTGAGGTAAGGACATTTTCATGGATGTTTTGCAGTTTAAAATCAGTATTCACAATAGGCAATTCTAATTTTAACCAATAATTTTCCTTGAGAAATGTGAGAACAATAAATCCCTTGTTATAAGCTTGACTTGATAGGCTATCTTTTCTTCTCGCTCTCATTTGGTGTTCATCTGTACCAAGGGTTGCAATGTAATGCATTAAAGTGGGTGGATTTACATTCGACAAGGTGGACATTATCCAGTATTATTTATCATTTCGTAAGGGTCGTAATATTTTCGTTCTGCCAGCGAAAACAAGATCTGTGTAGTCCACCCCGTATCATTGTTATCGTTCTGCCAGCGTGTACGAGAGCAGTGTATTCCACCCCGTATCAGTGTTATCGGATGTACCTGTCAGAACCAGAGTTCATTGTTAATCAAATCGAGTTGTTACTGTTTCCCATCCACGACATCAATAAAATTAAATATTTTTCTCTTCTTTCATCTCGTACAATTGCTAAACGTTTCAAATTCTGTGCTTTGATTGATTTTAATATTCTGTCAACTTCCCATGTACATCTTACACAAATTTGAGATTGGTACTTTAGCTATAAAAGCAAGCCGGTAGAACGACAACCTACTTTCATGGGTGCTAAAGTGACAAAGATGAATGCCCACATCTGCTTCCATAACTATGCAAGCAATAATCTACGCTACCTGTAAATGAAAATGCAGTAGTGAACGGTGGACGAATAGGACCAAGCCTATATTTTTTTTTCTACTTATGTGTACACACTGCCTGTGGTGATTTCCAGTGTTAATACATCCATCACATTTCACGAGTGTATATACCGAATGTGTTTGTCATCACTACGATCTGCTGTTTTCGATAGATAACACAGTATCCTCGAAGGTCAACATAAATGATTAAGTGGTAAGATTGATCATCTTGGAAATTACAATATCGATACATCTACTCACTTAAGATATGTTATTCATTATATACAGAAAGTTCTAAAACTTTTTGTGATCTGCATTTCAATAAATGTTTGAAGGAAAATTAGGCATACCTCAAATTATCATGCACTTACTTTACATTTAACAGCAATGCGTAACTCTGCACGAGAACTGCATAGTCGTTCAAAATATACGATATCTATACATCTGCCTATATTTACCATTATAGTAAAGGTTTTAACTCTGAACATTCATAGTAAGACAAACACTGTGCCAAGAGTTCAAAGAGTGTATGGAGTATTTACAATTCAATAATCCTAATCTATCAATTGAATTTAACTCTACATTTAGTTATTGTTGCATGTACAACGTTGTTTAATTATAATGAAAATGTTTACCATCCAACACCACCCGGCTATGGCTTAGTTTTGGGAATCTATTACCGGTGATCTATAATAATGTGAAACAGTACTTAAGAATTCGTATATATCTTACTACATGCATTGCCATTCTACCTAACTCATTATAGATGAAACCAAAGTTTCGAGTGTGTTTAATATAACCTGTAATATGTTTACAAATACATGTATGTATAGATTAAATTCCCTTTGCTATGTAAAAATCCCAAACTTCTAACTAAACTATTTGGAATATAGTTTATGTAGACAGTTTGCCAAACCGATTAAGTATACTCTTCAAATTAACAACAACAATACTGGTAATAATCACAAAAACAACAACAATAATAATAATAATAATCATCAACACAACAATAATATTATTATTATTATTATTATTATTATTATTATTATTATTATTATTATTATCTACTGCTACTACTACTACTAGTAATCTGTAAAATATGTTTATGAATGTATTCAATGCGCAATCATTGTAAATATAACCAAAATATGATTTTATTTTTAAACCACTTGTATGCATTATATACATTTACTAAATTTTATTTTTTAAACCTGGACGCATCACAGCACAGCACGTCATCATCTGCAGTATGACGCATACAACTACCACACAAATTCGAGGCCAGTGTGATTTATGATCGATCGACCTAATTAATCATGAAATGTGCAAATTTTGAAATGCGTGGGTGTGTGCAATGAACCAGGGGTCATGACGTGTTGAAATTATAGAGGTCATAGTGGGGACAACTACCGTCCAAGAGTAATCCTGTCCGAGTTGTACTTTGCTGTTTTGATTTACAATGGACGAAAACTCTGAATATATTTTGCCCCAATACCCATCATTGATGGTATAAAGTTTTAATGGACTTCAAGTGACATTGTGAACGGTAAGACTTTTCCATCATAATGGATTAGCTGTCCACCCAGATCGAAAAACTAGGGGTTTATATGTTTCGAGCAGAAAAATAAAATTACATCTGCTGGCATGATCCTATGGAAATACATATTTTGTATCTGAATCTGCACCTTTAAATTTATATTTTCCACATCTCTTTTACAAAAAGATCTGTATATTTATTTCATTTTAGGAAGACAGTCCCCATTTTAATAAATTTAATAACGAAATACATGGCTTTGTCACACAAATGCTGACACTTATATATCGAAATTTTCCAGTTTGTCCATCATATCACAATATTTTCAGGTGCGAGAAATGTTAAGTACGAATTAAACAAATTTTGAAAAACATATTGGGATTATATTTGGGAAATCATTGTAATTTTGGTGTGTTTGAGTCACCCTTGTCAAAATGTGCCGATATAATGGTAGCAGTTTCTAATACAGGAAAGATTTTACTGAAAATAATTATTACAGCCTATTAATAATGTAGCATACTGAGCAGTAAACAAAATAGTGACTTAGGAATATAAAATATAAAATATAAAATATGAAATATAAAATATAAAATATAAAATATAAAATATGAAATATGAAATATAAAATATAAAATATAAAACCTAGGAGTTTATATAATCTGGCACAATTTTTGTCCAAACCAAGGAAGGGGCTCTGCACAAGAACACATTATATCCTTTGCATATCCATTATATGTATGTATGTATGTATGTATGTATGTATGTATGTATGTATGTATGTATGTATGTATGTATGTATGTATGTATGTATGTATGTATGTATGTATGCATGCATGCATGGATGGATGGATGGATGGATGGATGGATGGATGGATGTGTGTGTGTGTGTGTGTGTGTGTGTGTGTGTGTGTGTGTGTGTACGAGCAATGAATCAAAATTAAGTGTTTTCGTACGAATTACAGGTAGATTAACCACCATATAGGTATAAGGGAGTTTAGAAATGGACAGCTGTTTATGGCAATTATTGTCGATCTATCTATCTATCTATCTATCTATCTATCTATCTATCTATCTATCTATCTATCTTTCTATCTATCTATCTATCTATCTATCTATCTATCTATCTTTCTATCTATCTATCTATCTATCTATCTATCTATCTATCTATCTTTCTATCTATCTATCTATCTATCTTTCTATCTTTCTATCTATCTATCTATCTATCTATCTATCTATCTATCTATCTATCTATCTATCTATCTTTCTATCTATCTATCTATCTATCTATCTATCTATCTATCTTTCTATCTATCTATCTATCTATCTATCTATCTATCTATCTATCTATCTATCTATCTTTCTATCTATCTATCTATCTATCTATCTATCTATCTATCTATCTATCTATCTATCTATCTATCTTTCTATCTATCTATCTATCTATCTATCTATCTATCTATCTATCTATCTATCTATCTATCTATCTCTTTCTGGTATCGGTACGAATTGCAGGTTGATTAAACACTAAAGAGGTAAAAAAAAAACGGTTTAGAAAGGGAAACACGTTTTCGGCAGGTATTGTTGATTCAGCAGTTAGATTGGGTTTACAGTGATTAGTTACATAAGTTTTCCTTAGATGGAATTTCTATCAAAAGCTATCGAGGAAGCCATTTTACACTGAAATATTAAACTATGGTATAATAGTTAGGTATACTATTATCTTTTAAACAGTGGTGACGATTTTGTAACCATTCAAATAAAATGTATCCATATTTAATATCTGTAATAAATGCATATATCCACCTACCAAAATACTAAATTTGATATAGTCCGTATACAAAATATGCTTTTAATTTAATTGTAAAAATACAACTGGTTAAATTAATTTCAAGCATATAATCCTCTTCAGTATTTTCTTCTGTTTCTTAAATATTATTTGCATGCACGTTTCCTGATTATGCATTTGTTCACATGACATTGGATCTTTGCATTCTATAAACAGCTATAATAATACACGAATGAAATGCAAGAACTGGTTTTAATAAATTGATGAAAAGCATAATGGAACTGAGATTTTTGGGTGACTTTCGGGATTTGTCCCTCGCTAATTTTGACTGAACCAACTAATTACCAATCTGGCTTACTATATAGTTTTTTGTTTTAAAGATGAAATCTTACCCTGGAAACGCGTCACTTATTTGGATGATTTATATTTACTTTGTGAAGTATGTATATCATGCATTCAAATGTCGCTAAACCATTTTATTTGTCTGTGCCATCTATTTAAAGTTTGTAAGGATACATTTTGACATCATGTTGCCACATATAAAAAATAAATGCCAACGTGTACTAAATGCAAGAGAAACGTACTAATCCGTACTTAACATTTTACCGAAATAATGTGCATTTCCAATCTTGCAAATGTAAGTATGACTTTCCGCTTTTAAAATACTGCATTTGCCGAGCCTAATCTCCTGCCGTCTGGCTTTTGTCCAGAAACATCAACTAATCCTTGGTTTAGAGTTATCCAATTAATACCGTCCGACAACGTTGAAATTAGTTCCGGTGTTGACTGAGTCAAATGTGCAGTTTTCCAGAATATGCTTAATAGAACCTGCAAAAGGTTTTTAACGAGGGTGAGCAATAAAAACCCAAAGTAAATTAACCTTGACTCGAAATGAAGCTTCTAAAATTAGCACAACGTGTCTGAGGTTGTTACAAGACGAATGGAGTATTACGTGTTATCATACTTCTAGTATTATATTCCTTGGAGTACAACTACATTACTATTCCATTTCAAGTGCTGCATGTATGTTGAGCCAACAATGTCGCATTGTATAATCAATGCGAAACGTCACTATGGTGCAGATTTTCGTGTTTGATTGTGTTCCCACGTTTGACCAGTGACTGCTTAATATTCATTAGTACTGTGTGTATGTGTCTGTCTAATTTCAATATCAGATAAATATTTATTATAAAATATGATCAAGATAAGCCAATTCCGGCGTTTATCCATTTTAATCGAAATCCCAAATTCCAATTTAGTAACAAATTGCACAAACTTTAAACCTAAGCAATTTTCCATTACAAATACCGCTACAGGAGACTGCGTAATTAATTAGAAGAAGCCAGTTTTGCGAGATGATTCTCGCTGAGATTGTACATGGATTCAGGTCCCAAAATGGCGGCCGGTTCAGAGATTTTGCGACGAGGCCTAGATCACGTCACAGCGCCTACAGACAGCTAGAACACTCCTTACGGTACAAGTGTGGATGTAATATGTCATCGTCGTTTTTCTCGTACATGAAATACAAAAAAAAAAACAACCAACGTGTTGTGGTCCTACTAAGCCTTGTTCTTTTGTCCACGACATTAATCTGAGAATGGATTGAATAGCTGATGTTTACGTATGTTCTATAAAATAGCTCGTATACGTATAATTATCGCAGAAAAAGCAGGTATCAACATGTTTCCCGCCAATTATATGTATTGACACATACCTTGTTTTATTTAGCCGCTTTATGCAGTAAAGAAAAAGAAAGATGCAAATGCCAGACAGATATGCATTCAAAATCTTTAGAATTTCACTTATTTCCGAATTTTATATTTGACAACGATATTACATAAGTATATATAATAGTAATACCATTGAATGTACATCTATATTTCAAATATGCTTTTTGTGTGCCATAAACTTTGTACTAAATATGACGAAATTTACTCTTGGATATGTTTTAAACACACGACCTTGCTGGACTGGTTTGACTAAAATATTCCAAATGTCTTCTCAAATGACACTTTTACTTTATCATGATACTTTACACAGTATTAATAATTATGTCACAGTGGATAGAAAACAACACCAACTTTTAGTTTGAAAATATAGCAATACAAATCTTTTACTTCTTGAAGAAAAATTTGCTTGGTCTCTCGAATTTGAGGATATCGTCCGATTTTCTTCCGTGATAAGGAAAGCCTCATTTAGTTATTTGCTACGCATCAACGTGAAGGTTCAGCTGCCTAATTTACACTGGATTTTTCCATTAGATCAGTAATTTTGCATTCCATACGAGTTTAATTTCATTTTCTTTATAGTGAAATATTGCGTGCGAACTGTTGTGAAGAACGTATATGTAATGGGTATGCTTTAGGTCAGATGTATGGGATGACATATCTGGCTGCCTGCAAGCGATTAGTAATAATTCAACCCCGTAGTTACTTTAATCCACCGATTAAAATAGTACTTTGCAATAACTATCCAAAGTTGTTTTGGCAGCAGTGTAATTGACAATTTTTAGCTTAAAATCATCATTTTGTTGGCCGTTGTATTTTGATTGGTGTTTTTATGAAAGCATCAAAATAAATACTGTATTGTGTGTCGAAAAGTGTCTTTGTGTAGTACTGAGCTGTGGAAAATGTACGTTTTGATACTTCAGTTTGATCACTGGTGATTGCTATATGTTCTTTGAAAGAATTAGCATTACCAACCAAGCAATGAGAATGATGGTCACACATTTCATTGTCATACAATTTTGAGCTGTTTAGTGAAAGGACTCTGAACTTAAGTTTACGTTACTTACTTTTAGAATATAAGGTGTCACTGTGACTGCAGAACACGATTTCAATGAAAATCATATACTAGAATTTAGCCACTGGAAAGCAGATGCATTTTTAAACAAAACATAACAATTTGCAATAAAGTCTTGTCGCATTAAGATTATCTGCTACTTGTATTTACTTTAACTTCCAGGTTTCTTGCTTCACAGATTTTGATGCACTAAAGGTACATGGTGTACCTGAACGACTCTACAGTCCTACCGCATCTACTTCTGTCTGCCATTCTGACTATCAAAATGGTATTAGGGTGGACCAATACCTGCCACATTGACTGCCAATAGTGTATTAGGTTGCTCTACAAACTTCCTGGGCAGTACCGGGTTTCTCCGCCAATCGAGAAAAGCCCAGCTTGGCTGAGACTTAAAAGACAGATTTTGAGGACATTTCTGAAACGTGTTTAGGCGAGTGACTGTTCCGCCCTATCTCGTCCTACAATCCTGACCACCCGAAGTGCACGAGGGCGTACCGATACATGTGGTCTTGACTAACATATGATATGATGGTGCTCTGCATACTCCTTGAACAATGACATAGATAGGGAATTCAATTTTTTTCTCCTAAGATTTGTAACTGATACACAATATATCAGCTTTTCTTAGACTCCAAAATAGGACTCGGTTGACATTTTCGAAACGATTGTTTTGTTTTCCGCTCAGTCATGAGGATTGCTTGGTCTTTCTGTTGGGTGCAGTATTCCATTTACATTAGTCATCAATTCAAAGAAACTCGTGATAAATTCCTGCAACTGCACTAGATGGCTATGGGCGTCTTAGGAAACCATTTCTTCTCATATTTCGTATACTTGCCTTCACACTGTGGAATACAATCACACAAAATATATACCTGCCTTGCGATCTGCAGTTGAAACTGAATGTGTTGTATGAACACTTACATTGCATAATCACTAATTGTTTTTTGCATGGATAGGTCATAGTGTGCTGACGATAATAGCCCTTCTAGTAACGACTACTGCAACGGGATTAAGGATATTATTTTGTTCAGGGATCAGGTCCTCCAAGCATCTTACCTTTATTTCGACTCTTGGTTTGCCCATATATGATAAGTCGGTGAACATGCATGGTTTTTTGGCACAAAGATATCATCCAGGTATCGACGTCGTTCTTCGGGGATTATGGATGTAACTGTGTTCTTGACTTTTCTTTGAGCGAGAATCGACTAAAGATGGGAATGTTATTCATCGTGATGGTATAAGTAATTGATTGTGTTTGGATGAAGGTACTCTTCGACATTGGTGCCATAATACGCTGTGTTGACAAGGACTCTGTTATCCAGTTTGATTAGGCCACGTATGTGGTCAATGAATAAATACTTATATATTCTATGACGCCCGTTATGATCTGAACATCATCTGCAAAAGCCGCCTGAGTATGTACTTTGTTTTTTTTGATGCTGGAGATATGTCTTTTTTTCTCTTCTACGTTGAGGTTTCAAACTCTCCAATAATCCTGGCGACCTCGAGTCCGGACACTATTCTCATTCAGACCTATAACCCTGTCATCGCCTTTCAAACTGTGACATTGTTCATTTGGTGGACCTTTTCTATGGCTATAATAGAGAATGCATATACAGTCTTCTTTACATTAAAGTACTCTTTGATAAACGCAATACATGGAACAGAATGCCTGACTTATAGTGACATTGTTAATGCATCAATGTAGGGTAAGAAACATGTCTCTTGTAGTCTCTTATATAGGTCATCACCTTGATATAGTTCTATCAGTAAACCAGCCTTCAATGGATACCATATTATCTCCTCTTTCAGTTTGCAATTATGCTGAACGCAAGCTTTCTGAAAAAGTAGATAGTAGTTACAAAATGATTTATGTGATTAGATGAGCTTAATGAGTACGAGTCACATGAGATGATTTCTGAAACGAATTCATTAATTCTTGCACATTTCCACCAACTGTGCTTTGTCAGATGTTGGAGAGCTTCCATTTTGAATTTTGCCAGCTCCACCGGATGGTCTTTGCAAGTGCGAACAGGGCCTGATCTTCAGTGATGACCGCCATATGTTCATGATTCATAATTTCGACTGCGTTCATCACTATATACATAGAATGGAAAATCATGGTTACAGACTTAGGCTGGCCATCGAAGAGTGGGAGCAGAGAAACGAGAAGCACTTTTTTGTCAGGTCTTCTATCTGTCATGATATGCAGTCCAGGAGACTTATGGGATATTTCAGCAGCCACCATCAGCCTTACATGGTCAAGTCTATGCATTTCGTCTGCATGACCCCAGCAATTAGCGGACAGTCTGCTGTTTTCGGATCTTCTACATTTGACATAAGTGAGTCTTTTCTATACAGACCAACATGTGGCACAGGTGTATGACTTTGGTCTTGGCAAAAAAAATATGACTCTAGTCACTAGTGGCTCTTACAGCCCAATGCAATCCACTGACCTCATCACTTGGATGTAGGAAAGAGCATATTCCAAATCCGTGGAAGAAGTTTTGTTCAGATAAATCAATGACTCAGACCATAGATTTAATCATTTCTTAAACAGTTTGTATTGTGGAGTCCATATTAGTTAATTCCCGTATGAAGTTTAATTTTATCCTCATAAGAATTATTGCGCTAAGGCTTTGGATAGAGGAGCAGATTTTGTTTTGGAATACCTCCTAAATTATTTGATTGATTTTTTTAAAATAAATATTTGGATTGATAATTATGTAAAGAACATTTATTATATATTTGAATTATTGCTGCTTTTATCTTGGGGTCAAGGTAACATTCCCTGAAAACCTGCATTAAGGTTTTCGTTTATATTATTTCGTTTATTTATATTAATTAAGCCACTCGAAGGCTTTTCTTCATACTTTGAAACACTATTATATACAGAAAAAAAAATCTTCGAGACATTATCGCTCTTGTGATTGCCTTGTTATGGTCACATTTATAGAAAATTTGCTTTTACCGTTTTGGCTAAAAAATAATGTTTTTATTTCCTAAACCCCTCAATGGACTTTTACATACATAGAGTGAATCATCATGAAGCTAAGATTGTTATTCCTGCGACGTGCTTATTCAACTATTTGACCATGGGGTCAAGGTTACACGTTTGACAGCTATGATGTCATCGTAGGCTTGACATTTAGGCCCTGCTTAGGTGATGGAAATAAGTTAAAAAGCAAAATTAACTGAATTTAGCAATATAGGTAATATTTGTTTCCTAACATCTGTATGACTGGGGTTTATTCTTTGGGCATAAATTTACAAGATAGGGAGAAAACGTGCCATGGCAAGTTTTCCTGATTCGCGACCTAAAGTGTGTGCGTTGGAATCCTCACTGGTGTTTCACTGGGCATTTTATTTCAGTTGCATCGGCACCAAATAACTTACCTGCACTGTTGTTCAGTACAGCACCAAAACAAACTGAATAACATTAAGGCATTGGGAAATGTTCAATAATAAAATCCAGGTGAGATTTGTCAATATGTATATATATGTTTCCTTTGAACCTGTCACTCTTACGCCGCTGACCTATCACTCAATCAATCTGGCCATTTTCCTATGCGGTGCAGCTTTACGCTTGTTGTTTGATTTACTTACAAAAACGTAAACGAAATAATCAAAAACAAGGGGACACGTGCAAAAGAAAATGCATGAAAACACAAGACAGTCCACATGATGTACATATACAGATACAATTCATAGATATTTCAACACACATATATATGAGGTTTTATTTTTAAAAACCTGTAACTATCACATAAAATATAAAAACTATGTAAACAGATATATATATATATATATATATATATATATATATATATATATATATATATATATATATATATATATATATATACATACACACAGTTTTAGCAAAGTAATTCTGTTGAAGTTTTAGAAATTTATTTGCTTTACATGCTGTTCATTACAATCACAGCTCACAAAGTCACCAACGAAGCCAATGTGTAATATTATTTGGACAAGAATTCTTGAAAAAGACAATTTCTTAGAATATGATACCAGCTGAAAATAAGATATTAAAGAACGAATATAAGAATTTGAGCTTAGTTTAGTCTTCTCTAAAATGGATACATAAATCAAATTATATTTGTTTTTTTTAATTAACTTTTATAATATTCTTTCTTATTTACCGAAATTATTTCTTTCTTTCTCGCGTTTTTACATTCTTTCTATGGTGCAAATATTTAGAGAAGATACTGAGCTTAACAGTGAAACAAACAAATGACATATTTCTGGACAAATAAATACGATGAATTTTCATAACAAGCCAGAGAGGTAATTAACCGAATCAATTATGTGTACTGTAGGGGCAAATCGTATATGCCGTTCTGCTGGACTCTGTTAATCTTTCTTTGGCAATATAACAGTTTTATTCAGTGCTTTTATAACGTTTGTATGGACATCATTTTGCTTTTAAACTTCATTTTATATCGTCATCATCACCACTCCGTATCTGTATACGTATTAAACAACATTTGGCATCTTTCTGTCCTGTATCTCCTTACTTTCGTGTATGTTAATATGTCTGACCGTATTTATAGATATCGTTCTCACCCATATACTCGTTTCACATACTGGTGCATGCGTTAAAAATATATTGATATATACATGCATACATATATGCATGTATTCGCACATTCTGACAAACAAATTGAGAAGGCTATATATCGATAAAGGGGGAGTAGGTTCTTCTTTTATGGGATATGCGTATGAGATATAGGTTCCGTATTAAATACGTCAATCATCTACGTCAATAATAGATATGTCACGTACGTATGGCAAAAGGACAGTTGACTAGTGTGGGATGGAAAGACTCGGATGAAGAAGCTCAGATCCATGGAAAAATCGTTTTACATCGATGTGCATTTATGTGTGATTTTTATTTTAGAAGTCATTGTTGCAGGTATGTAAAATATCTACAAAACTTATCTATATCTTGATATGAAGTTGATTTCATTAAAAATTTTGTCACAAGTAAACGGTGATTTAAGAAACAACTACAATGTAAACAAAACTTAAAACTCTTTACAACGATATAATTCGCTATTCCTTTTGCTATAACTACATATAATAAAGTAACCACTGCTTATTAAAATTACTCTAGTTGCTACTCTGCATCTATAATGCACTACCATGCATACATCATTCTTAATCATGACAATATCTTAGATATGGATAATATAAAAATTAGATATTAATGACGTTAATGATAATTATGAATGTAATCAGCATTATCAATAATAATAATAATAATAATAATAATAATAATAATAATAATAATAATGATACTACTACTACTACTAAAATAAATAATAATAATAATAATAAATAATAATAATAATAAATAATAATAATAATAATAATAATAATAATAATAATAATAATAATAATAGAAATAATAATAATAATAATAATAATAGTAATAAAATAAATAATAATAAGAACTAGAATGATGATGATACCGATGATAATGATGATGAGGATGATAATGATGTTGAGGTTGAGGATGAGGATGATGATGATGATGATGATGATGATGATGATGATGATACGGCAGAGACAGACAGAGGAAAATAAAAATAAGAACCACGCTCGGCCATCATTAAGTTTTTCACAAAAAAGATACGTGAAGTAAAAAAAACAGACCCATGTTTGCTCCTACACAATTGGGAAGGGTATAGGCTTGAATGAGAGAGAGAGAGAGAGAGAGAGAGAGAGAGAGAGAGAGAGAGAGAGAGAGAGAGAGAGAGAGAGAGAGAGAGAGAGAGAGAGAGAGAGAGAGAGAGAGAGATCACATATAGACATAATCTAACATGTTTAATAAACGTTTCTGATTCAAATGGCAAAACACTAATCAAGGATTTTAGAATTTGTTTCAAATTTGTATAATTTTGGTTTCGTGGTGACTTAGGCGACTTGATACAGATCAGCTTTCTTGTCAAGGATAAAGATAATTTTTACATTAAAACAAAAATAAAAAAGTAGAAACTCTAGTGGAATAGATGCACGTGTGCGAGAGTCACATTTTCCATAATGAAAACATTGTTTTGTTAGTTGTCACTTTTAATTCTTATATAATCTTGGCATTATTTTGGGTATGTAGACATTATTTTGGGTATGTAGACATTATTTTGGGTATGTAGACATTATTTTGGGGTAGGTTGACATTTAACCGTTTAGCTTGCAATTATAGAAAATGACATACCTACGTTAAACAAGAAATACACAGATAACATATTTGTGCTTCATGGCGATTGTAATGCTCTTGCAACGCAGAACCGGCTTTTATTATGATTATGGTATGGTATGGTTAACCCATTTCGTTGATTCTAATTATACGCTTGAATCGGAAAAATACGAAAACCACGAACGAAGGGAGATAATTTTATTTTTAGGAAATCATAATTTGTGCAAAATTATTGGACATTTCATAGCACGTGTGGGTTAGATAAAGCCATTGGAAAATATACATGCATTCAAGATAATTCAGCTACTACGAGTGGTCATGCTTAAGTTGATCAACCAATTTATAATGACTTAGTTCATTCAGGGTGATATGTAGCATCAATACAAGTGCCAATACTAGACTATTGAATACACTGAGGATACGATCACATGATCATGCCAGATAATTTCAATCTTACTTCCTGTGGATAAGTATATAGGGAGTAGTACCAAAGGACCACAAATTGTCGGTCCTTTACAGGTTTATTTGTATAAAAATTAAAGAAAATAAAGCATGTAATTGTTTAAAATGATTATATGAAATTAAAGTCGGTTTCAAGACGAAGAAAGAAGAATCGTATTGGTATTAGTAGAAATTCGAACTCCTATCCATTGTTTTATAGAGATTGCAAGTCTGTCAGAAGATCTGCCTTAAAGATGCTCAGAATGCTCAGGTTTAACAAAAGACCAAACTTAATATCTTCCGTGTTTTTCGAAACCGATATCTTCTATTTAGAAATTAAGATATTGCGGAATACATGCAAGATTTACTTACGTACGAAATTGACAATCTGCAAAACTTCGCACCTCTAAAACTGAAGATGTTATAATGGAATATCTCTAATAAGTATTGTTAATTTTACATTTTGCACACAATACATGTTACCACCTTTTTAAACTAAAAATTGTGTTTAGTTTAAATTGCAATCAACATATTTGTTAGATCAACCTTAGGAAGAAATGAAAATAGACAAAATAATGAGGCCAAGTGTTTGGAACTATTTTGTTACTGCATGCAGTTGGTTCGCGTAAGCACAATATCCAAAGATGGACGTTAAATCGGTCGTGATAGTCCCGAGTGACTAAAGCATCTGAATTCCTTGAAGAAAGTAAGTTTCATCGTACTGCTTACTAAGTGATTTGCAGAGGTACACACAAATACTATGAAAATGAGCTAAAAGTTGCGTTCATACTTGCAATATATTTCAATTATATGAATTTAATTTGGCAATTACTCAAGCGGTCCGCGCTTACTGTAAAACACTAGCATCCTTTAATCTTTCTGGTATTCCTTTTTACTGAGCTTTTCAGTTTCACGCAAATCACACTGTCAAATTTGAAAAATGAAAAAGCATATGGATAATATGTTTTCTCGGTTTCTTTTTAAACACACTAGGCATAGTAATATTACCTTGTTACTTACTCAGTTATTTAATAAATTATTGGACGCTGGTCATTTTCCACAATATTGGTCAACAGCGATGATAACTCCAAGTTTCGACCGCACCGGTGGCATAAGTGGTTAGAGCGTCCGCTTCAGATGCAGTAGATCGTGGGCTCTAATCTCGGCCAAGTCATAAACAAATACCAATGAGCATAAAGGCTCATGAATTACGAAGTCTAAATGAATGTGACCAGAACAGATATACCATTTGCCGGTAAATAGATCTACTATGAAATGGTGTATTGCATATCATATTGTAATATCATGATCACCATTATCATCATCACCATCATAATTATCATTATCATCATCGTCGTCATCATCATCATCAGCATCATTGTTTTTAAAAAAATCTCCATTTCCAGCTGGATCTACACAGTCATGTGCTGGGATGGATACAGATATTCCAGGTTTACTGTCTGTCTGTCTGTCTGTCTCTCTCTCTCTCTCATACTCTCTCTCTCTCTCTCTCTCTCCCCTCTCTCTCTCTCTCTCTCTCTCTCCTCTCTCTCTCTCTCTCACACACACACACACACACACACACTGCTATTCCTGTTCAGATGTAACTTTGTTTCCTCCACGAAATTATCCAATATGCAGAATTAAAAAGAACACTGAGAAATGTTTAATGTATTTTAAACAGAAAACAGAGCGTCTCAGCTCTGTAAGGGAATTTGCGTTAAAATGTCAAAAACTTTATCTCAGCTGCAACAGGTTGCACTGTTTTTTTTGGTAAATCAATTTTATTTTGCTTACAATAGTTACTGCAATAAATCTGCATTTTTTGCGAGGAATCCATATGGTGTACTCAATTTACTTTAAGGGCAGTTAACCATTTGTGGGCAACATTTAACATCAAATATATATATATATATATATATATATATATATATATATATATATATATATATATATATATATATATATATATATATATATATATATATATATATACATATATAGGTAGATAGATAGATAGATAGATAGATAGATAGATAGATAGATAGATAGATAGATGTGTGTGTGTGTGTGTGTGTGTGTGTGTATGTGTGTGCAAAGTTCTGATTTAGATTATTGGAGCTGATTGGAGCTGGGATTTGTCCGCTAATAAATTGAAATATATCGGTATGAAAAGAATTTATGAATGAAGTTATCATATTTTCCTTTATATTTACATTTTTTTTCCTTTCCCTTATCGCCGCCCCCTCCCCCTGCCCACTGCCCCATCTTCATCATGATGAACATAACTGAAATAAAATATTAAAACACAATACATATATGTAAACAAAATATCATAGCAACAAAAAGTAGGTTGGAAGTATAGTAAAACGTTGATCGTCTGGCTGCCTGGTATCTGGATTATTTACTAGTCCTCATGACCCTAAAAATGTTAACGTTTTACAATGTATTCATGCCTGTACTTGAAACTAATTTTCCAATTAGAACACCAACCTAAAGCAAAGTAAGAGAAGTCAGAAATAAACACAACCTAGTATAATTTCATACAGCGTAATTGCGATTGTCTTATCAATAAATAGGTACAAATAAATGTAATTCAACGAGAGAGAGAGAGAGAGAGAGAGAGAGAGAGAGAGAGAGAGAGAGAGAGAGAGAGAGAGAGAGAGAGAGAGAGAGAGAGAGAGATTATCAAGTATAATTAATGACTCATAGCGGTCCCATTAAAGTCATGTTGTAGTTCAAGTATTCGTAATCGTAAGTAACCGTTGATCAACGGTAAATGATAGGTGATAAAAGCAGGAAGACGTGTGAGTGGAACTTTTCACAGCTGAGTTCACCTTTGTCAAAATCCTTTAACAAGTGTGTTCAACCAACCACACATAAAATAAAGTTTATTACACGTATGTTATCATTCCAATATGAATGTTCTGAGTATCGACGATATCTGAAGCGTAATAAAGTATCTAAATACATTTGTTTTTGTTTTTTACTTTGTACACCTAAAACATATTTTTTAATTACCCAAA
Organism: Unio delphinus; assembly: GCA_029339505.1. NCBI lineage: Eukaryota > Metazoa > Mollusca > Bivalvia > Unionida > Unionidae > Unio > Unio delphinus. The sequence goes on along the minus strand of JAQISU010000048.1, from coordinate 1,056,449 downwards.
CACGCACAAAACGTACGTTTCTACTTTTTAAAATCAAAGTTAGGTCATCCTAAACATCGATTGTAAGGACGAGATCTGTGTTCGCCCATTGATCCGGAAAATGGACGTTTAATTGTATATGCTTCTATTATAAAATTCAACATTAATGATGCAAACTGTCATTGACAGAACTTAAATTTCTATTGGATATCCAATGTTGCCTATACACCATACATTCTATGCAGACTGTCATTGACTGAACTAATTTCTATTGGATATCCAATGTTGCCTATACACCATACATTCTATGCAGACTGTCATTGACTGAACTAATTTCTATTGGATATCCAATGTTGCCTATACACCATACATTCTATGCAGACTGTCATTGACTGAACTAATTTCTATTGGATATCCAATGCTGCCTATACACTATACATTCTATGCAGACTGTCATTGACTGAACTTAAATTTCTATTGGATATCCAATGTTACCTATACACCATACATTCTATGCAGACTGTCATTGACTGAACTAATTTCTATTGGATATCCAATGTTGCCTATATACTATACATTCTATACAGACTGTCATTGCCTGAACTAATTTCTATTGGATATCCAATGTTACCTATACACCATACATTCTATGCAGACTGGCATTGACTGAACTAATTTCTATTGGATATCCAATGTTACCTATACACCATACAATTTATGACAAAAGGTAAAGTTTTAAGGAACACTCAGCAAAACATACACATTGCTCTGGTGGCCTAGTGGTTAGAGCGTCCGCCGCGGAAGCGGGAGGTCGTGGGTTCGATCCCCGGCCGAGTCATACAAAATGACTTACAAAAATGGTACTAACAGCTGCCTCGCTTAGCGCTCAGCATTATGAGGTTAGTATTAGGACTGGTTGGCCTGGTGTCAGGATAATGTGTCTGCGGCATGATGCCCCAGTGAAATATATCACTATCAACTGCCTCACTGCAGACATCGTAGCGATATGACTGAAAAATTGTTAAAGCTACATAAAATGTCAAATATCAAAGCAAAACATAAAATTAAAAATATTAGATCTTTATAAATAAATAAATAAATAAATATAAATAAAATCTTGCGATTTTAACTCTCATTGTTTGAAAATAATGGAAAATATGGGAAATTGGTTAATATTGTTTGCCAACCGAAATTAAATGACTATCGAACTTTGGTTGCAATTTATGTTCCCACTTTGAGAGAAAGTCTTATAGAGATCACCTCATTCACTTTCGAATACATAAATAACAAAAAATATGCAAAATTGAAACAGGTAACATACAACCTTTAAAGTCTTTAGTTCAAAGATTCCACCTCCTTCAGACCGCCCAGTCGTGATTCTAGAACTGGACATAAATGTTTCACCAATCAGTGATTAAATGTATAAAAGACACTGTTTGAAGAAATAAATGTTGGAACGAAATTGATATAAGCTTATATTCTAAACCTTAAGTGATGTCCAAGAAATCAAGAATCCACTTGACTTAAAGGATCATTCGAGAGCAGTCAGTCCTGAAAGTAGAAAGTGGACCCTATCGTCAAGTTTTGGTGCATGATTTTTATAAATATTTCCTTTACACGCACACAAACAAACAAACAAGCAAGCAAGCAATTTAAAACACTTTTGAGCTGTAAGCGATTGGTTCTTTGTATACAATATTTGTGCGTGTATGTGTCTGTGTGTGCATGTGTATGTGTTTTGTTTCTAGTCCGTCTCGGATGCTGGAGGTAGTGGGTTCGATCCCCGGTTGAGTCATACCAAAGCCTTACAAAAATGGTACTTACAGCTGCCTCGCTTGGCGCTCAGCATTATGAGGTTAGTGTTGTGAATGGGTGGGACATCATGCTACGTATTTGCGGCATGATATTACAGTACTAGTTATTAATATTAACTGCCATATTGCAGACATTGTAGAGATATGACTGAAAAAGTGTTACAGCTATGTTAAAAACCCAAATCACATCACATAAAACATGTGTTGTATCTAAGTTAGGGAACATATAGATATCAGGATGGACAATAATTCAAGGTAATGACACATACACCAGGTCAGGTGGTGATGAAAGGCGGGGTGGGGGCGGCATTTAAAATATTAAAAAAGCTTATATTCAATAAAACAAATCTTGAATAACACAGAATTACCACAAATTAAAATATAAGAAAGAATTATAAACAATAAAATGTATAACAAAAATTAAGCGACTGGGGAAAGCTGAACTTGTTTCCATTGTCCACAAAGAAGTTCATATGCTTCTTTACTGCAAAGAGACAGCGTTATTATCCTCTTTTTGAAAACGATGACATTATAACATAATTATATGTATTAATGAAGAAAAAGATAACATTTGTATTTATCTGCATCACAACCAATATTTATTAAAATACACCATTACTTTTTTAAAACTAATATTTGTTCTCTCTTTGGAAAACTCAGTACATGCATATATCGCTGACCATAAAGATTATGTCCTTCATAATAATGGTACTTTATGACAAATATAATTAATGGTGGTATATTGCTTCTAATCTGTGAATATATGAAACCATTTAATATCCTGTGCTGTGAATTTAATTTTAAATTTAATGGCTGAAACATTCCTAAACGAAGGCTGATCGATTGGTCATAATCTCTTTCTGCCTCACTGTCTCTGTCTCGGTCTGTCTGTCTGTCTCTGTGTGTGTGTCTCTCTCTCTGTCTATGTCACTCTCAGTCTCTGTTACTCTCTCTAAATGTCTTGTCTCTCTCTGTCTCTGACTCTTTGTCTCTCTCTTTGTCTCTTTCTGTCTGTCTCTATATGTCTTTTCTCTGTCTCTCTGTCTCTCTCTGGCTATCTGTCTCTGTCTCTGTCTGGCTGCCAGTCTGTCTGTCTCTGTCTCTGTCTCTATCTCTCTGTCTCTCTCTCTCAATATCAATATCGTTTATGAACAGAGCCCGCTCTTCCACCTCACACACCCATATACGGTAATACATGAGCAAAGCATTTGAAAACAGTTTCTAAGAATCATGGTTATGTTGACATAAATATTACAATCGTAAGCGTTCATCACTGAACGTTTAATATAAGGTAGCACTAAATAGTCATACAGTACATAGTGAAGTTGAAACATTTTTTTCTTGTTTTATTTTGTGCAGCGTACAATGTTTGTTCAGGCTTCAAAAAGATGATTACGCCAGACACTGTTGACTTGTTTTACTACATTTCAAGACAAACAGTAAACGACGTGTCTTGTCTTTGTTATCTCACTCTTTCCTCGGAACAGTGGACAGAGATTGTTTATAGCACGCACGATGTGACGTTTGCTAACAACAGTTACAGTGAGTGCGTATGGAGCATGAAAGTTCGTGTGAGATCTACAAACGAGACATCCACGAGTGTCATGAAGTGTTCACATCAACAATTCCATATAGCAATGGGTAGACGAGATGCAATCATAACTATAAGTTTCCGTTTATTCGGGTTCGTCACAGAAAACCAGTGCGTCCGCTTGAATATATCAAGTAAGTTTCTGGTCCTTAATTTTATATTTTATTGCCCAAAATTTAGGTCTTAAAAAGTTATGAACGAGGAATAAGCCTACGACGATGATGATGATGATGAAAGTCAAGGCATTGTTTGATAAGAACAAAAATGTCAAAAACAACGATGGCAATGAATATGGAAATTTTGTTTGTGTGTAGAATGCCTGCTTCTACGCTTCCATTTTTTTCTCATTTATACGAAATGCCGATATTTCATAAAGAAAGTCAATTTTTTTTACCCATTTAGCTAACACTTTCGTTCTTTTAAATCGTTTATATACCTCTAATTTGACCATCCACCTTGAGATTGTATAGGGTTTTCCCAACGAGATACAAATAAATTGAAACAGTATTAGGCCGTTTGTTATGAGTGTGAATGTTTTTTCACGTAATGCTATTTTTGATATACTCAGTTTTTTAATGTATAGATAAACCAGCAGTGGGGTTCAGTGGCGTTTTAGAGTGTGTGAGAGTGGTGGACCCCTTGTCCGGAGCAAGAGTTCCGAATATGACATCACACGCTGATAAGCAGTCTGATGGGAAATCAGATTCTGAAATAAGCTCTATCAATGCAGGTAAAAAAGTCATTCTAGTTTGTGATGTTCAGTTGTAAAACATATCAAATAATATTATAGATATTTAATTCGAATATTTCCAGCTATAGTCGTAAAACCAACTGGAAAGGTTATAGCTTTTGGATATTGAATGATATCACCGTTTGATCATATTCAATTACTAAAAGTAGTTTATATGGCGCATGTTTGATTTCTTCGATTTCTGCTTTCTGCCGACCTCCGTTTTTTTCCTCAAGAATCTCTATTTAAAAATTATCTCCCACAAAAAGATAGATTAAAACTGGAAGCCAGTCTTTTACATCCTATCTCAAAATTAAAATGATGATTCTTTAATCTGAATGCCTATTGTTGAATCATTCTGAAGCAAATAATAAAGAAGACCTGCAGCGCCTTTTGACCTGAAACGATCGAAACAAGTTACCGGGATATCATATTTGGAACCGTTTGAACTTAACCCAAAGAAACTTTTCTGCTAATTTGGCTTTTAAAAAACAATAAACTGATAGTTTGTTTTAAATACCTGACTCAACTTCAACATTTTATTTGGAATCCAACTATATAAAGGAAAACGTAACACAATTTCTTAGTATACTCAATTTTTATTCTACATATATGGATTGCATGAAGTATACACAAATTTGGAGTATACTCAGATTTTATTTTACATTCAGGGCTTGCCGCTGGAATAATAGCAGTCGTGACCTGCTTAGTTCTCGTTGTCATTGGGATCACTGTATTTTTCACCAGGTATTTATTCTCTCTCTCTCTCTCTCCTTTTGTATTCCATGCAATGTGTTTGTAATTCCACCCAACATTGTATCTATTAATTATGCCTTTCCCTTTTGTTACTTCTGCAACAGTATATAGCCTCATTACCACGTTTTTACACGGTTTCTTCTGTTGTCATTGACGCTTTTGAAATTATTTAGTCATGATGCATACACTCTTTTTTCTCGTGGTATTGTTTATAAGTATAGTTTTTCATAAGGAAATCATGTCTCTTCCAGATTAAAATGATTCCTATTTGACTGAGCAAGGGCAAAACAGTTTGCCTGGTTACTATAATAACACTGAATCTTTGTTTTTTAACTGAAAAAGTTCTGCATTTAGTTGTAGTTTATGTGTCTGAATATAAAACCTTTGATTATATTTTGTATGAATTGATAAAAGAGGAGATATTCAACAATCATAACATTGGTAATCGAAGAAGATACAGTCAAAATAGATGATTTTATATAATAACGAAAACCCCATTTTGTATTTATTTAGGCGAAGAAAGCAGAAAGCTACACAGACTTTACAAGAACAAAGACCGGATCAGGCTGGCTATGACACATTGGTACGTACTGTGACACAGGACGCATCTACTTATTCCGTGATTGTCAAGGACGCTGACACAGCCCAGAAGTCGTCTGTTCATGCTGACGGTATATACGGCAATATAAGTGATAATACTGCAAAGGTGTTTGCGATAGGTGACATCATTGAAGGCTATCTTATCCCCTCCAGGTCTGCCAAACCTGTAATAAACCCCGATGTGAAAGGAGACGACACAGCTATTCCGCAGATCACCATAGAACAGAATCTTGGATTAGTTTTCGAAAATCAAGGACCCAAGAAAAGTGTTTCCACTGAAGGTTCTAGCATTAATCATGATAGCATTCATTATCTCTGTCAGTCTGTTTTAGATTTGGGAAAAGCTTCCGCTATGAAAATAAAAGACAGTTCTACGTGAATCAGGGATCTTTCCCCATAAATTGTAAAAGACTTTTCGTTTGTTGCCAAACTATATTGTACAGTGAAGCTCATGCATGCAAACGACTAAATGTAGTTGTCATCAAACAGGCTTAGAAAGGGAGAGTCTATAAGGTACCCTGATATTTATGTCAACATAATTTTATGTAGTATGTAATTTAATCTGGAGCAGTGCATTTTGTTTTTATTTATTAGTAGATATCTACCTACGTGAACGTATGTATGTATGTATGTATGTATGTATGTATGTATGTATGTATGTATGTATGTATGTATGTATGTATGTATGTATGTATGTTGGATGGATGGATGTATGTATGTATGTATGTATGTATGTATGTATGTATGTATGTATGTATGTATGTATGTATGTATGTATGTATGTATGGATGGATGTAACTAACTTAATTTCCTGTTATAATCTTTGCTTTATATTACTTGGCTATAAATGTATTCGTCCTTAATAATTCAGATACACTTACCTTTCTTTGTAGTATTTATCAAGTACAAATGTTAACATTATAATAAAAAGAAAAAGAAAAAGAAAAGACACAAAACTGAAACATATATATATATATATATATATATATATATATATATATATATATATATATATATATATATAACAAGAACACAGATATAAAATAATTTCCCGATGTTTCTAGCCGAAGAAGCCCTTAATACAATTCAAGAAATTCTGGACTGCTACATGTTGGAATGATATTGAGAATCTACAGAAAGAGTAGAAAATTAAAGATATGAAGGAGACAAAAATGGTATTAAAATTTATAAATTACATGCCCTATTTTGCGGTGCAAAACATATGTGTGTGTGTGTGTGTGTGTGTGTGTGTGTGTGTGATTAGTATATATTCTTTCTCCATTTATTATTGGCCGCCATTTAAAGCTATCATGTGCTGAGATCATGTGACCCTGGTCTTGACATCACGAAGCGCATGAGTTTAACTTTTTGTGATATCCTATACTGAACTGTTGTTTTGAGTTCGAGTTTGGTCATCAAACATTTACAAATGGTTTTGCAAAAGAAAAACATTTTTCAAGAGTCTTGAGCAAACCAAAGTTCAAAATACAAAATCAAGTGACTATGTCATAGAAATGTAGAGCAATAAAGTAGAACTAATTACACTTTGAAACTTGTGTGATTCTAACTGACTAGTACCCGCTCATATACTGAACAACACACACACACAATACGCCGTCTGGCTGACTAGCACCCACAGATATAATGAACAAACACACATAATACGGCGTATGGATGACTAGCACCCACTTATATACTGATCCACAAACACACACAATACGCCGTATGGCTGACTAGCACCCTCTCATATACTGATCAACAAACACACACAATACGCCGTATGGCTGACTAGCACCCACTTATATACTGAATAATATGTTGGTTGACGGACGAATACATACACATATTAACCAATATGCCGTTCGATTGACCAGTGCCCACATACTAACCAACTGCTGTTTTCTTGACCACCACCTAGCCAGATACCGACCAACACCCATCAATAAATAAGATGTCGAATGGGTAATGATTTAATACTGAATTTATGTAACTAATTGAATAATGTACATCTTTTGATTCTTGTTATCAAATATATTTATTGAAGTGGAAATTATTTAGATAGATAAAAGAATGAATAATTTTGTTCATTCTGACAGACGATTCTTTGTATTATGCATACAAAATAGCCCCAAAGTTGAACTAGTGAATGTAGATTATACTTTTAACAAACTGTAAATCACAGAACAAGCGTCAATCCGAATAAGCAGAACATTTTTTATAACAACAAAATCTTTTTACTAACCAACACGTTGTTTGGACTCATCATCACCATCCATATACTGACCAACACCCACATATACTAAATGACACACCATCTAATTGTCCGGCTTGCATCATCTACTAATTAATATCCACGCTTACTAATCAAAATGCCGTTTTAATTGACTGAAACGTACTTGTCTATCAACCTTGATTGAGCAGTGTCTACACTTTCTAACGAATACACTGTTTGATTAATGGAGAAAATATCTACATATTCATTGAGAAAATACCAGCCCCATTAAAGAGCGTGTAAAGAGCAATGGTATACATTGGTATGAAGAGGGATCTGGGACAAATATTATCTTCTCCAAAGGAAAATCCAGTGTGAAACTGCATCTTCCAAAACCATTCTTGATTGAGCTGTAACTCGTATATCACGTGTATCCAGGAATAGTTCGACAAATAATGACATTTTTCGGGAGTATGTACAATTGAATCCTTCGTTCTGTACCACCTGTCTTGAAACCGCTTGTTTCCCAGATGTTGCATGCTTTAATAAATGATGTTTTGTCGGCATGGAAAAGAATTCAAGCTATGTCCTAAACAATAGTTACTTAAACCTGGACAAATATGTTGATCAAGAAGGAAAATAACTCATTTGACTCTCTGTAACAATACAGACAATGAGGCGAATATACCTATTATCATTGTCAAGGAAAATTATACAGGGATCCATAATGTCTACAACGTCATGAAAATATACCCTTTTTTATATTGGAAAAAAGAGAACAGAGGTCGTGACAAAAAATCCAAGACGAATGTTGTGTATGTCGCATGTAAAGATACATAAATTCAACATATCAGACATACAGATAGAAAATGTTGAAAGAAAGAAGAGAGTAGAAAATGACCAACAGCCAAGTTTAAATAGACACTAAAACTTATGTGACATGTTTGACATTTAATTTGGATTCTTATTCACTAGAATATACCAGATTAAACATGAAATCAAATTATTATTATTATTATTATTATTATTATTATTATTATTATTATTATTATTATTATTATTGTTGTTCTTGTTGTTGTTATTGTTGTTGTTATTGTTGTTGTTTTTGTTGTATTTATAATAATATTAATTTATAAGTGGCAAGAGTGGCCCTAAAAAAAGGTTGCTTTAAAAAAAATAGTTCACAAAAACATAATGGATCTTCCATCATAACTATTGATATTCAAATTGCCCTCGGATAAGACAAATGTCGATGCAGTCGTCGTCGCATTGTCGTAATTTTTTTCAACACCATAAAATAATTCATACCTTTTTCAAATGTCTTACAAACATCTTTTCACATTTTACTAATGTTTAGATCCATTTTTGGTGGAAAATAATTATTTGCTTAATTTATTGTTTTTTTTTTGTAGTTATCACTTTTGACGATATGTTTTAGTCGTTGTCAACTGTTTTTCCACAAATCGTACGAAACTAATTTGCAAATGTCAACTTCCTGGTATTAAAATAGATTAGAAATAATTAACGCTATTAAATTCTAGACCTGTAACTCTATCTTCTCTCTTTTGTTTTCTAAGTTAGCAAAGTTCGGAACATAGTTAAGCAACTCGTAAAAATCGCTACGTTTATTTTAAGTAATGGATCACACGTTGAATAAATGAGACGTATAGAAACAGAAGCTCACTTTGATTTTTTAAATTAAAACTGTTATTCAACCATTCACTCGTTTTGCCGATGGGCAGAGGATATTCATGTCAGAAAATAGTATATAGAATATGATTTTAAAAAAAAAAAACTATTTTACCATGATATCATTATGATAAAATACGGAAGCCAATTAGTGCAAAATCGTGTCTGTAAAAAAATATATTGCGAATAATCGCAATACTTACTGCGAATAAACACAATACTATTGCGAATAAACGCAATACTTATTGCGAATATTCGCAATATATATTGTTACGAGTTAAGGCTCTAATAAATTGTATCAAGGAAAGAGGGAAAACGAAAATCAATGTAAAATATAACAAATAACTATTTCCCAGGAAAAAGATTGTAAAAATAGTTAAAGAACCTACAGTTTTAAAAAGTAAGTCCAAAACTAGTCCAAGAATAATCAACGAATTAAATTACAAAAGTCCCAGTAGTGAAATGTTCTATATATTTAAGTTCGAGTCCTGTTGGAAAATCCAAGATGGAAGACGATGACGTATGCTGAAGTCTATTTTGTGTTTATCTATAGTTCTTTGTAGAATCACAAGATTTAAGACTCCTGTGTTGGAAATCAGAAAAATTATTTGATAAACTATCTCTCTCCAAAAATAACGCATCAGCATATAAAATATTTCCAGATATAAAGTTATCATGGATTTAAAAACGAGGCTACCACAAAATAAAATGACCAAAACTAACTATATTTCACTAAAACAAATATTATATCCTATTCTTATACACGGTTTTGAAAACAATTCACAAATTGCAAAATCAAGAGGGGAGGAGTCACGTGATCGTTTATATCACGTACTCCCAATATGACCCTGACGAGATGCAATAATTTCCAATTCAAGAATAAAAAGCTGTTTACTTGTTTACTAGTCCCATCTTGACATTGATTGACAACAGCCAATCATTTAAAATACAATTTAAACTTGTTTATGTGGTTTCCACTAACCTTGAACCAAAGTGAGGATCTTTATCAACAGTAACTGTTTACCAAAGAAAATTCAGGTCAATCGATTTTCTGAAGAAAAAAAAACATTATCGCTAGTGAATAGATTTACATTACAATAACATGTAATGAAAAATAAGAAAAGAATTTAAAGCTGACAAACAATAGTAAACGTGGTTTGTTTGATAAATGGTTAATCATATATTTTACTTCATTGGTCCTGAAACGAATCGATTAGATTGTGACCCGAAGTTCAGAAGTTTATTGAACAGACTAAAAATCGGAGACTTAACTGATCAAATTTCCCCTGAGTACTTCTCATTTCGCAGTTCATAGGCGATGCATATATTTCTTTATCTACGTTGTTATGTAAACTCCATTGCATTGGTTGGTTGTTTTACGGCGCAACAACCCAAGCAGGTTCTAAAGTGCTAATACAATCGGAATGATGTCCCTTGTCCAATAGGATATATATATATATATATATATATATATATATATATATATATATATATATATATATATATATATATATATATATATATATATATATATATATATATATACATGTAGCCGATTCCATCCGATTTGATTATGTAAACAGTACTATATCTCTGTCTAGGCAAGTGGGCAAGGCAGATTGAAATTCTGCAAACCTTAATAGTAAAGGGAATAATAAACACAATAAATGAAATAATTGTATTGCTATTGTATATCTCTTGGAACGGGAAAGGAACACACGCATGCCTACCCCTGTCTCGAATCAGTGCCTGTCTCTATTCAGACACTTAATGCTTTTTTAGGACTCTTGTCTTTTACGTTGAAATGTGTCGGAGCAGTTATCATAACGGACCAACAAGACGTTACCACTTATTGTATTGATACAAGCGAAGAAACATCAGCAGATAATAACAACACAGGTAATTGTCTTCAATAATGCATGTTTCATTTGCACACACAGCCAAACAAAGGCAACACGAGATCATTATTGTGGCAGTGTTTCCTTATGTATTTTTAAGTAGATGAGTTTTTCTTGAAAACAAGAATAAGGTCATAACTTGGTATAACAAAACGGGTTCAGCTGAGACATTCATCTACATCCAGGGATTAAACCGAGAGTAGTACAAGAAGGCCGATAAGAAAATTGGTAGTTTAATCAGTCACGAATCCACTAGGCCGATAAATCAGCCCTGCACCCGTTACGATGCTGACCTAACCCCAACATCTGCATCGTATCGGGTGAAGGGCTGATTTATGGGCCTACGAATCCATCATTGAGTGGGAAGACTAACGTATTGTCAGTCAGTTCCTGCCAATGAAACTGTAGATATGCCTACAGTTTTATTTTGACGCACATCAGCACAGAAGACTCTGAATACCACAAAAAATAGACAATTTTGGGAAATTCATAAATTTTATTGCACATACCTTCTGAGGTAAAGAGCAATCCCAAAACTATAAAAAAAAATTAAATTCAATCAAGGTCAAAAATAACTTTTGATACATAAAATCTTCATGACAATTCCAGTCCTTTTTTTTGCTTCTTGTTTGAGTAAACAGCATACAACATTATTGTATTTACATCTAAGACACTTTACTTACTTTGTTGCATTAGTGACTATAATCATTGTTTAACATTGTTTCGTTCATATTATTGTTTTCAAATATCTAATGTTACAAAATTAACTTGCCATCTTTAGACGCAGTGCTAAAATTTGTTCCATTAATATATATGACTACATAACAATTAAAATGAAATAAGAAAAAAAAAAATAATGAAATTAAAAAAAACAGTGAAAAGGACTGAAAATGATATTTTAAATTTTTAAATTTCTAAGAGTTCGTTGATATATATTCATTGATATATATTATGTCTCTTTAATTTATATTATTCGTTTGACCCTTGATCGTAATTGAGGTTAGAGACTTGCCCAACTACTCTCGTGTATTGTCTCGTTTGTAAGTTATAAATAGATTCTTTCAATGAATTTGAATGATTGATATAGCTTTGATTATTACCTTAGAGGGTTATTGAAACGAATTTATTTTTCATGACTGAATGTTTCCAGATAATTACGACAATTGCAAACTGGTTATGTATCAAAGATTCTGATCAACAAGGTTATTAATCCGTCCTTTGATTTCAGTCTGTAGACGTATTTACTGTTTGTTACGTGCTCCCTAAGGAATTATTACTAACCTCAGAGAAGGACGGACAATTTTAATGTTAAATAGATCCAAGTATTCCAGAATTACCAGACAATGTTTCAATGCGATTGCTTCTAATTAATGAATGACCTATCCAAACCGCCAATTATTTCATCTTGCAAAATTAAAGGTGAGAGCGTTTCCTTCCGTTTTCCTTCTATGTTACTAATCTGTAACTTTCGACTTGTATTCATTCTGGTACTTCCTGTACCCTTGTTCCGTTTCCCTGCTCTTCTTGTCGGTACTTCAGGTACACTCGTTTCGGTTCTCTGGGCCTCCTTCTCACACACCAGCCTATCTATACCTGCGTTCCGCGTCTTCTCTTCTCTAATCTTCGGGTAGAGTCCGATCCCACCCAGAAAGCTTCTTTTGAATTAGAAGGGAAGTACAATGATGCTTCCTTGTTCAAACACAGGAGAATTAATACGCTCTCACAGATCTTTCGTCAACATAATGGTAATTAAATCATTAGGTCAACTCATGCTCTTGCATGGCAACATCCCACACATGCATGCTCTATCATAAAGGCTACAACAACAACGTTACCATCATGACTTCTGATCATAATAATAATCATCAGTATCTTGACCTAGTGTGGTAGTTGATGCACTGTGCTGCTGAACAACTGACCAGTTCCCTCTAGTTGTCTCGATTTTGTGCCAATACCTGTGTTTCCGCAAACCTTTTTCTGGTACATTATGTGATATTATCATCCCACGTTTTTCTGTCTTCCTCTCCTTCTGCCACACTGGACGCTACCCTGCAGTACTGTAGTGGATGGGCTGTTGACTCTAGTGACATGTCCATACCATTTCAGCTTTCTATTCTTGACAGTTGTGAGGAGGTTTTCATAATGGCTTATTTTGTTCTTCATTTTATTACGCACATCTTCATTTGTGATTTGGTCCATGTAAGAGATACCAAGGATGGTTCTGTAGCATCTCATTTCACGTGCCTGGATTCTTCGTTGCAATGTTGCTGTAAGGGTCCAGGCCTCACATAAATGCAAAAAGATTGAGATGGTATGCCCTCAAATGCTGACTATCTCATAGAGGTTATCCAGGGTGTTTGCTCATGATGGGCTCTAAGTAGATATTCAAAAGCGTCGGTTAAAGGAGACAGCCTTGACGTACTACAACTGTTGTCTTAAACCAGCCCCCCAGACAACCTTGGGCAATTACCGCACTGGTAGCCTTGGCATATAGCTACTTGATGGTATTGGTCAACTTTTGACCTGTGTTGTACGTCTTTTTTCTGACCTACAATGCGTCGTGCCACACTGTAAAAAATCGTTTTTGAAATATATGAACACATGATAGATGTCATTTTGATGTTGCGAGTACACACCTTTTCACACAGAACCCTGAGAATGAATATTTGTTTTGTTGTGCTTCGTCCAGTCATAACACTACACGTTGGTCAGCATTTATTTTTTCTGCTAGTGGGTTCAGTTTGTTCAAGATGATCTTCAGCATCACCTTACTTGAATGGCTGATCAAACTGATAGTTTTGTAATTTTCGCACAGCTGGAGATTGCCTTTCTTGGGGAGTTTTATAATCAGTGACTGGGTCAACTGTGTTGGCCATTCGCCTGTTTCTCCAGATCTTGTTGCAGATTGTTTTTTGTTAGTTCTATCATTGATTACCAACCAATCTTGATAAGTTCAGCGGGGATAATATCTACTCCAGCTGCCGCCCCATTCTTCAGTGCTCTTATTGCTGACTCCACCACTTCTTTGAGAATGGGGAAATCATCATCATTTTTAGAGTTTGGAACTTCATGCACCTCTGGGTCTCCTGTGGATGGGTGGTTGTAGAGTTCTTTACAATATTCAGTGCATGTGTCTGCAATGTCACTTGCTTCTGTGAGACATTTTCCATTTTCGTCTTGAAAGGTACTGACACTTGGTTGCTTCTCTCTGGTGGGGTCTTTCACAATTTGGAATGACGTTTTGCTGTTATTCTGTATCAGACTGCTAGCTATTGCTGTGGACTTTGGTCACATCCAATCTTCGTTTGCTTTCTTCAAGCTTTTTATGTTGTTGATATTCTTGTTTAATTCTCGGTTCTCCATTGTCCCTGCTGTGTCTGGTGTTTTTGAGGTCTTTTTGGGCATCACATAGGTTCAGAATCTTATTTGTAACTCAGGGTTGTTTCTTTGGGCGATGGGGGCAAATGATGTCCTTCGAAGCTGTTGTCATTACAGTGTTGAAAGTGTCCGTCATCACTTTATCATCAACAACCATCAGAAAGGTGTGGTGCAAATTATCCTCCAATTGTGGCTTCAAATGACTTGTAGATGTTTTGGTCCTTCAGTTCAAGGTTGAATCTAAGCCTGATTTTCTTAAGCTTGTTAATTTTCTTCAGCTTCACTCGGAAGTTTATAATGACGAGGTCGTACTCAATCTCAACAGCATCACCTGGGAACGTTCTTGTTTTTGCTCTACTGATGCCAGATCGTTAAAGGTTTTCAACCAGTAAGAAGGCGATCTGGTTATGATGGGTTTCATTTGATGCGTGCCATATCCAGCATCGTAAAGCTTTATGTTGGCCCATGGTGATGGCTTGTACCAAGTTGTTGTAACTTGCGAACTCGAGCAGCCGTCTCTCTCTTTCATTGGTAAGCTCATTGCAAGAAGTTCCACAATGATCATCTCGGTCTTTCAGATCATCTTTGACAACTTTGTTATTTCAGTCTTCTTGGATTATGGTGATGTCTTTTTTACTGAACATGTTTATAATACCTTGGAGGTTGTTGCAAAACTCCTGTAGTTCTTCATCATCATGATCAGTAGTTGGAGCATAGACATGGATAATTGTGATGTTAAAGGGAGATGTTTTAAGACGAATGCAGATGATTCTGCTAGATATTGCGCGACATTCAAGCACATAGCCCTTGATGACTTTATTTACAAGGAAGCCTACTCCATTTATGGACTTGTCCAACTCTCCACTCTAGTAGTATATGCCCATCTTCAGTTCAGTGTTCACCTAGGGCTTTCCATCTGACTTCACTGAGTCCCAGAATGTACCATGTGTAATGTTCCATCTCATGTGTTAATCCTTGGAGTCTTCCAATTTGCGCCAGAGTTCTAATGTTCCAGGTAGCGATGGTTATGTTGTCTCATGCTCTGATTTTATGCAAAGTACCAGTAGCACACTTGTCGCCTCCGTCCTGATGGACAAACAACGGCGCGGTCCTTGTTGACACGGGCGACGACCGATCCGGTATGGAAACTTCAGATTTGTCTAGCATTATCAGCATGTATTGGTCAGAAGAAGTTTCTGGCGGAGCCTATCCCTCTCCAGACCAAAGAGTTGTCACAAGGAGATGTAGTTTATCGCCCAACTGCGTTAGGGTCTCCACTAAGGATTTTATTTCAAGGTTTACTCCTTTAGCATTTGACTAACAAAAGCCGACCCGCAAAACAGCAGGAAACTCGTGTAAAAGCGGGTGTGTCTATTTCCCTAGCAGATAAAGAATCTGTCACTGCCTGTTAATAATACATATTCCTAATTCTCTATACAGTAAAGTATCAGCATCAACAATATTCCTACTCATTTCCTACCTTTAAATTATAAAAGACACATACAAATACACTACTTCACTATACACTACATGACGACATATTGATAATTCAGCTATAACTGGAAGATTAAATTTCTCCCACATTAAATGCACATAATAACGTATAAATCGTACGGCACCTAGTAAGGATAGTCAGATTCGAGCGAAGATATTTTTTTATTCAGAAGCCTTTGTTCAAATCTCGTCCGAAGTTCCTAAACCTCCCTTTCCCACCCTTTTAACTTTTTTGGGGTAGGGGTACCAACCAAATGCCCTCTTGCATGAAGAAAATATAAAGATGTTGTATGTGTATTGTATTTCCCCCACAAAATGTGTTTGTTTATTTTATATTATAATAAAATTTTGATCAAACAATTATTTAGAATTAGATTTGTGATGAAGCATTTCTTGTCCCTAGTGTTATATACAGGGTGTTCATCTAATCTAATTTGTATTCACCTAGCTCAAAGTCAGTCCCCCTTAAGTGAGAGAGTGCTTTGCTAGAAATCGCCTATGTCCTGTTTGCTATATGTATTATGCTATATTGTGTGTTTGCTTAAGATATAATTGTAAGGACAACATATATATCAAATTTTGTTTCCCTTCAGTTTTTAAATTCCCTCTTTTTTCAGATGTGAGTAAAGAAGACAGATTAAAATCCTGTATAATAAAGAAATGCAGAAGTACAGGTAAATGGATCTACCACTAAAACATTTGATATTCAAAGAAATGTGAGGCAAAGCTGCCGACTGTCACTGGTTTTAAGTGTAATAGCAATCGAAATTCCAAGCATCAAAAAAATAAAAAGACTCAACAAAGATATAATAGGTATAAAATCCCTAATATAAGGGTTGAATTAAAACCGATCCAACATGCCGATCAATGTAACAACTTCATAAAAGACCCCAATTCCCTCAAACATTTAGAAAATGAATTTGAGAAATTTGGAAAAGCATCAGGGTAGAATATTAATTTTGACAAAAACAGAAATACTTAAATAGAATACTGGACGGGCATACCTCCAGGACTACCCCCAAATCTGTTTTTAAATGATCGGGTTAAAGCTGTAGGAGTCTTTATTGGGAACGAGGAACAACAAGAAAATTTTAAATACGTGAGAAAGCCAATAGAAAATAGCGTTCTTATCTGGGCATTTACGCCGTTATGTTTAATGGAGCGAGCACAGCTTGTCAAAACCTATAAGTACTTAAATATAAATTACGCTCTGACATCTAATGACATAACTAACAAAATACTATACAAAATAGATAATGAAAATTTTAAATTATATATGGAGTTTTAAAATCCAAAGCATAAATAACGAAAAACACTCTATATAGCGAAATAAAGATGCGGGGGGGGGGGGGGGGGGGAAGGGGAAGGGGAGCGAAGGATTAACTATACCTAGTCCCGTTTTAATTAAATACTCAAATGTTTTAAAAAGATTAAAATCAATCAGCCCAGAACCAAAACACCATGGGATGACATATATTTACTAATTTGGGTTTTCGATTAAAATTAGGGGGATATCTACAAAAACAAAAAACTTGTTAAGAAACGAGACGTTCCTAGGAGATTCAGATATATTAAAGATATACTATTTAAATACTGAGGCATGAAATGATTATGAGAACTAGACAAGAAAAATACCCATTACTGGATAAGGGAAGAGATTACAAAGAAAAGAAAATGCACAGTTGATCAAGATCATTGTGGTATATATTGTGGGAACTGGTCCCGTATAGGCTCTTTAAAAATACAAAGCATCCGCTTCTAATACATGCATGATTCTTGGTTGATTGGCGAGATAGCAGTGAGGAGTCACTGAAAGAAAATGAGAGGAAAGATATTAATAATAGAGATCAGCAAGAAAGAAAGGTATCAGGTGGAAAAATATTCTGTACCTAGACGGACATTTTAATAAAAATACTTTATGCAAAATAACGAAATTTATAACAAACACCATGTTAGCCTGTGGTCATGTAATTACGATTGGGCGGTAGCCTGACCAGTACTCCTCTGCGACCCTGGGGGTTGTGGGATGGAAGTGGGGAAGATGTTCCAGTATACAGCATACATAAGTGCGTGTAACGTTAATACGAACTGGAGCCCCGGCCTACCCTCTCTCCCGGGGGATGTGGAAGTGTATTTGGAAATGTTAATGTAAATATAGATGTAATGTCTCTTTACGTACCAGTGGGGGCGGGAAGCGAGGCTCGGGTTTTAGGGAGAGTACCATCAAGCAGGGGCTGGATCCCCACCCTCATCTGCCGCTCCACTGGGAAATATTTAACAAAAATACTGCCCGGTTGAACCCCCGGTTCCTTGCCGTAACTTAGACTCCCAATACCCGTGTAAATTGCTACTAAAGTTTTTAATTCGGATTTCAAATTTTTCCCGATGATTAAAGGAACAGGGACCTGCATGTGAGCAAAGTAGGGAACACAGACTTCCCAAAGCTATATCACACAGCGCCACGTGAAGTGAACAGGTCTGGGAAAGAGTCCCTGAAAAACTCACATGCAAGACATGGACAAACAATGCAGAAAAACGGGTTTGACTTGTACATTTTTTCCTGATATTTTTCCTTTTCTTTTCTTAAATTTGTTATTTTTGTTATTTCCTCCAAAATAACTCGTTCGATATTTTTGTTATATTGGCACAATACACTAAAGAGAGACGTTGTTTTGTGTCTGCTGTAAGGGAAATCTATGAAAATAAAAGAAATGTGACTCCTTACAGCGTGACTAGCTCGCTACATTTTCAAACCCACATTTAAATGAGAAACGACACATACTTTCATACACTCAAACACTAGGACTTTATTTTCAAAAAGTAACTTACCGTTTCTCCTTCTAAATACTAAATTTATAGGCAACTAAACAAGGACTATATATGCAGTCCAATATACAACAACAAGACAACTGGGGAAAATTTGATTGAATATGCTGTCTTTACAAGAAATATATAGAACATATAAAGTATAGCATCAAATATGTATGGGCCTATTCTGCATCTAAATAAATATAAGTTTTGTCTGCTGGAAAAGAATTTAAAATTAAATATTTAAATTTCAGTACACTAATGAATTCCACAAAAAGTTCATGATTATGCCAGATATATAGATCTTCTTATTTTCCCATGTGTGTTGTCATAGTTTATATATATATATATATATATATATATATATATATATATATATATATATATATATATATATATATATATATATATATATATATATATATATATATATATATATCTAAACGTTGATAGTATTAAGAAAAAGTATCTGATATTTTCACAGCCATGCAAGTGTTAGCTGATTACTTTGCTTTAATTAAAATTTTATATATAGTACATTTATGAAAATTATTTATGAAGTAATACGGGTACTTTGCTTTGTACGTGGTAGAGTTTTATGGTGCTCTATCAATAGCTTTCATATCCTAATTTAGTAACTATACTCTTAGTTTCTTTCAAATAAATCCTTCAAAGCATGTTGTGGATCTTGAAATGGAAGCAGTGTATGGAGTTGTTTGCTTCAATGTTAAAGAAATGCATTTTAATGTCAGGACTAATTTGGACGTGAAGTGGAGAAAGGAGAACCTCTCTTAAAAAAATGCACCTAATGTCAAAGTGAACGTGTCGAAATTTACCATGGCATAATGCGCGAATAAATCACTGTCTACATAACGCTGTTCTTTTCAAATCATAGTTTGATAGAATTGCACCTGACATGGAGACACATTATGCAACGGCATATCGTGGCCTACTCTGCTTGTCAGTGAGTGGATTCTAATCACGGGCATATTCGGTATATTGAACACTTATTTTGAAATACTTGACGACTCAAGTGCGTCTCGTATAATGATTCAGCAATATATTTTCAAAATGAAATAATATCATTGCTGAAGAGGCATGTACACACATTTGCAAAGAATCATATTGACTGAGAAATAATCACTGACTACAGAATAAAAAAATTTATTGATTGAAAAATAAACACTAACTAAAACTAAACACCAAAACTGCCTTTCGTTTCCTTTCACCACATGTGGGTGAAAAGCTGAAACATGTTGAAACCAAGAAATGGGGAATTGGGTAGATGGGGTGGGGGT
Organism: Unio delphinus; assembly: GCA_029339505.1. Lineage (NCBI taxonomy): Eukaryota > Metazoa > Mollusca > Bivalvia > Unionida > Unionidae > Unio > Unio delphinus. The sequence goes on along the minus strand of JAQISU010000048.1, from coordinate 1,036,202 downwards.
GGCGGAGACGTGCGAATGGGGCTTTTGTCCCTATTGCAAGAGTTCTTGGAAGGTCAACATTCCTTTGGGCCATAACCGTTCCCTTTGGCGCCATTTACTCTTTGTAGGCCACTGCAACCAAGAGTAGATAGTGGATCTGCTGTATTTCAACGTCTGACTGACCTGGGTGTTTTATAGCTGCAACCGTCTACTAGAGACATATGTGCAGCTTTTATACACACCATATCGGTGTCCATTTAGTTCCTTCAGGGAGGGGAAGTATGCACTCCCTCCCCTTAGGGTTCGAGTGCTTAATTGCACCATATTTTAGTCAGTAACAGGCGTTCCCCTGAATTACTAAAAAGTAACTATCAAGGGAAATGGCAGCCTATAGGGTGGGTAGGAATGGCACTACACACACCCACCCCTACTCTAAATACCAATCAGATCAAAGCAGCAGCAATGGTAGCGAAGGAAAAAGTTTTCCCACTTCGCTAGTAATGTACACGTCCGGAAGAGGCAAAGGCGGAAAGGTCCAGGGCAGGAAGGTCCAAGGCACTGCAACCATCGTCCCACACGAAGAGGAGGAGAACGCACATCCGGACCCAAAACGAAGAAACACGAGGCACACCCTAAGTAATTTGCTAATATACAACCCCATAGGACATGTACCAGAGTGTATGTGCTATATTATGTTGTGTTATGCATTGTTTTGATGTTATTTATTATGTTACATTAATTTGCAACATTGTGTTGCAGGAACCTGATAGTCCTGGATTAAGACTACCTTATATTAGCTGATAGGGACATATGTGCATGTACGTATGTGTGTGCTGTCCATGAGGTTGCATTCCCTTTGACTTGTCACAATTTATCCAGTTGTACTAGTGGATGTTCCTATTCACCAATAATGTGTAAGCCACCTATGTAATTGTGTCAAGAATATATAAGTTACCGAATTTTCAAAAAACTTAACATTATATCAGTAAGTAAGTACAGAGTGTACTATATGAGTCGCCACCATCCTTTGGCCGGTGAAAAGCCCTTCTTTCGAGGGTGATTCACCCTATGAAAAAACAAAAAACCTACACTAATATGTCAGAGTGACTGTATCAGTTGTTCAGGGTGGGTTGTTTAAAGTTATTAATTTAGTTGGGTGTGTTCCGAAAGGTTCAAGTTGAGATTGATGATGGTTAATCAAATGGAATTCTCGTACCAATCGAGATTATGAGAATTCAGCTTGTGATAACATGTAACAAGAAACCGATACATGGTATTCAGAAGGATGAATGGGAAAAGGGTCAACACCAGCTTCCCTGAGAGACTGATTGAATGGATAAATACAGAGGTGTACTAGGCTGTACACATATACATCTCCAATCCAGGCTCGCCCACAAGAGGAAAACCCGCATCTCCACTGTTCCACTGGTCTTCCCCAATTCCCAAAGAAGTACAAAAGGGTGGGAATAGATACAGCATATTGACAACATTTAAAGGACATAAGTATAACAGTTGAATAAAGCAAATAATCATTAAGAATAAGTAACAAGAACGAAACAAACAAGAACAATGAATAAGAATTGAGAACAAGAACAAAACAAGAACAAGAACAAGTAGTAACCGGAAATAGAACTAGAATTATAACGTAAAAACATTAAATAGAACTAGAATTATAACGTAAAAACATTAAATAGCCCTGAGAAGGGCTGTTTGACAATCCTGAGAAGCTGTAGTCTGATCCTCCACGTTTCCATTGTCATCATAGATAGCGCCATGAATTCCATTGATATTCTTAGAGCTGTCCACATTTTCTATAGTTCCGGTTGTTATTATACATTTTGGAATATCAAGTGCCAATGACTTTTGTTCTGACAGTTAAGATAGGATAGTGGTGTTAATAATGTTTTAATCACAGACAACGTATTGCCTAGTGAGATCACATCATCAAAAACATATTTTCGCCGCTCCGGTATGTTTGTAATCTTATTCTATCATTTTATCTCTTTATGTAATTATTGTTTTAAAATAATTTACCCCCTGATTCATCTGTGGAATCTGAAAAGAACAAGCGAACATTAGGTCGATGCCATATACCAGGAATAGGCAACCTAATTTACATAGGGCAAGGCTAACGAGGCAACCATCTTGGGCCCCTTACTTTCAGGCAATGCAATTGTTTTTGATTGGGTCCCCGCGCTCATCGCTTGCTTGCTTTGGGCCCCACACATCCTAAAACCGGGATTGCACTTTTCCTGATTAATTACAAGACAAACGAGCGCATATCACCTGTAAGAGGGTACTACTGTTAAAATCGACATTTTGGCTGCCCTTCAGTATCACACAAAACCTCTTGACGTGCAACGTTGTGGTTGGTACTCGTGCTGTAGGTTGTCGCCCCCTGCCAAAAACAGTTTTGAGGATAATTTGTTTAGTAACTATGACTAAAGCTAAAACGTTTATACGTATCCTCTGTGTTGCCGTATATGTATTTTTCAGTGACAATCACGTGAAACCATTTGAGAGAATTCAGGGAAGTATCAGAGAACAAGTTGTACACAAAGTTCATTGCGTATTTAAAAACAATCCGTCATAATATGCAAATATCAAGTTTTTTGTAACATTATATGTCGCAAAGTCTGTTGTTGCTATGCCTGTGACAAAACTAGTGTGTGTGTGTGTGTGTGTGTGATTTTTATTTAAAATTTAGCTTTACCAACTTTTTTTTATTATTCCTTTCGCTGCGTATCTGCAGTGTGGCAGTTTATAGTCGTGTCTAGCACTGTGACATCATGCCACAGACGTGTAGCATCATGTCCAACCCAGTCACATTATCCCGACAATAGGCCGACCAGTCCCAACACTAACCTTTTAATGGTAAGCGCCAAGCGAGGCAGCTGCTGATACCATTTTTATAATCTTTTGGTTTGATTCGGCTGGGGTTCGAACCATCAAAATCGTAAACAAAAAAACATAATACGTGATGTGACAAAATTTCTGTACAATATACATGTATACACAATGTTGGTCTAATTAACAACAATGATAGTGGCGCTTACTTGGTGTTGATATAAGTAATGATAGCAGAAGTAATACTATTAATAGAAGCAGTATTGATCTTAGCAAACGCGCGGCCTGGTTTGAATCATTTTGGTGGAACCCCTGCTCCTAACGCGTGGGGCCCAGAGTAATCCCATTTGTTTTTGGAGATAATCTTTTAAATAATTTTATATGATATTAAACTAAAAACGTTTCTTCCATTGATTTAAAATTACTTCGTCTCATATTCATATTTTTAAAAATTACTTACGCGCCTTGCGTCTGAGCGCGGGGGCCGATTGGGCCAATAGGTCCACTGTCTAAGGATAACCCTGAATATCAATTGTTGCAATAAGTACGAAAGCAAGCAAGCACTTTATAATATATTGATGCCGGATCTAAAAAAAAATGTGTCTGCCGCAATACCACCACCGCGCACGATTGGACTTAAATGTCTACTGTGGTCTGGGTATTCGTAATTCCATAATTCATAAATGCAATAAGAAAACGATAAAGGAACGTATGCGTTTTATAGTTTTCACTTACACAACTCCATTATTCATCACATTTATGTAATGTTTATGATCTTTTATTGAGGGAAAAATGTGTTGATCGAGCAGTAACAAGATTTCGCCATTAATTCTCATACCGTATCATGACCTGTGTAAATGGATGTGGACGTAATGTTAGACATGTTTTAGAATGGCGCCAGTCGTTGGAAGAGAGAAGATGTATTCTTTTATTGTGCAGTATGAAAAACATGGTCCATTGGTTGTTTTCTTCTGCTAGGATTAACCATGTATATGTATGTACGACTGTGTATATGTATGTATGGAAGGATGGACTAATCTTGGTTATATATATATATATATATATATATATATATATATATATATATATATATATATATATATATATATATATATATATATATATATATTTATATTATGCCAAAATAAACTCTGAGGCATGCCGATAAAATTGTTAAGCCGAATTAGATAAGTTATTTCTTAGTTTACTCAAGCTGGTTCATTCATAAATATACGCAAATGTTTATACCTGTTTTTATCTTGCAGCAATGTCCTCAAAATGTTTCTAAATTGAAACTTAAGTCTGGTCACGGATCTAGAGAGGATGAAGAAAAAGGTTTATGAGGTTCAAAAGAAATACCTTGACGCTCGTCAAATACTAGCATGCAAAGATTGTGTTCTTTCTGAGTGTATGTGAGGTATGTATGACACCAAGTCACGTATTGTTTAATTAGCATAGAATGAAAATAGATACCTTCATTTGTGTTTTTTATCCCTTGCTTATCTCTTGCATGAAAGATCGGAAGGACGAACGGATGAAAAACGGATGTATAATGATCGAGCGAAAAAGATTACCTGTTTATCCCCTAATAAAGAAAATTCTATCTATCTATCTATCTATCTATCTATCTATCTATCTATCTATCTATCTATCTATCTATCTATCTATCCATCCATCCATCCATCCATCCATCCATCCATCCATCCATCTATCTATCTATCTATCTATCTATCTATCTATCTATCTATCTATCTATCTATCTATCTATCTATCTATCTATCTATCTATCTATCTATTTTGATTTAAAAGAATAGACAGAATCTTTAAGTTTTGATAAAAACTTCAAAGAACCTTATTTGTATCTGAATTATTGAAGACTAGCATATACATATCAAGTTTTGCTCAGGATACCCAAATTATATAAAGCAAAGATTAAAACAGGAAACTAAGTTACATATAAAATAGCGTTAAACCCTACATCAACATATGTTTGGGAGCCGCGATTACTCAATGGTAAGTGTGCAGGACTCGTGACTAGGCTAGTGCTGGTTTGAATCTGAGCCAGACTAGGCAGTGGAGGCCACCATCGTGACTCTCGTTGTAAGGTATTTTACTAGGATTGGCAGCTCACGATTTAACCATTCATGTGTTGATGTACCATGAATCACTTAACGAACAGTGTACTTGATTCAGCTATATTGTACTTAATGGTTACTAAACCACTCCAGAGCAATTAATAATAGCCAACGTTTGAATTCCTTGTATCACTTTCTTCTATAATGGAACTTTTGCATCAGTATTGTCTTTCCATAATGGGAAATTTATATGCTCTCATTTCGATAAGAGGACGTAATTTTGCATCACAACAGTGTTTGCCCAGCAATTTACCGTTACTGATATGATCCAGGATAGATCACTTACGACCAAGTGATGAAATGGTAGACACGATAGTGTTGTCTGTTGTCATTAAGCGGTAAAAGTGGTCTGAGAAGGATATATCAGAAAGCTGTGCAAGAATCACACGATCTCAATGTCCATAGTCATGTCGGCGTTGGTTTGTCTGTATGTCTGTCTCCCCCCTATCCCACCCACCCCACCTCTCTCTCTCTCTCTCTCTCTCTCTCTCTCTCTCTCTCTCTCTCTCTCTCTCTCTCTCTCTCTCTCTCTCTCTCTCTGCTTATATTTATGTTGGTCGGTGCAGGACTGTATTACCCATTTAGCACCAGAAGAAACATTCATATTAATTACTGATGATAAAGTTGAATGAAATATATATGACCTTTTCGATCTGCATGTACGAGTATTTTGATTTGGAATGATGGGAACACTTTTTTTCCCCCTACCTTTATAGCTCTAAATATTATTTTTTTACTTTCAGTTTTGTTGTTGTTTTTTGTCTTGTTTTGGTTGGACGCACCGCCATATTTTCAATAGCTGAAATATCTTAAACAACTGTTAAACGCAATGTGGAGTTTAAAAAAATAAAAACAGAATAGTATTTACAAATTTATTAAACAATCGATGTATTACTCTATTATCCTTTTTCAAGATAATTGTTCTAACACGGATAAGACAATCCCTATCTTCTATAACATGAGAATCTCACAAATATCACATTATAATGATGATATAAAAACTTTGAGACACCTGTATCATTTCGTCGACATCATAGCAAAGAAAAAAATAATTGAACATATACAAAGAATAATGTGGTAGCATTTAGAGATTACAAAGAATACAATAGTTACCATACGTGTTAAAGTAGAAGAGAAGAACTTTCAGGAATACAGATGTGACAACGCTCGCGTCTGCTTTCCGGAGTTGTCACTAAAGACTGAGCCTAATATTACTCCAGAACAAAACATTACGCATCACACTGGATATGATATGACACTACGCATCACACTGGATATGATATGACACTACGCATCACACTGGATATGATATGACACTACGCATCACACTGGATATGATATGACACTACGCATCACACTGGATATGATATGACACTACGCATCACACTGGATATGATATGACACTACGCATCACACTGGATATGATATGACACTACGCATCACACTGGATATTATGTGACACTACGCATCATACTGGATATGATATGACACTACGCATCACACTGGATATGATATGACACTACGCATCACACTGGATATGATATGACACTACGCATCACACTGGATATGATATGACACTACGCATCACACTGGATATGATATGACACTACGCATCACACTGGATATGATATGACACTACGCATCACACTGGATATGATATGACACTACGCATCACACTGGATATGATATGACACTACGCATCACACTGGATATTATGTGACACTACGCATCACACTGGATATGATATGACACTACGCATCACACTGGATATGATATGACACTACGCATCACACTGGATATGATATGACACTACGCATCACACTGGATATGATATGACACTACGCATCACACTGGATATGATATGACACTACGCATCACACTGGATATGATATGACACTACGCATCACACTGGATATGATATGACATTACGCATCACACTGAAGATGATAAGACACTACGCATCACACTGAAGATGATATGACACAACGCATCACACTGAAGATGATAAGACACTACACATCACACTGAAGATGATTTGAACAATACGCATCACACTGAAGATGATATGACACAACGCATCACACTGAAGATGATAAGACATTACGCATCACACTGAAGATGATATGACACTACGCATCACACTGAAGATGATATGACACAACGCATCAATCTGAAGATGATATGACACTACGCATCACACTGAAGATGATAAGACTACGCATCACACTGAAGATGATATGACACTACGCATCACACTGAAGATGATATGACACTACACATCACACTGAAGATGATAAGACACTACGCATCACACTGAAGATGATATGACACTACGCATCACACTGAAGATGATATGACACTACGCATCACACTGAAGATGATATGACACAACACATCACACTGAAGATGATAAGACACTACGCATCACACTGAAGATGATATGACAATACGCATCACACTGAAGATGATATGACACAACGTATCACACTGAAGATGATAAGACATTACGCATCACACTGAAGATGATATGACAATACGCATCACACTGAAGATGATATGACACTACGCATCACACTGAAGATTGCTGTATTGCTGTATGTCTGTCTCTCTGTCTACATGTAGCCCATAAATACACATGTGAACACTGGCGTCTATATGATAGTTTAAAGTCCTGTTATAGTAAATAATTCTACTTTTGATTTAAAGTCTTGTTAGATTAAATGATTTCTACTTTTGATTTAAATAATAAATACGAAGGAGAAGCCTAATTCGAATGAATATCATTAAAACAAATAAAATTCAGATAAATTTCAACACATTATGGATCACATACATATTCTGCCGATATATGTATTTAACAACAATTTTATTATCATTGATTTCAGCCATATAGTGTAAAGCGTTATTCAACACTATTTCCATGTCACTTAACTTCAGGCATATCCGGAGTTCTGTAGTTATATCATATTTAAATTTGCTTACTATCATATGACAGAGTTAAATGGAGCCATTAATGAATCGTTTTGTGCTGTTGTTTTATTTTCCTTTGGTTTTTACAGTGAAATGCTCTTATATTTCATTGAAGTACCCCGTGAGTCAATAATTCCGACAGCTTCATTTCATTGATAAATGGCATAGATAATGGATAATACGTAAGGCCTCGATCATTTCATTATTATTAATTCTCTCATTGAATTATACGTCGAACGTCTTTCTAACAGAGGCGTTTGTTCTAACAAGACTCTCAATATTCATAACTGTTCTTTTTTTTAAATATCAACGAAGACATGAATGATTATGTTGTGTTTTTTTAAAACACTAATATACGGACACAGTAGAGGGTATGAGATTTTTTGCTGCATGTCCAGGTCAAGTTTTAATCATCTTAGTCATTCATAAAAGGCCACCAAGCCGCTACCGTAGTGTACGCAACAATGATTTTATCCCAGGATCCCATTCTAAGTTCGTCTAAAACCATCGATTTCTGACCCTGAAACACCAATATTCCCATGTATAAAATCCTTTGGAAGCTGCTGAGTATGAAAAGAAATTCTATATAAGCCATTATTGGTCGATTTACAACTGCTTAACAAATACTATTGTTTACTGTCCATTAACACATTAGGTTGCAATCAGCCATTCTCCATCAAAGTTAGTTAGAGAAATCGGCAAGTATTGATTCTTCCACTTAGGAATTTGTATGGCTTTTGATTGTCAAACACTGATTTAGTTTACGGCGAAATTCAATTTCACGCAACATCAAGAAGTTTGCGTGTCACAATGCCGTCACCATCAACTTTATTTCAATGGCGAGAAAAATCAGTGACGGAGTCCTTACTTGATCAACGAGTATTTATTGAGTGAAGTTAGTGTCTGCGTCTTCTCAAATTTTAATACGTGTCAGAATATCTTCTTGGCAAATAAGCAAATACTAAAAAGACTAGTGATCAATCGAATGTGGCATTGTTGGATAACGGCGTGGGACGATACCAATGTTAAACAGGAAGCGGATATGACGTGCCAGATCTGTAAATAAATAGATCAAAGGACGAATCATTCAAAAATGCTTTCTTTCTTGCACAATCAAGGCTGGACTAAACATAAAATTAACTTGCCGAGCAGAAATATTTGAATAATTTATGTTCACTGCATATGCCAGTGTTTCACTATATATCTTAGAACAGACTGCAAAACTGATCATACCTCATTGGAAACCGTTATCAGAAACTGCTTTCACAGAGTGTGTACTTAAATGACTTTGAAAGAACGTGCATACGATTTATAACTCATTTCGCTTTATGTGAGAACATCAACCGATCCTTTGACATAAGTGCGTACGGGCAAATAACGTTTATAATAACACTAATTTTTTTTTGTTTGAGAAAATAGTTTATTTCATTTTTTTTCCCATAATTTTTCTCTCAAGTCCTAAGAATATATTATATATTAATGAGGATGTTTTAGTGCAGATTTTGATATCTGGATATTAAATACAGCGGTGTTGGATATCATTTAGAGTCTGTACGGAAGTTCACTGACAACTAGAATGTTGAGCCCTCTTGCCACAGACCCCGATACGGCGAAACGCCGTCTTGCCTTCCAAAAGAGTTACAGTCAAGAGGTAATTAATTATTCATTTATATTTTTTACTTATTAGTATTTGCATTGTATGTAAATGCGAAACGTCTGTTCTATTGCTTTAGAGCTTCATCTTGATGTGTTATTTTAGTTGTGTATGATTGCTGATACACCTATTAATTTACCTAATACAGTGTCTACGTGCAACTTTCATGGCTGTAAAATGCTGAAGAATGGAAGTTACTGTAACACCATTGCGTTTTGACACAAATAATCCTGAACGTTGTCTCAGAAATAACATACATATATTATATTTATGCGATTTGTCAAGCACGGTGAGATGTGAACTATTGACGATATGAAATCGAAACGTTCTTGCATCGACTATTAAATTTTATGTTTTATACTGAACAGGCAAACTTGCTGATTATATTTGGGGAACAATGCATTTCATACTCTGTACATGTGTAATTTTCTTCTTTAGTACACATTAAGCTAAATGATAATAGTAACGTACACTGTATTCATCTAATACTGTAAGTGTTGTTTCCTTTTACTCCAGTTCACATTCCACTCTAATCTTTTCTGTTAGAAGCTACATATTTATGTTTAGATGTAAAGCATTCGTCAGATATTATTAACCTTTCTGTTACTGATGATGGAGGAAATAAGATGGAAACTAATCATTCACCATGCAATTCAACAGTTTATTTGGATAATGATCAAGACTGTGTTTATGATTTTTGTTTTCTAAAACAAAATCCTACACACACATTCGTTGACACAGAAAATCAAATCAAATCAAATTGTTTTCCGTTTTGGTTATCTTTTTATTCTCAAAGAAGTCTTTTCGAATAATACCAATAGATTAAACTTTGTGAATGTAAGCAAACTTTAAAAAAAGAACAAAAAACTTTTATATAATTTAGAAAATAGATTAACGCGAAAAATGGGAAAAATGAAAAGAGTCTTAACTCTAAAATTATCTATTGAACTAAAAGTAAAGAACACCAAAATATCGTCAATGACAATGTATTAAACGATATATAAAAAGCAGCTCTGACATACTTATGACCTTATGTCTCTTTGTTAAATATAATATTTGACACTTGTCTGATTCCGGACACATGGCTGAAGGAAAAATCAGACCAATATATAAGAGGAAATGGGACCGAAGATCACCTGACAAATATAAACCTGCGCATGTTTAGTAAACTTTTACATCTGTTTTGTTTTGGAAAAAAATAATTTAAAGGTTTCTAGATTTTCAAGATCTTCTTAAAATGATCCAAGCCGGATTCAGGCTAGATTATTCAACTAAAGATCTTATATGATGTCTTAATGCTCTTACTGAAGTTTAAAAACTTGATTTTTTTTGTTACACGAAAAGATGATAAATATATTACTTTTTCTCTCTCTCTCTCTCTCTCTCTCTCTCTCTCTCTCTCTCTCTCTCTCTCTCTCTCTCTATATATATATATATATATATATATATATATATATATATAGAGAGAGAGAGAGAGAGAGAGAGAGAGATAGATAGATAGATAGATAGATAGATAGATAGATAGATAGATAGAAAAGATGACAAATATATTACTTTCTCTCTCTCTCTCTCTCTCTCTCTCTCTCTATATATATATATATATATATATATATATATAGATAGATAGATAGATAGATAGATAGATAGATAGATAGATAGATAGATAGATAGATAGAGAGAGAGAGAGAGATAGAGAGAGAGAGAGAGAGAGAGAGAGAGAGAGAGAGAGAGAGAGAGAGAGAGAGAGAGAGAGAGAGAGAGAGAGAGAGAGAGAGAGATAGATAGATAGATAGATAGATAGATAGATAGATTCAAGACCTATGTGGTGAATGTAAATACTGGCTTTTTTCTTCTTCTAGAAGTCAAAGGTTTGTTGAGTCCATGAAATACAATGTTGATCAACATAGAAAGGCCCTGAACAAACTTTATCGAAAAATAAAATACTTCAATCGTCTCACAGACCATGCAGTAGCATCTTTTCTATCGCAATATATTATGCAAATTTGCATACCGAATTGATGATTCATCATAAAGTTTTGAAAAGTACCCGTACCTAAAATCGTTCTACAGCACTAGGACAATGCACTGTTAGAGGAAGGAAAATGTAATCATTATGATAAAAATGACATCCGGGAGGATTACCATCATTTGTTTACAACGATATAATTTTCTCTCTTGCAAGTTTTGTACGCTCCATGAAAGACATTGTGCTGTACCGAAAACAATGTTTCATTTATGTGCATAAAGTTTCATTTATGTGCATAAATGATCTCACATTCCATTTGATTGTTTATTCTGGGTAGATTGTAAAATATGATGGGATTTTTATCTCTGCATGTTAGTGACGTAGTCTAATAATATTGTGGCAGATGTAGTATTCCCATGTGCCAGCTGTGCGTGGCCTGAGAATTATTTTTATTAATAAAAGTTTTGTTCTGCTCTGTTTTGTACTATCTGAACTCATATGAATTTTACCATTAAGGAAATGATGGCGTGACTCTCGCTCCAATTCCTTTTTTTAGGATACTGTTGTGAACTAAAAGTGATTGATCAGAGATTACATATAATCAACGGATAAGTCAGATTGTAGCCTTTCTCACATCGTGATTGCCTTGATCCGTAATCCTTCACCGTAAAGACCATCCAATGGTATCTACTGTTCTCTTTAAGTTTAATTTAAAAAAATACATTTTTTAGTTAGTAATTTTCTATTTTTTTCATAGGTGGCTTGAAGTGAAAATTAAAGTTACAAATTTTAGTAGTTGATCTGATACATATATTGTTTCACTGCTAGCGCGCAAAATACCTACCCAGAATTATTTGACAGTACAGTGCATCAACGAATCATACAACAAAGTTAATCAATGCGTCAGGAAATAGTCTAATCGACTTTTGTGATATATATTGAATCACATAATAGTATTCTCTCTCTGTGTCTACAACCAGTTTTATTGAGAAAACGCATTTCCATATATAGCGGATAAATAAGTAGTAAAAATGTGTCAATTGCTTCATTTATAATTGAAAAGTACCAATGGAGTCAGCCGGTGCATTGCCTGTATTAGTGTGATTTACACAGCATGCGTAGTGATGTATTGGTCCTACCTAGTCGTCGTTGTTTTCAAAGACGGATATTAACCAGCTATGCGTATGATTTTTACAATTTATATTTTGCCCTCTGTGCCATCCATGGTTTCTTTTTCTTTCTCTTTTAGTTTTGTTCTTTTAATCATTTTTACATATGGTATTTGAATGCCTCACAAGAAGAAAACCATGGTATGTGTTTGTCCCAAATTCGATACAACGTTAAGGATTTAAAGCGACTCTTATCATACAGCCATGAATTCCTTCTCAATCAATTTTATTTTCTCACGTATCCAAATGTTTCTATCATTGTTTGATGAAATGATTCTATTGTAGCTGATAGTCTTTATTTAACGAAAGTACATAAAAGTACACCAATCTGCTTGATACTTAGATGAAATAACTTCACTGAGCAAGAATTCGGAACGTCACGTTAACGTATCCATAAAATATGCAAAGAAGAAATGTGAATATGTGTTTGTAAGATCACCGCTCCGGATCATTAACTGTGCCTTGTTTAGCATGATCCGTTAAATTTTTGTTTCACTCCGTCAAATATTTGTATCGCATTTTCAGGATGGCTTAGAAGACACGTTAATTTGATTTTTAAAACTTGATAACAGAACCCTATTAAGTGATCATCTTTTTCTAAAATGAAGAAAGAGATAGACTGTCTGGACATTTGACATTTACAAGAAAAAAGCAACATTAAAATCAGAAACGGCTTACTGTATTCAAGTATTTATTTTAACTCAGTAAAATATAATCCAACGATACAATTCTCCGGCCTGGAATGACTGATGCTTAATGTATTTCACATACATTAGTAAGATTACTATCCGAAACACCTTTCAGATAAAGAATATACATTGATCAAACAGAAAGAAAAAAGTCTCAATACAAAAGAGTATGTGAAGACTAGTTTATCGAATAGGAGTTAGTAAGTACAGTCATACATTTATGAATCCTACTGTAGGCGCGAAGCATACCATCGAACTTCGTCTTTCCGCTTGAATTGTTATTTGCATGAACAGACATTAGAAGTCATCCACACGCTTGTTTGCTTCAAATCTCGTATGTGTACTATCGACTTCATATTGTTTGTAAAACTATTTGCGCATATCAATTCTATTTGTAACAGAGTCCGTATGGAAATAACACTTACTTCCGAGTCATCTGGCCCCAGACAAGAATGATGTTTCGATGTATTTGGTAACTATCCAATTCTGGGATTTTCATTTCAATTATAGAATACAGATACTCTAATCAACATTCTTGAAAATGGTGTCAGCATTGGTTTTGTATGGAATAATTATGCGTTGTATTAGACAGTTTTCATTATAAAATAGCGAAATATCTTAAGAGTTTCAAGGTGTTCGTATTTGATTGGTAATAGGTGTATGTATCTAAAGTTCGATATCTGGAGTTTATCTTTGATATTCGAATACATCTGTTAATGCTCTTTGTAACCTTTATTCACAAGCAAAAACATAAAAACATAGAATACCTTCATCCCTTGCATCGCACTGGTTCTGTGAGGGTCAGAATGGAAGACAAAAGATGAGCAAATTGATTTTAAAAAAAAACCATTTAATTGCGTTTCTTCTGGTAGTGGAATAATTTAATATTTTTAAGCATAATGTTATTCCATAGAATTTGGAATGAGACACTTTAATCAGTTCTGAAAGAAACAACAACATGAAATTGACCCGAGACTGGAATAAATTCTCTGTGGGACTCTCATGTTCTATTATGTAGAAAAATCCATTGGTTACGTGCGTTTGAATAGCAAAAGACGCAAATGGGTCAATACTTTATGAGTAAGAAAACATTGGTTACATGTATTAATCAAATTATATGAATAATATGTACGTAAATATTAAAATATCCAAAAGATAGCAAAGAAACCGCAACAATTTACGCAATTATATTCCATAACTCTAACATCTATAGTTTGAAAGGTGACGCGTTTGTTCACGAAAAGCATACTTTTTGTAAGATAGTCATGTATATCTTTATTACACACCCCTTTATATAATGAAAATATTTTTTATTACACACCCCTTTATATAATGAAAATATATGTATATATTTGGAATTAATAAGACAAGTACAATGACATGAACTGATCTGTTTAAACGATATTATATCTAAACGTTAAACAATTGGATGCAGCAATTAAGTAGCATTTGGATGTCTTTGCTTTTTTCTCTAATTGGTATTGAGTGATCCCACTAATTCATTTCTTTTTTTCTAAATTTAAAATAAACTTAAAATAACGGGCAAAAATGGAAGATTTTCTAGCGATGAGTTGATCTTCCAAGTATACAGTCATTTTACTCTGTTGACTGAACATTTTTGAGAAGACATTAAAATGAAAAAGATATATTTTGTCAGGCATTTCTGATTTTTTTTGTTGTTGTTTATACAACATACTAACATTCTTGATTTTGAATTTATTTCAAATTTTGTACATAATACTGTCAGGAACCACCAGCTAATGTGCATCTAATGTTATTCTTTTCACGAAATATCATTGCAGAAAGGAGGCTTGGAAAAACAAAGTTAGAATAAAATGTATAAAATGGAACAGTTTTAATTGTTTATTACTTCTAATAAGGATACATGTATTTATACCACAGATATGAATCTGCCCCATGAAAAGAACAATTATATAAAACCATAACAGTGTATATAAATATTAGAGAACATGTAATAACGACCTTGTCAAAAGCATTAACAGAATCTATGCAATGAGCACCATTGCTACCTGCTCAAACACGATGACAAGATGATAATAACGAAGACAACTACTTCTGACATTGAAACTATAACAGCGATGATGATATATTAGTTTTCAAGCTTTTAATATAGCAAGGGATATTTTCTCAATGTTTATAATTTACCCTTAATTTTGAAATATTTTATGACTTTCTAAGTGCAATAGTCATATAACATGTCAGAGAAATGACTGCACGATTAACTTCGGAACTCAAATAAACTTGAAGTATGAATTTAAAATCAATAAATTCAGCAAATAATTACAAACTTACACCAATGAACATATTGTATATGATTTAGACAATACATTTGTGCATTTTTGTGACTCGATTTTTCTATGCAGCTTTATCTCTCTCTCTGGTTCCGGGTATATCAAATTATTCCACCCCGCCGGCCCCTACCCCTATCCCTTGTACAAATTATTTAACCAGAAAATGTTCTTGTTAGTTTCATCGAGCACCTAAGATTTGACTTTCGGCTGAAAAAGCTTGAACTTCCGAATAAATAGGAATAAAGATATGTATTGAAGGCAAGGATTTAGTCTTTTGTTGTGAACACAAGTTTAAAGACATGTCGATTGTGATTATTTCGATCCATGGTAAGTTGAAAAACACTTTTGCTGGCTTCTATCACAGTTATGGCTGCACATATGATCTCATCAGGAAAGGTAATGAAAGTAGCTGTCTTCAAATTTCCACACTTTTGGGCAATATCTGGTTCGTATCCTGCACTCTTTTTCTACCATTTGAAAGAGTAGATAACCTTATTATCTCTTTGACTATCAATAAGTCTTTGAAAATAAATTCTTAGGTTTCCATGCTAGTTTAGATTTCCTTACAAATGGTGTAAATTACTTAGACCATTACACTTCGTCTGACTCTACCCCTACTTACCTTACCCAGACATAATTATCTTTCTTTAACCGCCAAAATTTTAACACTTCCATCGAAGTCAGAATAATTAATAACTATTCCTGGAGAATATTATTACATAAAACCTATTTCAAATGGCAAAAGTTTGTTTCTAGCTTGTCTCAACTTTGTCATTTTCAACTGCGTTAATATTGATTTACACCAAAACATCGCAGAACTAATGTGAATTTTCCTGTTTGTTGTTGCAAAAACTCGCATAAATACAACAAACTAGTCATTGACAAATGTATCAATAAACGATACTTTATTAAAGAGATGAACTTAAACCTACTATCCTATTAGAAAAATAGAGCCTTATCATATTTGCTTTTACTTGACAACGTAGAAATTATAAAACTGTCAAGGCGAGAATATTGTCAGAAATGTTAAGAATGTGAAGGGAATATGAATATATGAAGTATTTTGTTAACTGATCAGCTCAAGCTTGATATCAAATCATCAGGAAGGCTAATCGTTTTATCTGACTTCTGAATGCATATGTCATTAACAAAGAAAATATTCACTGTTTGCAGAACGCTTGTTCAAACACTCTAAATGGTAGTGAGACTAATTCTTGTCACACAGATGATTCCCTGGTGGAATTTGATGAAGAGTTATCTGATTTTTACTAATGCCTAACGCTTTTAAAATAAATGAAGACTCTCTAACTTGTCTACATAGCGGACTCAAATTCGTGTTTATGCATCTATTATTTCCAATTGGTATCGATTATAATATTGAGTATTCATAAATCGGATTTCACTGTGTTTTTGTTAGCTTACCTAATCAGATAAAACAACAATATCACTGTTGCTATTGATGTGCCCCGGCGGCGATGAATTTCATCGCAATAGTGGAAACCATTTGTTTTTAACACTTGTCACTGAGTATAAAAGGGATAGTTTTATCAAACATGACTTTCATGTTTATGGAGACGCTTAATGCATGGGGATTTTAGTCTCAAATATCTCATGGACACCAAACCTTGCAAAGAGAGCACAATTAAAACTAGAAAATAAAGAGATACGCATCTACAATAATATGTCATGGTTTAAAACCTTACTACCTTGAAAGAAAACAGCTAAAGAAGGTATTGACAAGGGAACGATAAAAGCCCCAAATGCGCGTGCTCTATGAAACATAAGCCTTTCACGTCCACCAGCAATATTTCAATCTCAATATTAATGAGGTAATTTAGAATTGTCGTCGTATATATACATGGAAAGCGCTGGATATTACAAGTGGTTGCCATACCAGTTTATTCAAATATGAACTATGTAGACAGGCATTTCAATATAAAATGCCTTACTAGAGTCTAAAAATAATGCGAAAAATTGGGCTGCCATGTTCTACATAATAGCTGACAGTTTCCTTAAAGGCATATATGCACAAATCTGTTGATGCTGTTTTTTAAAACCAAACTGATTATCGGAGATTCTGACTTCACATCTTTGCAATATGACGCATTCAAATATTTTTGAAACAATAGTCGTATAGGTCTGTAGTATTTTTTGTTACCAATATTGATTTATAGGAGTGGTATAATTGTAACTTTTGTGAAATCATCTGGTACAAAGTTATGCACAAACATACAGTAAAATAAAATCATCAATATTACATGAAGTCTAGTATCTGAAAATTTAAAATGTTCCACAAATAAAACCCTTGATCCTGGACATGTACCACCTTTTTGTCTTGATATTGCACTTTCAGATAGTGTGATTACCTCGATATGAGTAGAAGTTGTATTGAATGCTGAGAGCACATGTTTCTTACTCGATTCATGTTCAACACTGTTAAATCTGTAAAATTATTTTTCCACATGTTGCATGTATTATTCTGACCATGGTTCCCATCAATGCAAATTGGTAGTTTATTGGAAGATGTTGTAGAATTTTGTTTAACCTGCTTCCATAATGCACTTTGGTCGACATTTTCAAATTTTTGTGCTAGCGGGTCTGCTCTTTGCTTTACTTCCTCCATCTTACATAACCTAAGAACACATTTAAATTGTGCTCTTGCTTGGCCCATTTGGTTACTGAGATAGCCATGACGAGGTTTACCGTTATCACGCTTTATAAGGTAAGTATTTCGTGCAAATTCGTGCAGTTCTTTGAAACAGTCATTTCAGTCTGGTATAACCCGGTAATACAAATTATTAATAAATTACTAGTTACTAGTTATTAAGGAGTTCTTAATAAAATAGCATGTGTCATTTTTCTCATTATCGTTAGCTAAGAGTCGTTGCGCCGGTTTGTTTCACATTGATGTCGAAGTAGAAATGAGGTTGACAGATCAACCTTGGCTAGAGAGAAATTCTCCTGACTGTGTTAATTTTAAATGTGAATATGCCTATCAAAACGTATGCCTATATTTACAAAAGGTGTACGTGTACACTTGACCTTGACAAGTAGGGCACGATTCCCTCCTTGTATTTATTGTCGTATTTTAGGTTTTACTGCATTAATTTTCTTATTTACTTCCATCAATGTTTAATAAAAAGTTTTGATAAAAATCCAGTCCATTTGTTTTACGTTTAAGAATAAACCTAGAAAAAAAATATTTCAACAAAAGCGTAGCTTATTTTTGACCTTATTGCAAGTGATCATTTGGGAATCGGCCGAATCGGTCTTGTTTGATTTTTCATGCTATGCAAAGGACAAGAGGGTTAAAGTAATACACATATATTATCTCTTTAGACTTTAACGCTGTCTTATGTTTTATCCAAACTAACATTCATTACTCCAAGCAATCTAAGAAGGAAAAAGACTTTTAAAGGGACTAAAACATAACGTACTTGCAGTTGATTTTCCTAATTGGTGCACGACTGGTCAACTGTCACGTGGTGACTTGGAATTTCGCGATACAGTCCAGTTGAATATATCTGCACACCTTAAATTTCTGGCGTCCATTCCAGATAGATTACGATTTATGGATATATATATATATATATATATATATATATATATATATATATATATATATATATATATATATATATAATAGTATAATTATTTTGATCACGTATCGCCTCAAACGTTAGCTGCTAACATTAACCATGATGGCTTTTACTTCACGATGTTTAGTCGACCCCACCCCCAGCTCTCGTCTAGTCAAATCTTTACTTTGATATTTCTGCACTAATACTATAAAATCCATATCCGACTTTATTCTGAGACACTATTGTTATTTTCTTTCTGTATGACGCATTTTGTAGTAAGATTGCTTTTTGACACGATTCCGCTGATCAATCTACCCTCTTAGCTATGTATGCTCAGGAAGCGGAAAGAAGACATATTATCGATAAGAACAGATTCTTTTAACGTGTACTGTTTTCTTCACATCGTGTCACGCGTAGCTAAATTCGCAATAGTTTAATGCAGGTTGTTGGTGTGAATAAACTCCAAAGAGAGGTGTTAGTATCGATAAATAAACATGTAAATTTGTCGGAATAACTGATGTTTTGATGCGCCCATTCTGATGTGTTTAAAATGTATTTGCAAACAAGTCTAAAATATAATTATATTATTTTTTAATTGATTTATTGGTATTAGTCTTATAATTATTTAGTGAAGTTCCTATTTTAGGGCAATCAAGAAGTTTGAAAATGGATTATACACATTGCAGCATACTGTAGCAATGCTATTAGACACACATGCAATAATAATAATAATAATAATAATAATAATAATAATAATAATAATAATAATAATAATAAACCTGTTTAATAATGTAATAGCTTGTTTTCATATAACATACATCCTTTTTGTTATCAAAAAGCCAAATATAAACTGCAATTGAAAGTGGAATTATGGAATAATTCGTTTCAGTGCTTGATCAGGTTCATATTAGCTGAGTGAATCTATAGGTCAACGAAAACATTTTTGTCAGTTATTCAGCTTTTGTATAAATATATACTTTTTACTGACTGTAACTCAATTGCAGTGGGTGACCGTGTATGGTAGAAAACGTAGAAAGTTGTCAAGGGCCTCCTCATCATATGTACACACACACACACACACACACACACACACACCTTCTCTGCATACTTTAAAAGTTCTAAGAGACATTATGAAGGAAGGTCCTTGCTGTACACAATTAGTAAAACAATTACTTTAATCTTAGCTTTTGATAATTTGAGATAATTACTGATTGATTCTATCTTCCTATGCCACAGCATTCGTTCATATATATATATATATATATATATATATATATATATATATATATATATATATACAGTTACAGTGCCATCCCACCGGTTGAAGTTCCAGAAAAATATAATATTTTTATTTTTCGTCCATTTCAGCATGGGGGATCATGGAGACGTAAAAGCTTAATAGAAGATGCTAAATTCGAAACTCTCGCTAACATTGAATTCGAGAAACAGGAGAGGAAGAGCAGGGGCGGATCCATCAGTGAGGAGGAGGAAGTATTTCAGAATGGAGAGGTAATTGTCTCCCCTGTCGATAAGGAAATCAGGAGCCAGTGTAGCGTGATGGTGACCCTGAAAGAGGGAATGGCGTCACTGTCTCGGATAATACGCGTCTTTGAGGTAATTATTCGAGTTGACTATATAACAGTGGTAGTGAAAATGCAAATCAAATGCTATAAGAGGTAGACGTAATGACAGTTATATTCATTCTACCCCCATTTTATGAAATAAAAATACACGTGCAAAAGACATTAAATAACTAAGCAGAAATAAACAAAATAAGAAACCCATATCTATCTATCTATCTATCTATCTATCTATCTATCTATCTATCTATCTATCTATCTATCTATCTATCTATCTATATCTCTCTCTCTCTCTCTCTCTCTCTCTCTCTCTCTCTCTCTCTCTCTCTCTATATATATATATATATATATATGCTATCAGTGGTTGATATATCAAGCGTCTCTCAAAAGCAAAACAAAATACAGAAATATTTATGTTACTTGTTTCATGTGTTAACTGTTTCGCAAGCGTGAATACGATATTATAAAAGCTGAAATAGTTTTTTTTTAAAACCAAGTTTATTAGAAAAATATACTACAACATACTAATTATTCCTTACATACAGCTAATATAATTGCAAGAAAATCTGCATATATTTTGTCTAATTACACAGTAAAATTCATATAAATTACGATCATAGTTTTATTAATAATAAACATCTGCTATTCCTAAAATTCTTAAAATTCTGGAACCTTGTCATTTTGGTGCCTGGTTAATCGTCGGTCAAAGTCGCATTAGTCACAATATTGTCAGGAACTGCAACCGACTGAGTCAAAGAAAAATCAAACCATTCATATCGAATCAATATAGCAACTAACTTTTCGCATGTCAAGAGTCATCTTGCTTATGAAAGTTACTATATATAGCCAGAAATACTAATTGACTAATCAGAGTTTGTTACTCGTCTTCCCGGGTTTTCAAGACGAGTGACTTCCATGTTGTTCAAGTACCTTGACTTGAAAGAAAAACTTTGTCTTCCGCGACTGCTATGATCATTCTCTCATTTTGCTGACGTAAAGGTAACGATGAATCTGATTGGATCTGTTTCTTTGTGCTACATCCAATCAGATAGCAGATGGGCGGAGGCTGATGTAGCTTCTACATCTCCTTCATTGATGATGAATCATTTGGATGGACGTACATCTATGCTGAATACTGTATGCAGCTAAATCTCTCCACTATTTTACGACAAGAGATTATTATATTCCACATCACAATGAATCGAGATTTTCAAAGCTTCGTGCATAGCCTGATCGATTTAACTAGTCCAATTTCGAGTAAAAAAAAGTCTCAAATGTAATTGGTATTTATTTTAGATTATTGCTCTCAAATATTATTTATGAATCGTAAATCAATTATATATTAACGTCTCATCGAAGATTGTTTCATTATTTTATGTTTGTATTGTGTAATCTTATGAATACAAGTCGCCTTGATTTGTAGCCTTTTTCATATTTGTGCAAGCTATCCACAACTAACGACTCAAATGCCATGTCATGCCTTTGACATAGTCGTCTCTACCACCAAAAGGAGCACTAAATGTGTTTAAACATTATTTAATGTCAAAACCCCAACTTGTACGCCGTATAGATGGAGAATTCCATTTTCAAATGGGTGTTATTTTGTTTGAAGGTTGCATCCCTATTTACCATACGTCATTTTGACTTTCATCGTCATTTGTCCTAACGGAATGTGATGAAAATAATCCTTCATCACACATTGGTATAAGGCAGGAAAATTCCACCCTTGGAATCAGAACAATTGACATCGGATGAAATTTACCTATCATACATGGATGCATAACGAAGAATGATACCATTATATGTCAGTTTATATATGTATCTGTGTGTGTGTGTGTGTGTTTGTTTGTGTGTGTGTGCGTGCTGCATCCTGCCCCAATGACTCAGAAAGACCCGAAAAGAATAAAATATAGGAAAAACTAAAAATTCAGATACATGGTCATTTTCACCAAATGGTATGCATGAAACAAAGTCTCACTGAAAAGATTAATTTTAACAGGTATTCATGTTACTGAATTCGAATAATAACTATCATAACATTTGAGGCATTATTGATTTGTGTGATATATATTCAAAAACTATATCTGATTCAGGAAATACCTCTGGTTATTAAATTTTCACATCCTATGCTGCATTTGGTTATGTGAATTGTATAATTGTTACCACAGTGATAATAATTTTGTCAGGTAAAAATGCATTTGTTATATTGAAGTCAGTTGTGAAGTAAGTGAAACTAAATAATTAGCTCTATAGCTTTCTCCAGCATCCATGCTTGATGGCAGTACCGATTACCCTCTTCAATATCTCTTTCAAAACATACTGGACGCGACTAAGATTAGTTTAAAATAATGGGAGGTAAAAAGAGTTAAAGTTATTTGCTTGATTCAACAATTATCTCTATGTCTGTCTTATGACTTGCATCAAACATTAAATCATATGTAAAATTGGCCCATAATAAGTCCTTGTCTTCTTATATTGATCTCTTATGTTATTGATTATTATGGTAGCAAATGATTTGAATTGTACAGGTGTTATCTCATTGACACAAGTACACAAAACACCAAAACCTATCATACATTAAATCGGACTGTTTTAACATGCATATTTTGTTTCATGCAGTGTGGTTGCAGAATCTTGTGCTGTGTGGTGTTGTACACCTGTACTTCATACTCCTCGACTTTTAAAAGTCCTTATGTTCTGTAAAAAGTATAGCTCAGAATTTATAACAAGAATTAATGTAAACGTTTACCAAGTTGAAAGACATGATAAACTCGTTGAGTCTTTTCGTGTTTTTGCTAACCTCGTTTTTATCTTCCTACATTATCTATGCAAACATTTTAATGAAACTATGGAGGACAAAACAATACAAACTAGAATTTAAACACATGTTACATGCAAGTCAGCTTACATCTTCTTTGAAGGGTAAACATTGTATTGAAATGTAATTGCTAAAAAGTGAGATGTATTTTATGACATGTCCTAAAGTGGAGAAAAAAAGATAGTCTTTTGACAAGAGTAAAAAAATATAAACCATGTAGAACTAAATATTTAGAAGAATAGTAAATATATATGAAGCGCTCAAAATATCATAAGAAAACTATGGAAAGACGTATACAGAAGGCACTACGATGATATATTACATATAACAAACATATAACAAACAATAAAACGATGATGAAAAAGTTTCCAATTAATTCTGGTACGTGTTTAGGCTCTAATAAACAGTAACACAAAAAACATGAAAACAATATGCTTTGTAAAATTTAGCAAATAATTATTTCTCAAGAAAAATAAGGTAAAATGGAAATAGAACTTAAGAATCAAATCCAAAAGTAATTCGAGGATAATCCACGAATTAAATTACAAAAGTCATAGGAATGAAATGTTCTAATATATTCAAGTTCGAGTCCTCTTGGGAAATACAAGATGGAAGACGATGACGTATCCTCAAGTCTGTAATGTGCTTATCAACAGTTACTTGTATAAATACAATATTTAACACTCCGGTGTAGGAAATACCAATAAAATTTTGATAAATTGTCTTCGTCCAAGAATAATGTATGAGCACATAAAATATTTCCAGAAATACGAATTAATTCTTTAAAATCCAAATAAACTGAAGAAAAGTTAACATGAATTCAAACACTGGCTACAACAAAAGAAAATAACTTATTAGCAGGTGTAGAAAATCCAAAACGGAGAATATTTCACTAAAACAAAGACTATATCGCATTCTAAGTATCAATTTCCAAGAAATCCCTAAATTGCAAAGTAGAGGGTGAAGAGTCACATGATCGTGTTTACATGGCATATTCCTAACATGACCATGACGAGAGTAATCATTTAACTTGAAGAATAAAAAGTTGTTTAATTCTTAATTCACTAGTCTCATTTTGACCTTGACAATAACCAATCATTTTAAAATAAAATTAAACCTGTTTACGTGGTTTCCTCTAACCTTGAATCAAGGCCAGGATCTATGTCAACATTACCTGCTTACCAAAGAAAATTCAGGTCAACCGATTTTCTAAAGAAAATTTAGCAAATAATTATTTCTCAAGAAAAAGAAGGTAAAATGGAAATAGAACTTAAGAATCAAATCCAAAAGTAATTCGAGGATAATCCAAGTGAATACATTTACATTACAACAGCATGTAAATGAAAAATACAATTATCTAGAACTGACAAACAAAACAATTAAATTAAAATAAATATGTATTGAATCAGATATACGTAACAATTGAAACAGCAAGAAGAGGAATTTTACAAGCATTAGGGAGAAACATGAAATCAATTACCAGATTGAAAATGTAATGTGCCTCATATATTGTAAGCACTCGTAATGGTAGCTATCCACTTAACCTGAATGTATTAACAAAGATGATCTACATATCCATCACACTAATCCTTGTCAAACAACGAAACGTCTTCATAGAGCAAACACCAGATACACGAAAACCATAGAAACAATAAAACATAAAACGGCTAATATCCTATCAATGAAATTTGTTGTAGACCATAGGAGAAAGGTCGAGTAATTCAAGATGTCTAATTTCATTAATATGTATAGATGTTATCAGAATTGCATTAAATACAGATACAGTAACTATTAAATAAAATGACACAAATCTAACGAAATATGTATTATTTTTTGAAATTATATAATCTTTATTCAGTTCTTTCTGCAAAATATCTAAATTGTCGATTATAGGAACTCGGCAAAGATTTGTATCAGATAATAAACTACAACATTTGACAAACTTGAACAATTTGGCAGTTCTAGCAGTCACAAACATATTCCATGTCATTCTGATTTCATTTTCTTTCAACGTTTCGATCTCTTGTCAGTTAAATATTTACCGAACACCCATTTGCATGTTAGATTTTCCATAGCTAATTTCAATTCCTGTTTATAATTCATTAGAAATGGAGATTTTGAATATTCATAAATCACATTGGTTTTTCGAGTCGTGTTTTGTCCACTTTATCTCTGTTTATGTAACTGGAGTAAATTGACAAAGGGTTGTGATGACTTTGATTATTCGTTTGAAAATGATTCATATGTAGATAACGAACACGTACACGAGTATAAATATAAATTTAATATTCTGTCAATCATGATAATGACTTGGCAATGCAAATTATTGACGCCACACGATGGTCTTCGATATGTACAATGATAATATCAAGAAAGGTCGTCGAATGAATAAAATCTTTTTACCGTTTATCGAAGCCCAATTTTGAAATACAACTAAAATCACTCTTTTCTGCAAAACAAAATCGTAAGAAAGACACCAACGCAATGCTAGTACGTTCAAGAGACTATAAAAAAGTCGTTATAATAGGATAAATTAATGTAGATGACAAATGGATCTGGCCTAATAATGATAAGTATATCACTTATTAACAAAAACATAACCATCACCACAAGGAGCATATTAGAATTTCGCTTTTGAATTTTGTATTTGGGTTTCTTTACCGTAATGTTTTCATATGTGTCGCAACCTTGCTGTTATAAAAATGATAGGGCAATAACGTCTTCACATTTTTCGATATTTTCAAAATAGACTAGTATACAATCTGTGTTTTGTTGTTTTCCTTTGCCTGGGGGTCTAGTATACAAATTATATGAAATGTTATCATTTGATTTTCGTCTGGCCATTTTTCATCTTAAATACATTACTCTCTATCCCAAATTAATAAGGCCATTCGGTATCTTCATCGTTGTTTGCAATATTATTAATTACAAATCAACTTACAATGTTCTCAAGCATTAAACAATACCTGTTCCATACCAATATTTACGTTTATAAGCATATCGATCAAGCGTCTTCTATTTTTAATTTGAGGTATCGCCCATCACTCTGTTAAGGAACCTAAAACTTGTTTCACATGAAATTAATTAATTTTGATACATAGACGATTTGTTTTTGAATGCATCATCGTGATTTAAAGGCATTTTACATTCAAACAGCAATCGTTGCATTTTAATAGAAACGCTAAATATTCTAGCTGATTTGACTTATTATGGTACATTTCCGGCTGGTAGAAAATTCCACGTCCACAGCTTACCATTTGTAATGCCCAGTTTCAATAAATCTGTCCATTTGTCGTGTTACCTTTAAATAGTAATCCATTACAAAATTCAACTTAAGTCATCAATATATATGTAAAACAAAATTTCAGTAAAAATTTGTTAACTAAGTTGGTTCAGGTGATTTAACCAATTTATTGTGTTAAACCTAATCGATGTACACATGTAAGGTGCTATTCAAAAACAGTATCATGTCTTTCTTTTAAGATAATCTTGTTAAGCCCATTATTGAGACTCAAAAAATAATGTGATGAACATGATTCACCTATGCTTTTGGATATGTAATGAGACTTTGTTGTGCAAATACATTCAGTATATTTTCTTTTGTTTTTTAAAATTGATATGTCATTCGTTTTTATTTGTCAATCTGTTGAATTTCATCTACTGTAATTCTAGTTTCTGTTACACGTTCATTACATCTCTGATATTTTGAAGTTTGATTTTCCTTTCCTTTATCAGTTTTTTTTCTCTGTTGGATTTGTAACACTTTGCGACTGGTTTCACGTGCGGCGTACTTTGCTTTCGACTTGTTGTGTTTGGTTACCTTTACCTATAGTTTTGGTACACGTGCTTCAGAATAGTCCTGGCGACTAGTGGGTCTTAAATACATACTGAATCAACCGTTTAGAACGGTAGTTTAATTTCAATTACAAATAAAATATAATGGTAAATGAAAATGCTAAGAAAATTGGATCTTAGACACACGCTGCTAAAGTTTATCGGATCATCTATGTGTTGCAGCAGATACACAAACATTAACTGATTTTGTTCATTTTGTGATAATTCATTCCGTCAAAAGTTTAAAAGTGCGTTAAAAATGTGTATCATAAAATTTTTCATAGCAATGCTGCATTTTTGATTGTGTTGTTGGCACACTTACTATACCTTCTTTCAAAAAATATGAGAAGCGAGTAAGTAATCTTATCATTGCATAAACAATTAGGTGATTTTCGATTACCGTTAAAGCTGTTCATAGCCACATAGACATACTTATGTTTCGTAATACGGTAACTGCTTTTCCGATTTCGTTTGGTATGTTTTCAAATTAAACTGCATATGTGTTTTAATGTTTTCTCTTTTTATTTCTTCTTGCATGCATTTTACTATCAAGCAAGGACAGTATCTCAGTTTTTAGATTTTAGTCTCTTTATCATTTTGTTCATGCGTAACATTTGTTGTTTTTTGGTAATAGCATAGAGTGTACTTTTACCAATCTGGTATTTAACATATAGGCCTTTAGTTTACACAACCGTTACATTCTAGAAATGCTTTATCTTGCAAAATCTTTATGTTTTCACGCTTTTGCAAATAGAGAGGTGCATTTTTGTGCCTTCTGCTCTAGGCAAGGTCTTCGGAGATGGGGGTTAGGTGAGGCAGAACGTAACCAGAGAAAGTGTCGACTGTTTAAACATCTTCTGTTTCATACAAAATTATTTTCAGCTGGATGCCATTTCTTAAACGGTTCATCATATCTGTTTTACAAATACATACTTTTTCCGTTTTGTTTTGAAATTTGTTTAACTTTGTGTTTCATCTTGTTTGTCACAGAGATAACTCTTGTACATACTACATGTCCTCTATATTTTCTTCCTTCCAGACTTCTAATTTGTAATCAAAGTGTTCACATACATTTATTTGCCTGATTTTATATATTTACTCGGTTAACTTAGAAAATTTGAAACTATGTTTCACTTATTTGAAATGCATGAGTTTCAAATGTACCAGTTGATTTGCATTGAATGTATTGATTAGTTAATTCGATCTGCATTTGTCCTTGCATGCTTCCAGTTGAATCAAACATAAATGTGTATATACTCTGTCAAATTTGTAAATTTAGCTTAATACAAATTTGCGTATTTACACACATCAAAAATGTCATTTATTTACTTCTCACGCTGTAATCACAAGTTGCCATGATTCATCAAGTTTAGCTCTATTTTGTCATTTTCAATTGAAATACGTAACCATCATTGTTTCTCTTTTGCAATAAAATTTCCAAGTTTTTATTCATTGTTTTGTTACTCATCAAAACAACTAGCTTTTATACCACTTTTATCCCTTATTGACTTGTTTACAAATACACGTTTATATCTTTATATCGTCGTTTTTGCTTTTTTTTTAGCTCAAGATATATTTCTGTCACCTTCTCCAAATATATAATTAGATGGTTTACCCAGCTTTATCATAACTATAATACTAAGCAAAGCTTTTTACATTTCTTGTTTCAATCGCATTGAAAGACAAGAATATCACAAGTTCTCTTATTTGTTTGTTTTATGTTGCTGCATCAGCATCTATATTAGTCCACTGCATTATTTACTTGTGTCTAGATTCTTTAACGTTCGCTGCCTATACGTCAGAGAAAATCTAAATATTTGTTAAACATTAGGTATTTACGTAAGATGTCAAATTTCAGTTTTTTGGTTCCCACTTCGCACCAAGATTCATGAATGGGAAAAAGGTACAATACATCAATATCGTTGAATTCAATGTTTTCTCACTATTTACATATATGAACCAAAGCATCGCGTGACTTCCGAGCAGACTCTAGACTTAAAAAGATCAAAATCTACTCCAAGCTGGGTATTGACGTCTTTGCCTTATGTTTATATTCGACATATAGTTAATATTTAACCATTGAGGAAGAGATGCCCACTATATGGCAAAAGGTCGCCAGGAAGATGAAATTATAAGTGCGACAAAAAGATGCATGGTTACCTCCTATGAAATATCGAAACGTAATAGCCATTGTCTTATATTTTCTAATTGGTTCACTGTGAGTTAATTGTTAGTGTAGAACCGTCCAGTACTTGCGTAAATGGCAGTTGCATCTCCAAACTGTATAGACCACTGTTATCCGGCTAATAATCCACAGGTGGATCAGAATCTGTGCAGCTTGTTAGGAATAATCAGAAGAACAATCGACATAGACAGTGATCTGCCAGCGCATTATGCTGCTATTTTGGCGTTTGGATCAGTCTTGTAAGCAAGTACATATTGTAATCACCATTCATTCTTGTTCGGAAACTGTTCCGTTCCATTCCGTAATTGAATTTTTATTGCAACGAATTCATGTCCCAAGAAAACTGATTGACGTCGCAGTCTTTTGTTCTGCAACCATCCAGTATCGTTTATGACATCGCAATGATATCGCCATAATGAGTGCGCCGGAAACAGGCCAGTTTAATGCGAGAAACAGCGTTGATACATTGATTTCTACCATCATGGCAACTCTTCCCAATGACTTGCATTGATGTGATAAGAGATAAATGACGAGAGCAACAAATAAAACACAATTCAACTTCAAAACATGATTTTGACCGTAAAGCAGATTTAGTTAAACCATACTGAAGTATAGCAATTAATACACACTCATTATACAGTCATATTTTTCTTGCAATTTAACGCATTACATTCCACTTCAGAGTGAATGTTTTTGCGTTGATTACATTCTGGTCTACAGCCAGTTTTATGACATTAACTTGAAAACTTATCAGCTGAAGTAGTTTGTACGCCAGTCGCGGATGCGGGAGGTCTCGTGTGTTCAAACCACGGTTGAGTCATACCAAAAACTTATTAAAATGGTACAAAAAGCTGCCTCGCTTGACACTCAGGATTAAGAGGTTAGTGTTATGATTGATCGGCCTGGTGTCAGGATAAACCCTTGACTGTGATTTCCTTGTCTCGGTCCAAACCCTAACATATATTATTTGCTAAAGGTTGTCTTATATACTTTCTTGGAATGACACTCTTTCTTTGACGGACTACATTCGCACTTTTATACATATATCGCATATCACAAATACAAAATTCTCTCTCTCTCTCTCTCTCTCTCTCTCTCTCTCTCTCTCTCTCTCTCTCTCTCTCACACACACACACACAGAGTACATATATATGTTTATGAAGGTTAGCAGCTAATGGAAAGCATCTCTATAAAGAACTAATGACTGGTGATATCAAAATATATAAAGTTTGGCTGATCAATATTTAGTGAGCCAAATATAACGAAAATAAGTAAATTTTATGTATACATTATCACTTAAAATACATAACAATTTTATATATATATATTATATATATATATATATATATATATATATATATATATATATATATATATATATATATATATATATATATATATAGAGAGAGAGAGAGAGAGAGAGAGAGAGAGAGAGAGAGAGAGAGAGAGAGAGAGAGAGAAAGCATTATATCGTGCACTCATCTAATAGGATTTAAAGTGTCCTTTACAATTACGAAGACATTGGAACAGACAAGAGCGCCGTTTAGTTGTGAAAACGGCTATCAATCATCTACCTGTTATCACAGTATGATGATGTCATCCATTGTTCGTAGTAAATCTCAGTTAACTGTAATTTAAAATATCGAAATATTCTACTTCAAGCTAACATTGTTTATTTGCAAAAACGACAATGGCAGCTGAGGTTGCACTTCGATTAACTGACAGTTTTGTTTGATCTATAATCTCGATTTATGTCAAAGCGTTTAATATTGAAAATAAGCATTCAATTCTAATGTTGCGCCCGACAACAATGTTCAGAGTAAAACGATTAACTCATGTTAAATTTAAAAAAAGGAAAAGTTTTGTTCGACTTCGGTTTGATTATTTAGTCCTAACATCATTTATTTATATGATTTTATTTTGCTGTATTTATACAGACATACTACATTTGAACGACACAGAGAGACCAGGTGTATTTTTTATAATAATTCTGAAACTCGTAGTCTTAGTTCCATTATGTTTCCTTTCCATTTTTCGGAGATTTTGCGGAATGGAAGAAAGAACAGTAAGAAACTGTATAATAATCAGCTTTCAGCGAAGGTTCACCTTTCGAACAATGATGAATAATACGCCGGACTTCATTGGTTCGCTGTCAAAGATAAAACAAAGTCAAATCGCTTTTTTAGCCTTACATTGACTTTCAAGTGATGTTAGCTTCATATGCGACCGTTTTTGCTTCTAACACTACCCACCCGTTTGGAATATTCGCCGACTTGAATTAAGATATTTGGTTTCATCGTTATATTTTCATTGTTGACAGCGAAATTTACGTGGACACAGAAAATAGTTTGTTTGTATCATATTTTTTATTTCACATGCGAAAGTATCGTCAGATGCAGTAATCCTTTTATGACAGCGACGACGATGAAAGTCGAGATAAATATTAAAGTTTTGTGTTAATGTTTGTATAAGATACATACATTTTATATTAGCTGCTGAAAGTTACATATCTTTTATATCAGTTGCTGAAACTTACATATCTTTTATATCAGTTGCTGAAAGTTAAATATCTTTTATACCAGTTGCTGAAAGTTACATATCTTTTATAACAGTAGCTGTATTCAACTGCTACTTTCGGATAATATCATCACACGTCTAAAATTTATGATGTTGCATGGTATGAGTTCCTTTTTATCCTCTTTCGCCCTCATATGCTGAAATAATGCATATTGGTGACAAATGTTAAAGTTTTACCTCTCACGAGGCAACCATTACTAATCGGAATGTCACTATATGTTGCTCAAATTTTAACCACCTCTTTTTATGATTAGTTTTATTGTTTACATTCATTGAATGATTTGGAGGTGTCATCGGAATAAATGCGAAGCATTAGCCTCCAATGCGCTGCTCTGACTAATCCTGGTCTGAATACAGTAATGCTTATTCAGACATGGTATTTTATCTAGAGCATGCATTTTACCAAAAAAAATTCCGAGTTCTGACTTGTTGCTTTCATGGTCGAGTGCCTTTAAAAAGTCTGGAATTTGTGGATCTCTATATATGTGAACCCACAACAACTAGAATTTGCTGCTAGCGAGATAAATTTTATTTGAGCTATGCATGCGCAGGGAATAAGAATAGTGCGAGACTGCTTGCCCAAGAAGGACAAAGTTAGCATTTAACCACTGGGATAGATACAGTGATTTAAAGTTAAACCATTAAAGTGTCAATGAAAGTCTTCATATAACTAATGATGTTAGGGTTGTCGTTTCTGTGGGCTTAATGCAATTTTTCAGCACAAATTATGGTGGCCAGTATAACCGGCGGTGAAAATGACCGAGGAAAACTCTGAAAGAATCACCGACCAAAGGGACGAAAACTGGCAAGCATTTACACATGCCCACATAGGCCGAGCCTGAGACTCGAACTCACGAGGACAGATGTAAGGTGGCAATGATCGGTAAAGACGAACGCTTAAGGCCACCAGGCCGCCTGGGACCCTGAAATTTTAAATAATAAAGTGTAATTGGTTTCATAGTCACCAATGATCTATGAGAACCAAGTGTATAAGTTTTCGTAGTCATTAATGATGGTTTGAAATAGAGTAGAAATTTTCACAGTCACAAATGATTTTAAGCAACAAAGTGTAGAAGTTTTCATAATCACAAGTTATTTTAGGGAAGAGAGTTTAGAGGTTTCTTAGTCACATATGACAGGGAAGAAAGTGTTTTCATGGTCACAAATGACGTTAGAGAATAAAGCGAAGTTTTCAGAGTCACAAATAATGTTACGAATTAAGATGAAGCAGTTTCCCATGGTCTGAAACAAATAATTACTCATACAGAATTACTAATTAGTTATTGTGAATTACCAATGAATTAAAATGAATGAATACATGTATATGCAGATCTTCCATCGAATGAATCCATCTCTCATCGCAAGATTCAGAAGATCTTCCGCCTTATACTTAAATTCTGCTTATGTTTGTATTGAATATCAGAAAACGTTGCATTCAAATGTAAAACAAAATGTGGACAACATAAATGTGACACACTACATTAAGATGACGTTTAACTTGAAGTAGTATCAAAAACCATCCGTAACTAAATGAGTAATAATCATGCTAAGTACAAAATACATGTAAATATTTTCAACTTGTCTGTCATGTCTAAAGTCCCAGTTAAGGAATATAATCTTTTAAAGAAGTTTATATTAAGTTATGGCAGGTATACTTCGCTCCAACAAGAAGAATATAAAGAAATATTTTTTTAATTCAGTTGCTGAATTTTACATTTTTGAGCCTCATGTTTAAAAGTCTGTATCACCTTTATCAATTTTACGTAGGACGTGTTTTATTTCCCTCTTAATGTCCTGAC
This sequence comes from Unio delphinus, assembly GCA_029339505.1. Classification (NCBI taxonomy): domain Eukaryota; kingdom Metazoa; phylum Mollusca; class Bivalvia; order Unionida; family Unionidae; genus Unio; species Unio delphinus. Next base: position 1,002,107 of record JAQISU010000048.1, on the reverse strand, counting down.
ATTCATGTAACTAATATAATTCATTATTGACTAATAGGTTCTTTAAACTCTTGTTCTCAAATGCAATCATAAAACTTTGGCCTTCAAATTTTCGCGTAAGCCTGGCGAGACAAGAATGATTTTATTAACAGAACTTTGTCACGCTCCTGTGTATGAAATAAATCTTTCACTTTTGGTCTTAATATGAGTGGCAATGCAATGAAGTCACCCATCTGAAAACAATGACGCGTTAGAGGTACACAAGTTTCCACTTTGTTACAGTTGGAATACAGGTTCATTTCCATGTATTATCCTCGACTAAGTATGGGGTCAATGACTTGGGAAAATAGTGTCATACTGAGTAAAACCAGTGACGGGATTTTAATTTGAAATTACATTAACCACTAGCATGCCCAGGTTTTCCCAAGTAACATGTTGGAGAATGTAGAAAGGAAATTGGGGACATATTCATAATAAATACAGTGCATGGAGGGCATAGACCATATGCTATCGTTGAGTGATGGTATGTTAATTGCAAGACGTCAGAAAGAAATAGAGTTGTCTGGAAACGTAAACCACTGATCATATTTCTGAAACAATGATGGCAAAGTAATTAAGGGAAGCAATATTTTCTCTAATCTAACCGAGTGAGATCGTTAAAAAGATTTTACCGGAAAAAAGCTGATTTCTAAAATTAATATTAAATGTTAATTTATAATTTATTTATCATAGTTTGCAAGTGGTACTTCTTCTTCACGAGATGAAAGACATCTGCCATACAATTGTTCATTTTAAATTTAAACTCTTTAATACCTGTTATCAATTTTTGAAAACAGTAGGTTTAGATACTATTAGGTTTTTAATGTCAATTGTTAAATTTTTCACTGATCTTATATATGTTTTAACGGTCCTTGCATTAGGCACACACATATTTTATAAAGTAAGTATTTCTCCGTATCTTAAAATAAACAGTTTTCATCAGCCTCTGACAAACAAATTTCAATCTTCGGATGCCCTTTTCCCAATATTTATCTGTTTAACACAGATTTAAACTCACCATTATTCAAAGTATCTTGTTGACCATGCACAGAAAAATGCTAAAAAATGATATATTTTGAAATAAATTCTCATTTTTTTTATAAATATTAGATTCAGATCTAGATTAGTGAGATTCGATTCGGCTTAAGAAGTTAACAAAACGATCTTTAACATTTAAACATTTGCATCAAATAAAAAAAAATTTTTGGAGAAAAAATGTTAAAGCCAAACATGTCATCCCTTCAGATATTATCCATAACTGTAGAATTAAAGTGTGAATATTCGTTTACTCAGACCTTATTCAAATTCTGAACCTTATAATTTCTTGAATTAGTCGCATAAAACGCCAGCATAGGTGAAATGTTAGAATAATTTCCATAGCAATCTTTACGATTAATCAAACGACCCGCAATTTCAAAATCAGATTTGTCATTGAAGTTGCCAGTGTTACACGATAAATATCGAGTTAATCCGCTTTCCGGATGTCAGTATATTTATTCATAAATTCGAGGTCAATCATATAGATGATATCCATAACGAATGTCAAGCAGGGGCCCCAAGTGGCAGAGCGCTCACTGTTACGGATTACTGCCATCTCACCCCTGTCTGCGTTGGTTCGGGTCTCTGACTCAACCAATGTGTGCATGTGAGAAAGCTTGCATGGGTCGATGGTTCTTTCCGTGGTTTTCACGGGTTCTTCCTCCACCATTAATACTGGCCGCTATATATTGTGAAGAAAAATAGCGTTAAACCCTATAACAGCAATAACAACAACTAATGTCAAACGCTACCACAAGCCGTAGTTCGGATCTCGGTTATTTACGAGAAAAAGACTTATCGAAAAGTTCCGAATGTATCACACTATGTCTTTGCAATGTCTCTATGAATTCGTTCGTTAATTGAATAGTATAAAATTCCAAATATAACGCAGTTTCCATTTTTTAGTGAAGAAATTTCCAGAGAACAAAATGTATCATTTTAAAAAGTTCAATTTCTGCGACAACATCCTATGTCTTGTACAAGTAGCCGAAATGGGTTAAATGGACATATCGAACTCTGAATGGCAGATACATAGGATAACATCAATGAT